>BSBK01006532.1:0-545000 GCA_027943335.1 Chamaecyparis obtusa
TGTACATATATATATGTACATATATATATGTATATATATGTTATGTATATATATGTATATATATATATATATGTATATATATATATATATATATGTATGTATATATAGATATATGTATATATATGTATATATATGTATATGTATATATATATATGTATATATATATATATATGTATATATATATATATATGTATATATATATATATGTATATATATATATATATGTATATATATATATATGTATATATATATATATATGTATATATATATATATATGTATAATATATATATATATAATATATATATATATGAATATATATATATATATACATTGTATATATATATATACATATATATATATATATATATATATATATATTTATATATATATATATATATATAATTTGAATACCCTGAGTAGAGAACATGAACTATTCGACAAAGTAATTTAATAAAGTGTGGTATCATGGTGTGTGTAATGATTGTAGGATATACATAATGGATTTGTCCAAAAATGCTTCATTGTGTCATCTCATGGAATGTGATGATCGAAAGAAATGCACAAAACAAATATTGGTGCAACTCATGTTTCTACACAAGCCAAAGGAACAAAAGGTTAGCTATACCCAGAGTATCTTTGCATGCTTTTAAATTTACAAAATGATTATTAAGAAACTTGATGAATGAAGTCCAACGATCAGCTATTGGACTTATCTATTTCCCTCTTTTAGTTTTGACATTCCATTGTGATGACTCCCAAATATAAAACAAAATCAATATGGTTAATTTGTATTATAGTATATTTGCTAATGTATGGAGAGCTTTTCTTATGTGTAACCAGAACATAAATATAATAAGGTGATTTTCCCTACTTTTCTGGACAAATTGGTGAACTACATAGTTTGATGTTGTGAATGTTTATTGATTTTAAGATTTATAAGAATTTAATTAAATAAAGAGATATATTTTAAAATTTACAAAATGATTATTAAGAAACTTGATGAATGAAGTCCAACGATCAGCTATTGGACTTATCTATTTCCCTCTTTTAGTTTTGACATTCCATTGTGATGACTCCCAAATATAAAACAAAATCAATATGGTTAATTTGTATTATAGTATATTTGCTAATGTATGGAGAGCTTTTCTTATGTGTAACCAGAACATAAATATAATAAGGTGATTTTCCCTACTTTTCTGGACAAATTGGTGAACTACATAGTTTGATGTTGTGAATGTTTATTGATTTTAAGATTTATAAGAATTTAATTAAATAAAGAGATATATTTTAAAATTGTAGACCTATTTTTCCTAATTCACCTTTCATATTTCTTCAGCATACCCATTGCACACCAAAGTGCGATTTCTAGTTAATATTCTCTTTTTATAGAGGTAAGTAAAGGATAGAAAGTAAAGTGTAAAACTATGAGAGTTCGAGAGAAAATTGTCGAGGACAATCTAATGTTCTTACAATTGTAAAGCATACACAACTAAGTGTAGGAACATGTGAGTACAGAGAAAAATCTAGATGTCTTTAAAATTTTGTAACACAAAATTATTTATATTTTGTATTATGCCACAATTTAAAGGGTACTACATGTATATGCTTAATGCGGGCCTCAAACTTAACCATACACTTCAACATAGTCCTTATTCATCAGTCACATACAGGAATGAATATAAGATCATTCATCCTGCATGTCCAGATGAGCCAACCTATTGCCTCCTATCTAAATGGGATTTTGAGAAGCTCTTAGAATCAAGAGCCCAACAACCATAGACCGACTCTAGAATCAAGGGTTTAAGCTAGAATGCAAATGCAGTTATTCTAGAATTAAAGTACAAGATTAATCTAGAATAATGAAAATGAATAGTAATCTAAAGCAATTGAAATAAGATAAATTATGATGAAATGCATTCTTTATCTAAGAATGATATTAATCTAGAAATGATATTAAATGACAATTTTAAAAGCTTGAATGCACACAAATTGAGGTAACAATCCAGTAGTGATTTGATACTCAAAATTTGCATCCCCTTGAATGAGAAACAAGAAGGTTCTTTTATAGAATCCTGAAATCAATCGACGGTTGAGATTGAATGAGATGAATGGTGGAGATTAGAAGGAAGTCTAGTTCAGAACGGTAAGTTTCCTGTAGAGAGACAACCAACTATTGGCTACTGGAGTGAGTGGAGCAGTTAACTGGCTTGTAGCACTTTTGAATTTACAGTTAACTCAGAGTTTCCTTTTCTGAACTGAAGTGAGGATTTTGGAGAGAATATTTGATTAAATAAATGAAATATGACCTCATAAATGAACTTTCTCAATTGTTTGAATAATTAAATTCAATTATTGAAATGAGGATATTTATTTAAAAACCAAATATTATTTAATTCCTTTTTCATGTGTTTTAGCTAAAAAGGGTGAATTTAATTTAATTAAAGTGCGATGACTTTGTAATTAAATTAATCATAGGGTTTATTTAGCCAATTACAGTTGATATTTAGGAATTAAATATAACATGTGATTGATGCAGATTGAGGGTTTTATGCATTTGACACTAAGTCAAGTAGGGTCAATTAGAAATTAGAATTGCCTAGTACAATAGGACCTTGATGATTTAGAAAGTTGATAGAATGAGACTAAATGCAACAAAATTGGTTAGGGTTGCTAGAAGCCAATTTTGGGTTATTACATTTTTCCACTCTTTGAATTGATGTGAGAGTAGCGCATTGATTCAAAGAATAGTCTGATGTGAGGATTGATGAAGGTTTAGGACTATTTCCAAGATGAAGTTTAGTCCCCCAAAATCTAGCTTAGATTTCCAAGACATCGGTTAGGTTATCACCTTTCATGAGACTGTCCTTAGAACGAGGCTCAATCTTTATGAGTCATGCTTAGATTGCCCTGATACCCATCCATTGGATAATAAATGATATATATTTTTAGGGATATCTCCAAAATAAAGCTTATTCCCCCGAAATCTAGGTTAGATTGCCCAAAAATTAGTTAAGAAGAGTTTCATAATCATATCCAGAACAAAGCTCGATTCTCTGAAATCTAGGTTAGATTGCCTAGATATTAGTTAAGAAGAGTTTCAGAATCATCTCCAGAATGAAGCTTGATTCTCATAAATCTTGGTTAGATTGCCCAGATACCAGTGAGAAAGAGCTTTTGAGAGCCATCTTTAGAACAAAGCTTGACTTTCAAGGATCCAGGTTAGATTGTCCAGATACCTAGTAGTGAGATTTCGAGAACCATCTCCAGAACAAAGTTTAATCCTCAGGGATCTGAGTTAAATTTCTCAGATACCTAACAGTAAGATGACAAGATGTAAGGAAAATAAATGCCCCTAGTGATTCAAGGTTGTGTAATATTTGATTTTGACTATGAGGTACGAAAACTAAACATGCCCCAAGTGATGAGATGACCCTAGTAATGAGGACTTTTTGATTCTGATCAAATTGATTCTAGAATTGAGAATTGATTGAGTGAAATTTGATGATGTAATCATCCTGCGCCCTTGGGAGTGAAATTGGAAGATGACACATCATAAAGGTGATTGACAGCAATAGGTTGTAGATAGATTGAATCAGAGGTCTAGAAGAATGTAGAACAGATTACAAAATATTCAAGAAGATTTGGAAGCGATTTGGAGTGATTTCAAGGTCCACTTGACCAAGTTTGACCAAGGTAACTAGAGTTGACTAGGGTTGAATTTTGATGAAAAAGTTGAAGATTTTGAGAAAATATTGATGTGATATGGTTCTAACAAGAAGGCGACGTCAAAAAGTCAACTGCACAAGCATCCGATTACGTTGGTCCAAAAATATTTAAAATATGATTTTGAGCTATATAGAAGTGTCAGATTTTGATTTCAATCTCAAAAATGGATTTAGAGCGGTCGATTTAGCCAAGGGTGAAATTTTTGCGTAAAATAGAGCACTTTTGAAAATTAGGTTAAAACCTATATATAGGCCAAAAAGGGTCTTTTTCAAATCATTTGCACCTTTTGACTTTTGTGAAAAGAGCTCTGAGTGAAAATGGGAGTCCCTATGAAATCTCATCGATTCAATCATTTGAGGCATCACAGCTGACCACCAACATATGACGCATTGGTAAGTAGTTGAGAACTTCCTTGTATTTCAAGTTTTTCATGATTTCAATGATTGGTAGCCTTTTTTAGCACGTTTTAGAATTTTGAACTGTGGGTTCTCACACGAGGAAATGGGTTCTTCACATGTGATAGTTAAGATCTTCATGCGACAAAGTGTTGTAAAGCATTTTCTTGCGTAAGCCTCTCCACAGGCTTGCGTGGGAGATACCTAGGAATCGCGTGAGAAACCCTCAGAAGGGGGTTTTCCTTGCATGGCTTGTGGTGAAAGTTTGTGCGACTTGCTTAACTTCACACAAGACCTGTACATTTTCACACGAGATTTTGCATGAAAGAAAAATCTTCGCACGGAGAAACGATGCCAGATTGAGAACTTATGAATTGATTTGCATCTAGTTATATGATTAAATAGTTTGATAGCCATGTTTAGGATAGGTGTATAGCTTCAAATTCTGTATTGCATTGAATTGACATCATGATTTCATTTGAGTATTGATCATGTGCTGTCATTTTCATTATAGGTTGATTTTCCAGATGTCGTGTTCTGGTCTCATCATCCAGCTATTGGCGGGCTAGTTAGACAGATGGATGATGCAGAGTTGCCCACATCGATGCATGAGGACTTTGTCATCTCCATGATGTACCCAACATTTGGGTGAATCACGGTCTATTGGGTGCATTGGTGGAGAATTTCCATTCAGAGACGAACACTTTCCACCTTCCTCAGGGCGAGATGACAGTTACCCTTGAGGACATATACATGATACTGAGGGTTCCATTCCACAGGCCATGGATTGAGTATGATGTGCAACCACGAGCAGGGATTGTAGCTTTGAGAGAGATCTTTTAGGATGACCTCATCATGGGCCGAGCGATCCCTTGGGAGGAGTTGATAAGAGAGCATGGTTCAGGGTGTAGATTGGTCGTGGTATTAGCAACATTCCTAGGCTTCTATCTGATGCCTAATCAAGGACATCATGGACTATAGTGCAGATGGGGTAGGATGTTGTAGAGGATGCTAGGGCAGCCGACTCACTATGGGTGGGGTCAGTGCATGTTGGCCCATATGTACCACGAGATGCATGAGATTGCCTACAGAGAGGCAAAGAGCATGGCCGTGGGGGTATTTGTTCTATAGGTGTGGGCATGGGAGCACCTTCTAGTGTGCAGATCCATTTTTGATGATATGTGGTAGCCTCTTGAGCTGTATATTTATAGGTATGGTGGCTAGATGACCCAGACCGTGCTGGGTAAGACTAAGCACTGGCGAGCTCAACTTGATGATATGGTCACAGTAGTATGAAGACTATGGAGAGATACAGAGGCATGGGATGATGCAACGACTCAGCTTGGCTATATGTTTTGCTCGTAGGTACTAATCAACCGCTCTATTTCAATTATTGAGAAATTTCCTCTGAGACAGGTCTGGCAGTAGTTCAGTCACCCACATGACATTTCACAAGAGTACTACTGTAATACCCAAAAAATGGGCTATAGGACCATTAACCTTCTACATCAACAAATTGATCAAAATCAACATGAAAGTCCTAATCGAAGGCACATCTGCACATCAATTTATCAAAACCCTAATTGATTTAATCTTAATTCTGCATCGGGGAATATTCCTAATATTCCTAATTATCCTAATTATCTTTAATTGAGTATTATTTGGTGACAAATGTCATTATTTATCCTAAAGTTAATTAATTGAATATGTTGAATATTTGATTAATTAATTTAATTATGCCACTTAATTATTTAATTAGATTTAATTATAGTTATTCCTAATTTATATTATTTAATTTTGACAATAAATCAAAAATCCTACGAATAATTGATTAAATTCTTATTTAAATAATTAAATCAAATTGTCAATATTTAATGATATAGTTTGGAATAAAAGTTTGATTTAATAATTGATTAACCCATAAATCAGTTATTTAAATTCAAAATTAGTTAAGTTGAGAATAAATCACTTTAATTATTAAATTAATTCATATTAAATCATGCACAATCAGAAAAGCAATCAACTTTAAATCAATTATCAATTTCAATTTGTTAACTTTCTAAACTCAACATGTGATTGTGAGTTGAAAAAGTGATCTGAACTCTATTTTGAGTCAAAAGCTACTTTTGCATGATTTTAAGAGTTGATCTATTCCTGATTTCTTGTTAACTCAAAAATCAACCTGAGTTTATCAAGAGTGATTTATGGCTTTCTCAATGCATCCTCAAAGCCCCAGATTTCTATAAAAACAAGGCTCAACTCTTCACAAAAGGTCCTTCATTTTTGCAGTCTTTTCAAGCTTTTGGTTTTTGGGTATCCTTGGAGAATCAAACTCTTGCAAACAGGCGATTGTGAGATTTTCATAGTTTTCAATTCATTGTTTTTCAAATCCATTCATAGCATTGTTAGACTAATTTTCATATCATTTTTATTCATCTAGATTCAATTTCATATAGTTTTTCATCATATTGCATAGAAAATACAAAAAGATAGATTAAATTGCATTCATCTTTCATCCATCTTTTAGCATTAAATCCTTTGCACCTACTAGAAGGCAGTAAATTGCCTGGTTAGCTTAATTCATTCATTTTGCAAATTTTCAATTTGCTAACCTCAAATGTTTTACTAAAGTGTTGCATCTCCAGCTAGGTACAAAATTCACACACACATTTTTGGCGCCCACTGTAGGGCCCTGAAACGAGTTTCCATTCTTTTTCTATCAATTTTCTAGCAATTTCTCTCAAAATTGTGATTTTTATTTTTTCTCCATACAATTTTTGTATGACACTTGATAAAATGTCATACCAGAACCCTCTGACTATTGTACGGTAGGTGGCAATCTCGAGTGTCATGTCAATTGTATGTGTATTGTCATTTGGGAGTTGAATTGTCGTGTGCTTACTGACCCACTATCGTTTCATCCCTGAACTGTCGTACAGGAAGTAGTACATTGTCGTATGAGTTTTGGCATCAGAATTCAATTGTTGTATTAGATTTCTAGGTAGTCTTTCAGATTTTGATTTCATATTTTTACTGACAGCTAACCCTAACAATTAATAATTATTGTTTCTGATTGATATTTGCTATCTCTGATCGTGGAAAAGCTCAACAAAATTGAAAATTAGATAAAATCTACTAAGCGTGTTGTGAGGGAACTGAGGTATTTTTCTACATCTGATAAAACTTGGATTTTGGGACATAAAACAAACCTCTCATGTGTTTAGCTTGAGTGTTTCTTGCTTTCATACACCACACGTTCATTTTGGGCTCTAAAAAGAACATAGATTTGCTTTCTGCATATTTGTTACACATAGTAATTAGGCCCTATTAACACTATTTGTGGAGTTCTTGAGAGAGTGGGATTCATTCACTTGTTTTACATGTGAAACTCTTCTCAAAGATAGATCCCCTTGTAGGTAGGGAGGATACTGTTATTATCTCACGGTCTTACTTGGTTTAGTCCTCAACTTTGATTGGTACATTCTCTCTTGGTCCCACTTAGAGAGCTTGGTAAACATTATTGTTGACATCATGAACCTTGGTGAGGTAGTTTCAGTCTTAGCGTGTCAATTGATTTGTTTGCTATGTTTTGGTGAAGTGAAGAGGCTAAAGGATTATGATCTACTCCCTTTTTGGTTAGTATCAAAAACTCAGATCCTTGAATTTGAACTAAGTCCACCTATGGTCCTTTTTGTGAGTCACCTTATTAGAGAGGGTTAACCATAGTGGACATTCCCTTTATTGGGTCAACCATGTGGATGAAACCTCAAGCGGTAATAGCCATTTTCATTGTGGTAGCAATAACTGCTATATAAATGTCCTTTTGGAAGAAATCTCCATAGGTGTAGTCTCTTGTTGGGCTGTCAGATCTCCTTAGTAGCTCCTGATTGATTAAATTATCAGACTGTGTCAAAACCCAAGTGTACCTGGATTGGATTTTGCCCTCTTGAGATTACAAAAGTTGCAGAGTCAAACCATTACTATGAACCCTAGTACAACCAAATTTTTATTTTCTAGGACTATGTGTGTGATTGCAAAACATTTGAGAACATACACAAGTAGAATTCTTAGGGATTAGAATAATAAGTCACTATTCTTGTTCATGTGCAAGGTTGCTTTGTCCCTTGTTGATTATTTGAAGATGATTGCTTGCTCCTTGATTGCTGTCTTGTGTGCTTGATATATATTTGGTTATTTAAAATGAACAAACCCGAGACAAACTGCTACACATATCTTCAAACTTGGATAGAGAAATTTGCAAACAACTTGATACTGAAAACACTAAAAACTAAAAAATTGCAAAATCTAAAGCAAAAATCCTTTCCAGTGTCAAAATTCATCCTGAAGGTTCAAAACTCGTATGAGTTTTTTCAACTGTCATGTCAGAACCCCCAGAAAGTCATACGAGAGACTATATATTGTCATACAAGTATTGTCAAAAGAACAAGAAAAAAAGTCAATTATGGTGTCAACTATCATATGAGATTTGTCAGTTGTCATGCCAGACCCAACCCAGACTCATACAAGCCTGGAGAAACTCATATCAAAATTTTATCAAAGTTGCCAAAAATCTTCAAAATTTGTCAGAAATCTAATTTTTACAGCCAAGTTCTAGATTCTATCAAAATAATCACTGTGTCAGGAACAGAGCAGAAAACTAGAAGAATCCAATCAATTTTCCTAAAGAGGTATCTTAAGTTTGATCTAGCCTTTTGATCTATCGATTTGAATCTTGTTTGATCTTGTGTCAAAATCTTATCAACATTATCTTCAAAATTAATCCTAAAAAATGGCTAAGTGTTGCGAGCTTGTGTCTGCTATCTTTTGGGCCTCTACCCATACATCTAGGGTACATTATCCTACATTTACATCCAATCAATCCTTTATCAAATCCAATCTTGAGAAGGTTGTGTCACTTGATTTTTCCTAAACCAGATCATTCATCAGTTGTCTTAATCTTTCTCTTTTGCTTCACCCAAGGTTAATGGTGGAAACTAGAGCGTCCTCACAAATAAAACAAGGAGAACAACCCAGACTCTCTTCAGCAACATCTTCTATGATTGCTCAAACATTTCATCAGCCTTACAACACCAATTTATTTGGAGAAGACACTCTTGGCAATATTTACTTGAAAGGTGGTTACGTCACCCCTCTTATATCGGTTCACGGAGGTAGTCAACAAACTCCACATCAATCAATCCCTGGTAATCCTCATAACAATACGATGTCTTAAGGAGGAGCAAACCAAGGCTCCCAAGGTCATCATTCTAATCATGGCGAAGATCCCGAAACAACACCATTTGAAATTGAGCAGTACAGAAATGATGATGAATTCTGAAAAATGATGAAACATTTCTTGCAAGAAGAGAAAGAAGCCTATTTATTACAATTAGCTCAACAAGGAGCCAAACTTCCTCAACACTTTAATGTTGAGAATATCATCACACAAGAGGAAGAAACTCCCATCACAGCCATGATGAAACAGATGCATTCTATGCAAGTCAAGCTCAACAAGCTGGAAAAAGAGATGAAACCTAAAGAATTTTCTATGGAGGCTCTATGCCCCTTTCTATTTGATAAAGACTTGTACATGCCACCATTTCCCAAAAGAGTGGAGATACCAAAGTATGATAAATATGATGGAAATTCTGACCCCCAAGATCATGTCAGAGAGCTTTGCACTTAATCCATGGAGTTCATGCATGAACCAACCTACTTAATGTGTCTTTTCCCACAATCTCTAGGAGTAGCAGCCATTCATTGGTTCTCTAAGATGCCTCCAAAAATCAAAACTTTTGAGGAGTTGATCAAACTATTCTATCAATAATAATCCTACAATATCCAACATCCAATCACCATGATCGATATCTGCAATCTGAAACAAAACTCATGAGAACCCTTCCTAACTTTCCTCAAATGATGGATGAAAAAGTTTTCACTCTATGCTCGACCTATTTCAAAAACTGAAAAACTCGAAATGTTCATCAACAATCTAATTCCGAAACTCAATTATCCCTTGCAAATGAAAAATCATACATCCTTTGATAAAATGGTAGAAAATGCCATCAAAATTGAAAATGTGCTTGTTAGAAAAGGGGAGATATCACTTCACAAGGAAAACAAGTATGAATCAGGTTCTGGTTCCAACAACAAAGATAATGGTAAAATCTAGAACAAGAACAAAAATGTTGTAACAGATGGCATTGTTGATCATGTCAGTGCCCCATCAAAGACACCAACATTCAATCTCACTGTTGGCACTCAAGCCATAAAAGCTTCTGAAGAAAAGGCATCTGAATTTGCTAAAATGTCTAATGACTATAAACCATGGGTTTCAAAACCAAAGTGTGAGTTCACTCCTTTGGGTGAGTCCTTGGAATCTACCATGAAAACTCTATTGGCAAACAAAATCATCACGTTACCTGAGATAAAACCATATGATCTTGAAGTTAAAACCTAAATGGTGGAAAGAGACCAATTTCTGTGACTTCCATTGAAACAAAGGTCATAAAACCAACAACTACATGCACTTGAAGCATCTCATTCAAGACAAAATTGATGATGGAGAAATTGTAATTGAGCACCATAAAACCAACAATGATCATACAACATTCACGAAACCATTTCCGAAGCATACTAAAGGAGATTCATCTTCTGAGCCTAACATGGGTGCTAAAGTCAATTATGCCTACTTTGGAAACAATGCTGTCATAAATATGGTTGAACCATGCCTATCTAAACATTGCAATGTCATCACTATTGTAAAAAGAGATAGAGATAATCAATCAGCAAATGCAATGACTCGATCACAAGCTTAGGTACATCTACAAGGACAAAACTCGGGTTCATCAAATGCCCCTAAGGTGCCTTTCAATCTTTCATCTACTTCTAAACAGAGGGTTGCCTCAAAATCATCAAATCCTAAAGAAACTAGGCCTACATCATACAGTATTTTCCAACAACTCCAGCATACCAATGCAAAAATATCCATGTTTGAGTTACTTCAGATATCTCTTGCTCATAGGGCTATTCTGGATAAAGATCTCCTCGGTTCCAATGTTCCTAAAAATATTGATCTAGATAGATTTCAAACTATGGTTGGTCATCTAACATCACACCAATATATCTCCTTTTCAGAGGAAGATGACAATTCACTGAGTCATCCTCATAACCAACCCTTGTACATTGAAGTCTTGATCCAAAACCGTCGTGTCAAACATGTGTTGATAGATGTAGGTGCTGGTCTAAATATCTATTCCTACAATTTGGTTACACAACTAGGATTATCAGAAGATGCTATTGATCCTAAAAAGAAGATAACCATAAAAGCATATGATGAACAAGAAAGATCTTCCAAAGGAACAATTGTACTACCTATGAAAATAGGACCAGTTATCAGAGACATCACCTGTCAAGTTCTAGATCTTCTGTTGGCCTACAATATTCTTCTAGGGAGACCTTGGATACATGAATGAAAGCTATTCCATCCACATATCATCAATGTGTGAAATTTCCTTATGATGGAGTAGAGGTGACAATTCCAGTTGACATATCTACATCTTGCAATGCCTTGAAGGAAAGTGTTGACAAACTTGTTCCACATGATAGAGAATCTTCCACCAAAAAAATAGACATTGTGTCTACATCCAAGATGGAAGACATTTCCAAAGAGGTCAAAATCAAGGATACAGGCATGGGAGAATAGACTATGGAACCAGTCCTATCTCTAACATCCCTCCCAGTCTCACCTAAATCTTATGGGTAGCCTTTAAAAAAGACAAAACAAGCATCTAAAGAACCTCAAACTATCTACAATGGAACTTTTGTCATAGAGAAAGTGTCCAAACAAGAGTTTGAAGAGGAAGAGGATGTGCTTGCATGGCTATACAAAGATGAATCTTAATCAGTTAAAAAATGTGACTCCAAATCAAACAAGATTCCTTCAAAGTTGTATGGACTAGGTCACAAACTCATGTCTAAAATGAGATACATGGGAAAAGGACCTCTAGGAACAAGATGCAAATGAATCATATAGCCCATTGAACATTGTGGGAGTACCACCAAGGAAACTAAAGGAATTGGATATCATAAGGAGCCTTTCCACCTCAGTAACAATTCAGCTCATGTCCTAGAATAGATAAGTCCGACAATAGAAATTTAGCTAAAGGAAGAAACACAACAATCAGACAGTGATGATTTAGACACCACTGATCTTATTCCTTATGAAAATTTACCTCAAAACATAATAGATCTTCTTAAGAATGAAGAGAAACCTAAGGTGAATGTCAATGGAGTAGATACATAAGAACCTACTACTAAACAAGAGGAAGGTAAACCTATCACAATAGCCAAACATTTGGGATGCAACAATGATTCTAAGATAGAATCCCATGAATATGAATTCCACTCAGACTCAAAAGGTAATCCTGCTTGGGGAATCTATCCAGACTTTACACATGTTCTTAATTTTCCCAAAGATCTGCATGAAGAATTAAATGACTATGAATGGGGAGTTATTCCTGAAGATGATGAGCTTATCACTGAAAAACACATTGATGTCATTCACCAATATTCACCTAAAGCTGACATGAGTCTAGAGTGAAATGATGAACTTAACGAGTCTGATCCACCTACTCCTGAAGTGGAATCTGATAATGACATTGAAACTATTCATGAACTAAACATTCTGAGTAGTAATATCACCTTTGAATTTGAGAGCCAGGTTAGGACCAATGATGACAACACTATATGAGTTAACACCCTTTCCCAATCCTCCCCTACATTGACTATCCAACATCTAGGGCTTATTGACCAGACATCTACCGATCCAAACCAATATATCCATACCTTTCAAGATGACTATGGTCTTGCTTGCTACCTCAATGTAGTGGAACCTATGAAGACTTCCATCAGTGAACCTAGCGTTAGCATGACAGAGTTGGATATCAAATATCTTAGTTAGAAAAATAAAAGCAAAAAGAAAAAGAGTTTTGAGGGTGAAAACCACTTTGTGGTAGTCTTAGAACCCAAAATAGGAAAAATAAAAGACGTATCCAAAGGTGAAAACCTCTTTGAGGCACCTAAGGATGAGATATTTGATGTCCTTCTGAGTCATTTATAGGACAAATCTCTAGTATTGATAGAACCAACTCAACCTATCAACTTGGGTACAATAGAGGAAGCACAATTGATTCATGTAGCACAATCCCTATCAGAGGAAGAGAAACAAACATTCACCACTTTCTTAACAAAAAAGAAGATCAACTTCACATGGAAGTATTTAGATATGCCAGGGTTAGATCCAAATTTGATAATGCATCATCTTTCTATAGCTCCAGGAGTCAAACCCGTTAAACAGAAATTGCAAAAGATGCACCTACATGTTGCACTCCTAGTCAAAGCTGAGCTAGAAAAGTTACTAAAAGCCGGATTTATCCTAGTCATAGATTATGTAGAGTGGATCTCAAACATTGTTCCTATTTCAAAACTAGATAAATCTATTAGAGTATGCACAGACTTCAGAGATGTAAACAAAGCATGCCCTATAGATGATTTTCCACTCCCAAACATTGATATGATAGTGGACATGACTGTGGGCTTTGAAATGTACTCTTTAATGCATGGTTTCTCTGGATACAACCAAATCAAAATTTCTCCAGAACATCAAGAGAAAATAAATTTTACATGTGCATGGGGTACCTTTTGTTGGAATGTCATGCCATTTGGTCTTAAGAATGCTAGTGCTACATATCAATGAGCTATGACTTCTATCTTTCACGATATGATGCATCAAACTATGGAAGACTATGTTGATGACACCTTAGCTAAATTAATGATAAGATCTGAACATCTGAATGACTTGAGAAAAATATTGGATAGAATGGAGAAGTTTAGTCTCATACTGAACCCAAAAAAGTGTGCTTTTGGTGTCACTTCTAGAAAGCTTCTAGGTTACATTGTTTTGAAGAAAGGCATTGAAGTTGATCCTGCTAAAGTCAAGGCTATCATGGAGATGCAACCTCCCAAAAATATCAGTCAAATGAGAACCTTACAAGGAAGGGTTCAATCAATCAGATGTTTCATATCTCAGCTAGCAGACATATCACAACTTTTCACAATGACATTACATAAAGGTGTGACTTTCTCATGGAATGAAGAGTGTGAAAAGAACTTCAACCACATCAAGGAATATTTGGTGAATACTCCTATTTTGATGCTTCCTATACAAGGGAATCCATTAATTATATAGGTCTCCACCTCAGATCCATCACTGGGGGTATTGCTAGCACAACATGATGAAAATAATAAAGAAAGAGCTATTTACTACATCAACAGAACATTGGTAGCTTATGAGAAGAACTATTCCATGATAGAAAAGGTGTGTCTAGCTATCATCTTTGCATCACAAAAGTTGAGACATTACATGTTAGCTCATACTACATAATTGATAGCTAAGATAGATCCATTGAAATACTTATTGAGCAAAGCTGCCCTCACAGGTAGATTAGCTAAATGGGTAATGCCATTAAGTGAATTTGACATAGAATATGTTGAAAGGAAAGCTATCAAAGGACAAGTCATTACAGATCAGTTAGCTAAAGCACCAATGTTTGATGATACACAATTATAGATGAAATTTCCTAATTCATCCATCATGCACATATCTTCTAGGACTTTGCGTCTCTTCTTTGATGGATCTTACACACAAAATGGATCTGGAGCAGGCATATTATTCATAACACCACAAGGTTACTCAATACCTAAAGCATTCAGAATAAAGTTTTCTTCGACAAACAATATTGTTGAATATGAATCTCTACTTAATGGCATGAAAATAGCAATTGAGTGGCGAGTGACAGAGTTGCATATTCATGGAAATTCATAGTTAGTCATACACCAAGTCAATGATGTATACTAGATAAAAGATGAGAAACTCATTCCATACAAATGCATGGTTGATGACTTCAAGAAATATTTCATATCAATCACTTTTGAATAGATTCCTAGAATGAAGAACAAGGCTGCTGATGCTATGGCAATGTTATCATCTTTACTACAGCAGCCCCAACATGAGCTACGTTATGAGTTCCTGGTGGAAGCACTGTCATTTCCTGCATATGATTCCCCTGGAACCCCTATGATCTGCACTATTGTTGGTCATGATTCTTCCAGATACAAACACCTTTTCTCCTACCTCTAAGACCAAATTATCCCTAATACCTTCAACCACCATGAGAAATGATACCTTATCTAAAATGCATCATGGTATGTCATCATTTGTAATGATCTGTACAAACAGAGTCTAGATGATACACTTCTTAGGTGTTTAGAATGAGTGGAGTCTCAACACACATTAGAGGAAGTCCATGATGGTATATGTGGATCACATTCCAACGGTTTAACACTAGCTCAAAAAATTATTAGGGCTGGGTACTATTGGCCTGAAATGGAAAAGGAGGCTATCAAATATGCTAAGAACTGTCAAAAGTGCCAAGGACATGGAAACTTGATTCATGCACTAGGGAGAGATCTTATTCCCTTTACTACACAATGGCCTTTCCAACAATGGGTGTTTGATCTTATAGGAGCCATATATCCACATTCTTCCAATGGACATACCCACATCATTACAACTACATACTATTTTACAAAATGGAGTTCGTTTGACACAAGCAATAGACAAACAAATCTCAATGTTCATTCTGAACTACATCATATGTCGGTATGGAATTCCACATTCAATAGTCATAGATAATGGTGGTCAATTCAAGAATAAGGACTTAGATTCCTTGTGTGCTAAATTCAAGATAACACAATGTTGGTTGTCCATATACTATCCTCAAGGGAATGGACAAGCAGAAGCATCAAACAAGAATATGTTAAAGATCCTACATCGCATAGTTAATAAAACAGGAAGAGAATTAAATCTCATGATCAATCCAGCTCTCTGGGCCTATAGAAAAAGTATCAAAATGCCCACAGGGGCTACACCATTCACCTTAGTTTATGGGTTTGAAGCGGTACTACCTATTGAGGTTGAAATCCCATCACTAAGAATCAAAATGCATGGTCTAGTAACTGATGATGACTACAAAGTGTCTATGTTGCAAGAACTTAAACTACTAGATGAGTGCAGACAAGCAACATATGATCATCTCAAAGTGTATCAAAAAATAATGTCTAGAGGCTACAATAAGAAATTCAGACACAGAGAATTTTAGGTTGGTGATCTAGTCTTGAGAGAGAATCCTAAAAATCAATCACATACAAAACTAAATAGGGGTAAAATGGAATCACACCTATTCAAATGTGTATGATTGTATGTGTATGGGGGAAATGTGAGATCCACTCTTAAATCCAAATTCCCAAAGGAGAGATCCAATTTGATCAACCAAGAGGTTAATACACAATCGAATCAATCTATGGAGAATATCAAAGAGAGAAAAACCCTATATTTCCTTATGGTAGAATTGAAGTGTTTGGAATTTGAAATAATTTAAATACAAATACTAACCTCAAATTAGGGAAAATCTAGAAAATGCCAATTTTTGATGTCTGTGTGTACTTTCGAGCAATTTTGCAACCTATTTTAGACTGGAAATGCCGAGACGAAGAAAACCCAAAAATCTTTTGTCTTTCCATTGGCAGGTAGTCTTTGACCCTCATAAAAGGTCAAAGGCTACATTCTTTATTTGAAGGTCGATTCTGACTTTGTTCCCAGATCTGGAAAGTTTTTTGAAAAGGGTATCTGAATCCACTCTCAGATCTGAAATTCCATACCTACACCTGCAAGAAAAAAGGGGTTTTTGTTTGTATGGGGGGTTTGCCTTGGTCAAACCCCAATTTAGGAATTAACCTTGAAATTGAATTGAAATGTAGTGTGCATAAACAAAGTAATTGAAACAATTCACCTCGCTTATGTTGAAGTCCTTGTAGAGGATTCGAATCCTCAAATCCATAAGTAGGAATGCTTCAATGGATGTAGGATGTCTCAAATCAATGACATTTGATCTTCAACACCAATCTTGAATTGATCTTTGCATATGAGGAGGCTTGGATGAATGTGGAAGGATGGATCTTCAAGGGGGCTCCAAAGAGATTGAATCCTTCAATGGCTAACAATGGATCTCCTTGATGGATGAATTCTTGAACACTTGAATTCTTGAAGGCTTGCTTGAATGCTTGAATTCACTTACTTTCACTTGAGAGCTTGCTCATGAAATTTCTTGAGGATGTGATGTTCTCACAAAGCTTGATGGAGAAAATTAGAGAGGAAGGCCTCCTTTTATAGTGAACTAGGGCACAATCCTCTAGAGAGGCCACCTTGGAGAATTAAATCCCAATTAGGTCCTAACCTTTAGAAAATATACCTAGATTAAATAAAATTAAAGGATTTACCATCCTAAAACCTGAAATGGCCGACCCGGAGGCGGGAAACAAATATCCCTAAAAACTCGACACCCGAAAATCAAAGAATCTTAAAATTTTGAACAGAGGGTCAAGGACAAGGTTGGAACTAACTAGGTCAGGATTGAGGTGGATTGTGACTAGGTCAGGATAGAGGTTGACTTTGAACCCAAAAGGTTGACTTTGACCTTTTGGTCAAAAACCTCAGGATCCTATCCGAGAATGTTATGAAATGCAGATATGAAGTGAAAAATGGGTGCAGAAGGAAGCATAACAGGGGGAAAAACTAGATACATGCAAAGACCTAATCAAGGTGCTTGACATGACCCTAGACCACTTACTCGGAGGGCTAAATGCTCTTATTATGGAAGTGCTTCCATTTTAAGATGATACATTAAGCCCCCACTTTAGCAAGAGTATGGACTCGATGCAAACTCTTGGTAAAGGAGATCAGAATGAAAAGATAATCTTATTGTAATCCAAGGGACAAAGAGAAACCTTAAGCCCCTAGGGACTCAAGTCTTTTTTGATTCCCAAATCACAATAAGAGAGACATCTATAGAGAGAGAAAGAAAGGGTGTGATTACCTCACCCAATGAGAACTTATGTCCCATTGTGAACCACATAAGAAAACAATGCAACTGGAAAGATGGAATTGAACTGCCTAGTGAATGTGGCTACTCACTAGTCAACCCATCAAGGATTCACCCTCAGGAATATTCTATTCCATAAGAATAAAACCAAAAAACTAAAGAGATCCAGTCTTAAGGACACCTCCGACCTTAAGGGATCAAAATATATGTATATTTGAAACTGGAGGGATCAAGAGATCTTAAAATATAAATCCATGCTTTAACAATTAGCTACTAATCCAAAAAGGGAGAAAAGGTATTTTGAAAAATATGTGCATATCAAAAAGTGCGTGTGTGTAATAGGTGAGTTGAGCGTATGCCCCCATGTTAAAGTCATTGCTGACACTTTAACAAGAGCAATGGCTTTAACAGAAACATAAACAACTCCACTGATTATGTTTCCACGTCGAGATGCCCCTAGACGAAGACAAATCAAGGGAAAAATCATAGAAACATACAGAGAACACAGGAGGGATCTACCTACCATGGGGTTAGTATGATCATAAGATAATATATATATGATATTATTGCAGATGAATTGACATCATTCCCCAAAGAAAGTAGAACTACGATCACAAAGGAGGAAAGATCACACAAGATATATGAAGGAGGATATTTTTAGACCATGACATGGAGACCAAAAATAATTAGTGCTACCATATCTCAAATCCAAGAAGATTACACAAGGAAACATTTACGAACAATAGCACAATTACAACATAACATTGAACAATGCATAGAAGAATAGAGATACATATAGAGGAATTCGAACAATAGTTTCGATTCCTTTATCACCTTGCACCAAATGAGTAACAAGGATTGTATAAAAGAATCTAACAACATTTAGCAAACACATTACAGGAGAAGCACAATACAGTAGGCAAACACACATTAAAGCTACTACGAAGGACAAGCTGATAAGGCATGCTACCTACTCTCCCCATCTCATTGTATATCATTTAGGGAAGGTGGGTAACTCGCAAGAGGGACTATATCCAACACAGTAGGAATGATAGCCAGTTCCAAACAAGGATCCTCTTGAGAATCACAATGTTTGACACTAGATGTAAGAGTTAATTGTGATGAAAGCATATTAGGTAAATCAATGTCAATGTCAATAGTCTCATATTCATCATTAACATTATCAGTATCATCAAGAGTATCTTCCTCATCAAAATTAATCAAAATAGGATCTAAGATATGAATAGAATCATCATAATCATGTATATTAACATCATTATTAGTAACAACTTCTTCCAACACATCATGCATAGGTTTATTCGAAGAAGGTAGAGATCTTTGAAGAATAGAATTACAAGCTTTAGCATGAGCACGCCGCTTTTTATGACATTCATTAGTAGATCGATTACATTTTGATTTATTTGAAATAGGTTGAGAACTAGGAGGAAAAATCATAGGATCCTTCACAGGTTCTTTAGGAAGATCAATAGGATTATCAACAATAGGAGGAACAATCATAGGATCTTTGATAGGTTCTTTAGGAAGAGTGATAGAAGGAACTTGATTAACAAAACTAGAAGTCATAGTTAAAGGAGGTATAGAAGGTGTAGGAAAAAGACCATGATTAAGATCCATCGGGGGAATGCTCAATTCAACAATCTTATGATGTTTATAAGCTTGATATGAATGAAAAAGATTATCAGGTTGAGGAGGACATGAATTAGGTAATGAAGGCCAAAAGAAATCAAGAGCAGCACAATCTCTAGGCCGAGAAGGTTGATATAAACTATGATTAATCATCTTCACTTCTTCATCATGAATGAACTTAAGACACTTATGGATAGGTGAAGCAATAACATGCATGGCATTCAACCAAGGCAAACCTAGCTTAACTTGAAATTGATCAGAAGTAGGAGCAACAACAAAGGAAGTGTTCACAATTTTTCCATAGAGTTCAACCGGTAAAGTAATAGAACCAAATGATGGATAAAGAAAACCATTAGAAGTTTGAATCCACACATTTGATGTATCATAAGAATCACATTGTAAGCTTTTCATAAAAAGATTTTATTTAGTAATAACATTGACTAAGGATGTAGGATCAACAAGACAACCACAAGTAGGTATCTAAGAAATCCTAGCAACAATGTAAAGGGGACCATCATGAGCCTTAATAATCTTAGAGTCATCAAAGGTAATCAAAAGTTCCTGAGGTCTTTTATTCTTAGGTTGTTGTTGAGGTTTAGGTTGAGTTTTTAGTTTAGGTTTAGGTTTTGGTCGAGGTTGGGATTGAACTTGAGATTGAATCTGAGGTTGAGGTTGAGGTTGAGGTTGAGGTGGAGATATAGATTGACCAACATGCTCGACTTGATTAACAACATGATTGAGATCATCCATCTTTTAGTCATACACAATTTCCATAGCAAATGGTTGAGCAATTGTATTAGTATCATGTGTAGGTAAAGGATTCGTATAGATTTGAAGGTTTTGATTAGGAGGAGAGATAGATTTGTTCCCACTACCATCAAGATTATCGATAGATAAGGCATTAGAGTCAATTAAGTCTTGCACCTTATGTTTTAAAGAATAACATTTATTAGTATCATGACCATTCTGATGATGATATTGACAAAATGCATTTTGATCAAAAGATTTAGAGGTAATCATAACAGGTAAAAGAGGTTGAATAGGAGGTAAAGTAATCATATTAGCAACTAACAACCTATTCATAATAGCATGTAAAGGTTCAGAAAGAGGAGAAAACATACGATTTAATCAAAAAGCAGTGGATGCAGAAGTGGCATTGTGAGATGCAACAACAACTTGATCAGCAACTGCATTCGCTTGTTTGTTTATCTTGACATAGTTGTTGAATTTTTAAAATTTGTTTGGATTAGGAGAAGCATCACTCTTATCAATTGGAATAGGAGCCATTGGAGTGTTGCTCTCAAATTGACTCACTTGTAATTGATAGTGATGAAGTGCTACACAAAGTTGTTGAAAAGAGGTAAATTTAGTAAGCAAAATCTTATCTCTAATATCCTTTTGAAAATTTGAAATAAACATACGTTGAATATCAATATCAGGAATAGGATAGGAAATCTGAGCATACAAATGCTTAAATCTACCAATAAATTTAGTCAATTTTTCTTTAGCACTTTGTTTACAATGCATCAAATCAGTCAAAGACACTTGTGGGCCAATGTTGTTTTGAAATTGTTGAATAAAAGCATTAGCAAGTTTTGGAAAGGAATTAATAGAATAAGGAGGAAAGGAACAATACCATTGTAAGGCCTTGTCATGAAAGGTTCTAGCAAAAAGTTTGGCTAAAATCCTATGGTCATGAGCAAAATCACTACAAAGGATTTGGAATGTTTTAACATGATGAACATGATCTCCTTTTCTATTATAATTCTCAAGATGAGGCATATCGACTTGCTAAGGAACAGGAGTATGAATAATATCCAAGGACAAAGGACTTCCCATGTCACATGTAGGGATACTAAACTTGTTTTGAGTTAAGGAAGCAAGTTGTTGTTGTAAGGATAACATAGTTTGAGCCAAACTGATGATTGTTGAATCATTAGAAGAAATAGGAGGAGTAGCAACATTAGACACACTAGGTAAAGTGTAAGAAGCTGCATGAATAGAAGACACAATTGGAGGAACACTACGAACTACAGTTGGAAGTGGATTGAAATAAGTAAAAGGAACATTATGCTATGAAGCTTGTGATGTAGGAAGGGACACAAGAGGAACACTCATAGGAATAGAGGGAACCGTCACAGTCACCAACAAAGGAGTATAGGTAGGAATACTAGGTAAAGGATTAGAAGGAGGTTCAACACTAGTGATAGGAGGAATCAACCCTAAATCCCTAACTTCTTGAGCTAAAGGTTTAACATTTGAATGCACAAGGTGAGTAATACCACGCAAGAGGTTAACACCCAGATCACTATCACGGAGAACTTTCTTAATAGCCTCTATAGCTTGAATAGAATCTTGATTATGCTTCTCTTGAATAAGCCAATTACCCATTTTATCAAGTTCAGTTGAAAGTTTTTGAACTTGTTTAGGAGGAACTCTTAAAGCATCATCCTCATCATGAGATGAGTGAGAAGAGTTTTGCTCCATTGTAGGATTGGAATCATGAAGAATCAAATTATCATATGGGATCCTAAGGAAAGGAGAGGAAGATTTAGGATCAAAGGTACCCATGAGTTTATGACTTCTTCTAACCGGAATATTATAAGTAGGACTAGTAGTAGTAAAGCTCATAAACCAATGTAATGCAAATGAACTAAACTAAAACCACATAAATCATGAATTTTTTTGTATTTTTGAAATCTAATTAGCATGCAAGATCTAACACAAGATAAAAATCTAATACTAACAAGATAAAAGGAAATCTAATACCACAAAACATAATAGGGCATCCAATTCCACAAAAAGAAAGGAGAGTAAGTATGTTGGGTTCACCAAAATGAATAGGGGTAAAATGGAATCACACCTATTCAAATGTGTATGATTGTATGTGTATGGGGGAAATGCGAGATCCACTCTTAAATCCAAATTCCCAAAGGAGAGATCCAATTTGATCAACCAAGAGGTTAATACACAATTGAATCAATCTATGGAGAATATGAAAGAGAGAGAAAAACCCTATATTTCCTTATGGTAGAATTGAAGTGTTTGAAATTTGAAATAATTGAAATACAAATACTAACCTCAAATTAGGGAAAATCTAAAAAATGCCAATTTTTGATGTCTGTGTATACTTTCGGGCAATTTTGCAACTTGTTTCAGATTGGAAATGCCGAGATGAAGAAAACCTAGAAATATTTTGTCTTTCCACCGACAGGTAGTCTTTGACCCTCATAAAAGGTCAAAGGCTACATTCTTTATTTGAAGGTCGATTCTGACTTTATTTGTAGATCTAGAAAGTTTGCCGAAAAGGGTATTCGAATCTGCTCTCAGATCCAAAATTCCACACCTGCACCTGCAAGAAAAATGGGGTTTTTATTTGTATGGGGGGTTTGCCTTAGTCAAACCCCAATTTAGGAATTAACCTTGAAATTGAATTGAAATGTAGTGTGCATAAACAAAGTAATTGAAACAATTCACCTCACTTATGTTGAAGTCCTTGTAGAAGATTCAAACCCTCAAATCCACAAGTAGGAATGCTTCAATGGATGTAGGATGTCTCAAATTAATATAATTTGATCTTCAAAACCAATCTTGAATTTATCTTTGCATATGAGGAGGCTTGGATGAATGTGGAAGGATGGATCTTCAAGGGGGCTCCAAAGAGATTGAATCCTTCAATGGCTAACAATGGATCTCCTTGATGGATGAATGCTTGAACACTTGAATGCTTGAATGCTTTCTTGAATGCTTGAATTCACTTTCTTGCACTTGAGAGCTCACTCATGAAATTGCTTGAGGATGTGAGGTTCTCACAAAACTTGATGGAGAAAATGAGAGAGGAAGACCTCCTTTTATAGTGAACTAGGGCACAATCCTCTAGAGGGGCCACCTTGGAGAATTAAATCCCAATTAGGTCCTAACCTTTAGAAAATATACCTAGATTAAATGAAATTAAAGGATTTACCATCCCAAAACCTGAAATGGCCGACCCAGAGGTGGGAAACAAATATCCCCGAAAATCTGACACCCGAAAATCAAGGAATCTTGAAATTTTGAACAGAGGGTCAAGGACGAGGTTGGAACTAACCAGGTCAGGATCAAGGTCAATCTTGACCAGGTCAGGATAGAGGTTGACTTTGACCCCAAAAGGTCAATTTTGACCTTTTGGTCAAAAACCTCAGGATCCTGTCCCAGAATGTTATGAAATGCAGATATGAAGTGAAAAATGGGTGCAGAAAGAAGCAGAATAGGGGGAAAAGCTAGATACATGCAAAGACCTGATCAAGGCACTTGACATGACCCTAGACCACTTACTCAGAGGGATAAACACTCTTATCATGGAAGTGCTTCCATTTTAAGATGATACAAGAACTATAAGGGAAAGTTTGAACCCAACTGGCTAGGTCCCTTTGTTATCACTGCTACTTTTGGCTCTAGAGCCTATCAACTCTCAATGAATGAAGGAGAATAGATCTGAGAACCAATCAACATTCTGCATCTGAAGAAATTCTACACCTAAGGAATTTAGTATTCAAAAATTTCTTGAAAAAATCATAAAAATCAGAAAAAGTCCTGAAAAAATGATCATCTTGGTGAAAACCTAGCAATAAGCGCCTTGATGTATCACAAAAAAAATTAAAAAAAATGGAAAAATACAAAAAAAAAGAAGAAAAAGAAAAAGTGCCTTGGTGAAAACCTGGAAACAAGCACCTTGGTAGCAAAAATAGAATCTTGGCCAAGATGGTGAAAACCTGGCAAATGAGCACCACTTGTATCAAAACACTCCATCTATCAACACAATCTTGGTCTTTCCCAGCTTTCAGTCTTGCTTTAGTTTGTACATATCTCCTGTTTTCAATAAAGTTAGTCTAAGCATCATCCAACAAAAGTGTTTGTATCCTATCAAAGCTTCAACTTGGGGGAATCAGTGTCATATTCTATGATCCTCAGTATCTTCAGATGAGTCATATCCTATCAAGGTCCTTCCAAAGCTATGTTTGAGTCAGTCAATCAGTCTCCTCACCAGGAAAGGATTTTTCAATCAAACACAAACACCAACAAAAAACTGAAAACAATCTCTATGACATACTTTAATCCTCTTTATATGCTTACTGATTCACATTAAGATTTTTTCATATTATGATTCCTTGAGCTCCTCGATGATGTCCTTTATAGGATTTAGAGAGTGATGACTGGGGGCATAATCTTTTCATTATTTTCTACTTTGAGTGAAAACCTAACAACTTTGGAAATTCTGGATTGAATTGGTGTCCACTATAAGTGCCTCCATCATGTATTGGATGGCCATGTGTACCTCGACCATTGATACTCGGATAATTCAAGAAAGTTTGATCTAACTCTATCTTTTTGAGTGATTTCTCCTTCTCTTTGTGAAACACAAAATTATCCAAGGATGTGAATGACAAAGGGTCATTGCAGGTAAATTCACATAAGAATGAGAATGATCTCTCTTTTGTTTGGCGTGTTTGTTCCGCAAGGTGTATTTAGGTCATCACAATGTTTATGTTTTGATGCTTATACAAATTGCTATATCAAAATGGTCATGATATTTAGGTCATCCTGGCTTTTGTGCCTTGGTGCTTATATCTAATTTGACATAATAAAACAAATATCAATATTCATATGTCTATGGTTGTCTAACTAGTGGGCATTGTATTGATTTATCCCGTGTTACCTAAAGAGAAAAGAACAAAAAAAATATTCAGTGATGAAAATGATCAACACATGATTAGTGACTAAGTCCTAGGTCTTAGGTTTGCATTTCATTTTGCACTTTGCATGATTGCATGATCTCCTAATTTATCAAATCAACTTGAATGCTTAACGATTCTCCAAAAATATGCTAAAACATGACACAAGAACTGAGCTTTGTATGAAGGTTCACAAAAATGGAACTAGCAAGCAGTCACCATGTTGGGTTACACATCCTTTTTGACAAATGGCCGAGTACTTGTCTTTATCAATACCTACAAAATATATCATGTGTATCACTGCATTTACATTACATATCATAAGCATTCCATTCATCCATTTGCATACATACATAAACCATGCATAAATCATACATTTTTCTATCCATCATTACATTGCATACGATCCATACATTTGAAAGAAATAATTACATTGCATATTCCATACATGCTACACTAATCAAAGCATTTAAAACATTTTTATCACATGATATAATACTCATAAAAAAATGACAAGTACATATGAAATCACAACCAAAATTGATCTCATATATATATCAAAACCTCAGAATAGTTAGGGGTACACTAATGACATAATATACAAAAGAATAAGCTCATTTGAGCTATCAGATATGATCAGTGCATAGACAAAATGGAAAAAATAGGAATACTAAGATAGATCAGCTATTTTCCTACTCCTCCACATTTGGTGGTGGTGGAGTAGGTGCATTAGGTGGTGGGTCAGCTCGTGGTGCTCTAGCTCCCTCAAAAGTAATCATATACTTAGAATACGTAGGGACTCTCTGCTTAATAGGTATAGTCACATAATATGCAGAAACATAGTAAGAGGCCCAACTAGTCTGATGAATGACCTCAGCCTGCAACCATCTCACATCTGCCTCTTGCTCTAGTCTCTGCCTCTTAGACTCCCTTAGCTAGATCTCAAATGTAGCACTCTGCAATTTCAAATCCCTAATTTGTAGCCTGAGTCACCTACTAATGTCCTGAGGGGTTTGTCTAAGTCTAGGATCTACCTCAGCTACCAATACCTCTACATCCTCCATCGGCTTATCAACAACCTCCACTTTGTGCACCTTACAACATCAGATCTCAGCACCCAAATCAAAATTAGGAGTAGCCTGTGTCTCATCTGTACCACCCACATTTTGATGTGCTCCTAGGACATCATCAACACTACCTACACTACCCAACTGACCACCCTCACCTCTAGTATATCTCCTCTAAAGAACTGCAAGTCAGCCTACTATAGAAATATGAGGGTGAGGTGGTCTCATATGTCCTGGTCCTCTCTATGGAGTAATCACCACTCCAGGCCTAGGTGGTGTAGGCTGCAACACTGGTACCTGCACATCTCACCATCTCTGGCCTCTACCCATGGGTGCACTTGTCACATCTGTTGCCTCCTCCATAGTTGAAATCAGCGCAGTCGAATAAAAAAATCTCCTCATGGGATGCTCAGCCAACCAAGCAATAAATGCATCAATGACACCTGCATCAACAACCTGTAGCTTGTAGTCCCAATCTCTTGGCACATATCCAGTATAATCTTGACTAAAAAGAGCATAAGATAACCGAGTTGTCCATCCTAATACCAGCTCTCAAACTAGCTATGCATAAGTAGCATAATCCTGAGGTGCATCCTGTATGATGTCATACTATCTCCATACCCTCGTGATGATGAATCACTCCAAGATAGTAGTAGAACATCCTATCAGCACCCAACTCTGATAGAAGTAACCAAACTAGGCCAGAGCAGTAGGCCACGCCTCCACCTATAAGTATGGTCTCCAAATAACGAAGGTCATGTCATCTAAGACATGCCTCTAGTACTTTGTAATCCCCATCCAGACCTATGTGACATACCTAGAATATCTAAATATAAGAGGCTCCTGTGGCTGCTGTGTGTGTGAATTTTGTACCTAATCTATAGACACAACACTTCAGTAAAACATTAGAGGTTAGTGATAATCAAAATCGTGCAAAATTGAAATCTAATTTAACCAAGTGATTTACTGCCTTCTAGTAGGTGCGAGATTAATGTTCTTAGATTGTTATCGAGATCAGTGACCTAGACGACACCTAAATGAAGGATTTGAATGCAATTGATCTAGATATGAATTGAATGCAATTAATCTATATTTTTGATATTTTCTATGCAATAAGAATGATAAAAACTGATATGAAATCTATGCTAGATGAAATTGATATGCTATGAATGCTATTGAAAATTGATATGCAATGCTAATCTAACAATGATATGCAATATGAATGCAAAAATAAGATTGATCTCACAAAGATGTCGATTCGCAAGAGCTTTGATTCTTCAATTCCAATTCTCCAGCGTGATTGTGCAAAAATATGAGATGAATTATGAAGAGCTGAGCCTTGTTTTTATAGAAATCCAAGGCTTTGGAGGTGCATGGGAAAAACCATAAATCACTCAAATAACTCAGGTTGATTTTTGAGTTATTTTTAAATAAAGGATAATTAACTCACAAAAACATGCAAAAGCTAAGTTTTAACTCAAAATAGAGTTTAGCTTTAATTGATAATTGATAGTTGTCTGCTTTTATGATTGTGCATGTTTTATTTATGAATTAATTTAATAATAAAGTGATTTATTTCCAACTTAACTGATTTTTGAAAATAAATAATTAATTTATGGGTTAATTAACTGTTTAATCAAACTTTTATTAAAAACTATATTATTAAATAATGACAACTTGCTTTAATTAATTAAATAAAAATTTAATCAATTATTCATATGATATTAGATTTATTGTCAAAATTAAATAATACAATTAATAATAGATAGAATTAAATTTAATTACACAATTAAGTGGCAAATATTAAATCTAATTAATTAAATATGCAAAATATTTAATTAATCAAATTTTAGGATAAATGTGATTTATTGCCAAATAATTATAAAATTAAAGATAATTATGATAATTAGGAATATTACTAGGAATATTCTCCGATGCAGAATTTAAGATAATCAATTATGATTCGATGATGTTTAGATGTGCCTTAGGTTAGGACTTCGATGTTGATTTCGTTCAATTTGTAGATGTAGGAGGTTAATGAACTTATAGCCCATTTTTGGGGTATTACATTTTGCCCCTCTTTGAATTACTGTGCGAAGTGCAGTGGTTCAAAGATAGTCTGTGTTTGATAGAGATATGAAACTGATGTTTGAAATTGATAATTGATATGAGACAGAAGCTGATTGATATTGATTTGATATGAAGATAATAGGTCCTGAATGACCAAAGATAATGTTCATTATAACAGTGAATGAACCTATGATTGCGAAAAAGTGTCAAAACGTCTGATTCCAAACCTTAGGATTGCAAAGAAGTGAGTGACCCGTTCTAGACTTGATTGTCTTAGCAGAACTAGCAGGTATCACATCCAAACCCTTCAGTTGCTGAAGAACCAAGGAAAGAACACTATGATCTGATGGTTGCAAAAACTGATACAGTTTACAAGATTAGGAGAATACCAAATTGATATGGATCTTGATGAATCTGATATGCCCCAAGTGATGATAGATTTGCCCTGAGCAATGAGGACTTTTTTGATGAATCAGTAACTAGATGTGATTGTTATCTTATTTACTGAGGAAAGATATTGATTTCCATAAAGATATGATTTCAAATTCGATTACAGACTTTGAATGATATGCAATACCATGCCCCCTTCGGGATTAAAATTGAAATCTGACAAGAAAAGTCAGCGTTGAGAGTTCAGAAGCATGTTGATTGATGGGAAAAGTGGTTATACACGTTCAAGAGCACATTCTATATCATTTGGAGGTCCAAAAGACCAAATTTGACTAGGTTTGACCATGAGTTGACCAAGTTGAAATTTTGATAGTTTGATGTTAGATAATCTGTTAAGTTGAATACTGGATTTCTGTGATGATTGAAGGTCGATTATGCAAGTAGTTAAGAATATGAACGATCTCAAATTTTGATTTTGATCCTGAAAAAGGATTCTACTTGTTGTTTCATTGGAGGAACCTTCGTGTGAGATTCAACTCTTGTTAGATTTGAAGAATTGATATGAAGAATTGTTTAAGCATTGAAGTTCATTTCAAACATTTGTGAGATCATGCAAACATGCAAAATGCAAAGAGACATGAAAAATGAAATGCAACCTAAGACCTAGGACCTACTCACTGATCATATGTCGATTTGTTATCATCATTGAACTTTTAGGTAACCGGATAAATCAATACAATGCCCACTGGCTATGAAACCATGGACATATGAATATCAATTTGTATGTGCCAGAATCAATACAACACCCACTAGTGAATAACCATGGATATATGAATATTGATTTTATTTTCGAAATGTCGGATTAGATATAAGCATCAAAGCATAAGCGCCAGGATGACCTGAATATCATGTCCATTTTGATATAGCAATTTGTATAAGCATCAAAACATAAACGTCGTGATGACCTGAGTATGCCTTGCATTGCAAACACATCAAACAGTCAAGAGATTATTCTAAATCCAATGTGAATTACCCGTAGTGACCCTTGATCGTTCACATCCTTAGGCAAGATTGCGTTCCACAGTAGGAGAAAGAACTTAATAAAAAAGAAAATAGTTAGATCAAACTTCCTTGAATTGTTTGGGTATCAATGGTCGAGGTACGCATGGCCATCCAATTCGAGATAGAGGCTCTTACAGTCGGACACCATTTCAATCCAGAATTTCCAAAGTTGTTAGATTTTCACATACAAGCAGAAGACAAAGAAAAGATTATGGCCCCAGTCATCACTCTCTAAATCCTATAAAGGACATCATTGAGGAGCTCGAAGGGACACAATATGCAAAAATCTCAATGCAAATCAGTAAGCATACAAGGAGATAAAAGCATGAAAAGCACAAATTTTTTTTAGTTTGTTTTGATGTTTGATTGTTGTAGATGCAAAATCCTTTCTGGAGACGAGACAGACAGACAGACTCAACTTGAAGCTTCAAAGGACTCTAACTAGATAGGATACGTCTAAGATACATTGGAGGCCATAGGATATGACATTGATTGCCCCCAAGTGTTAAACATTGATAGGATACAAACGCTTGAGCTGATTGGTGTACAGACTAACTTATTGAAAATTGAAAATGTGAAAACAAAATAGGAGATATGTACAAACTAAAGCAAGACTGAAAGCTAGGAAAGACCAAGATTGCACTGATAGATGGAGCATTTGCAACAAGTGGCACCTGTTTGTCAGGTTTTCACCATCTTGGTAGAGATTCTTTTTTTGCTACCAAGGCACCTGTTTTCAGGTTTTCACCAAGGCACTTTTTCTTTTTTTTCATTTTTTTTGTATTTTTCATTTTTTCAATTTTTTTGTACTTTTGATTTTTTTTTTTTTTTTTTTTGTGAATCATCAAGGTGCCTATTGCTAGGTTTTCACCAAGATGTTCATTTTTTCAGGACTTTTTCTGATTTTTAAGATTTTTTCAGGACATTTACCAAGCACTGAATGCCTTAGGCATAGAATTTCTTCAGATGGAGAACATTGATTGGTTCTCGGAGCTGTTCTCCTTCAGTCGTTGAGAGTTGATAGGCACCAGAGCCAAAACTAGCAGTGATGATAAAGGGACCTAGCCAATTGGGTTCAAACTTCCCCTTGCATTCTCGATGTGATTGATTTTTACGATTTTCTCTCAAGACTAGATCACCAACCTGAAATTCTCTATGTCTGACTTTCTTGTTGTAGCCTCTAGACATTCTCTTCTGATATACTTTGAGATGATCATACGCTGCTTGTCTATGCTCATCTAGTAGTTCCAGTTCTTGTAACCTAGACACTCTGTAGTCATCATCGGTGACAAGTCCATGCATTTTGATTCTGAGTGATGGGATTTCAACCTCAATAGGTAGTACCACTTCAGACCCATAAACTAAAGCGAAAGGTGTAGCCCCTGTAGGCATTCTGATACTAGTTCTGTATGCCCAGAGAGCTGGATTGATCATGAGATGCTAGTCTCTTCCCATTTTATTCACTATTCTGTGCAAGATTTTCAAGAGATTTTTGTTTGAAGCTTCAGCTTGTCCATTCCCTTGAGGATAGTAGATAGATGACCAATGTTGAGTAATCTTGAATTTGGCACATAAGTCATCTAGGTCCTTGTTTTTGAATTGTCCCCCATTGTCTATGACTATGGAATGAGGGATCCCATATCTGCAAATGATGTAGTTCAGGATGAACATAGAGATCTGTTTCCCCGTTGCTTGTGTTAGAGGAACTGCTTCTACCCATTTTGTAAAATAATCTGTAGCTGTGATTATATGGGTATGTCCATTAGAAGAGTGCAGATGGATAGCGCCTATGAGATCAAATGCCCATTGTTGAAAAGGCCATTGTGTAGTAAAGGGAATTAGATCTCTCCCTAGAGCATGAATCAAGTTTCCATGTACTTGACACTGTTGATAGTTTTTAGCAAATTTAATAGCCTCTTTCTCCATTTCAGGCCAATAGTACCCAGCCCTAATAAGTTTTCAAGCTAACGTTAAAACATTTGAGTGCGATCCACATATACCTTCGTGGACTTCTTCTAATGCACGTTGAGACTCTTCCCCTTCTAAACATCTAAGTAGTGTACCATCTAGACCTCGTTTGTACAGATCATTACCAATGATGACATATCGGGATGCGGATCAGATAAGGTTTCATTTTTCAAAATGGTTAAAGGACTCAGGGATGAGTTGGTCATGGAGATAGGAGAATAGATTTTTGTAGCGAGATGAGTCATAACCTACAACAGTGCAGATCATGCGGGTTTCAGGGGAGTCATATGCAGGATAAGATAGGGCTTCCACCAGGAACTCATAGCGTAGCTCATGTTCAGGCTGCTGTAAAAGAGTAGATAGTGTCGCCATTACATCGGCAGCCTTATTCTCCATTCTGGGTATTTGCTCAAATGTGATAGAGATGAAGTATTTCTTTAAATCATCTACCATTCTCTTGTAAGGAATGAGCTTTTCATCTTTGGTTTGGTACACATCATTGACTTGGTGGATAACCAATTGTGAGTCTCCATGGATGTGCATCTCTGTAACTCTCCACTGTATTGCCATTTTCATACCATTGAGAAGTGCCTCATATTCAACAATATTATTTGTGCAAGGAAACTTTAGTCTGAATGCTTTGGGTATCGAGTATCCGTGAGGAGTGATGAACAATATGCCTACTCCAGATCCATTCTGTGTGTAGGAGCCATCAAAGAATAACTGCCATGCTCTAGAAGAGAGGTGCATGATAGAAGAATCAGGAAATTCCATTTGCATGGGTGTATCATCAAACAGTGGTGCTTCAGCTAATTGATCAGCAATGACCTATCCTTTGATAGCTTTTCTTTCAACATATTCAATGTCAAATTCGCTCAAGAGCATGATCCATTTAGCTAGTCTACCTGTGAGGGCAGCTTTGCTTAGGAGATATTTCAGTGGATCAATTTTAGCTACCAAATGAGTAGTATGAGTTAACATGTAGTGTCTCAGTTTCTGCGATGCAAAGATCACAGCTAGACATGCCTTCTCTATCATTGAGCAGTTCTTCTCATAGGTCACTAAGGTTCTGCTGATATAGTAGATGGCTCTTTCCTTTTTGTCTTCATCATGTTGCGCTAGTAATGCCCCCAGTGATGTATCTATTGCAGAGACATATAATATTAATGGCTTCCCATGAATAGGAGGCATTAAGATAGGAGGATTCGAGAGATAATTCTTGATATGATCAAAATTCTTTGCACAGTCTTCATTCCAGGAAAAGGTCACACCTTTATGTAATGTTTTTGTAAAAGGCTATGATATGTCCGCTAGCTGTGATATGAATCTTCTGATAGATTGAACTCTGCCTTGCAACATCCTCATTTGATTGATATTTGTGGGAGGTTGCATCTCTATGATAGCTTTCACCTTAGCTGGATCGACCTCAATACCTTTCTTGGAGATGATGTATCCTAGGAGCTTTTCGGAAGTGACTCCAAAAGCACACTTTTTAGGATTTAGTCGAAGACTAAATTTTTCCATTCTGTCGAGGATCATGCTCAAGTTTGTTAGATGTTCAGTTCTAATAATGGATTTTGCCAAGGTATCATCCACGTAATCCTCCATTGTTCTATGCATCATATCATGAAAAATAGATGTCATTGCTCTTTGATATGTAGCTCCAACATTTTTGAGTTCGAATGGCATAACATTCCAATAGAAGGTTCCCCAAGCACATGTGAAAGCTATTTTCTCTTGATCTTCTGGAGCAATTTTGATTTGGTTATACCCAGAAAAGCCATCCATTAAGGAATACATTTCATAGCCCGCAGTCATGTCCACTATCATATCAATGTTAGGCAGTGGAAAATCATCCTTAGGGCATGCTCTGTTCATGTCTCTAAAGTCCATGCACACTCTGATTGAACCATCTGGTTTTGAAATAGGTACAATGTTAGAGATCCACTCAGCATAGTCTATGACATGGATGAATCCAGCTTTTAGGAGTTTTTCTAGTTCTGCTTTGACTAAGAGTGCAACATGAGGATGCATCTTTCTCAATTTTTGCTTGATTGGTTTTACTCCAGGAGCAATGGATAGATGGTGCATAATGAGATTGGGATCCAATCCTGGCATATCTGAATATTTCCATGCAAAATTGATCTTTTTTTCTGATAAGAATGTAGTGAATTTCTATTTCTCTTCTTCTGATAGAGATTGTGAAAATTGTACCAATTGTAGTTCCTCTGTTGTACCCAAATTGATGGATTGAGTGGGCTCAATCAGAACTGGAGATCTATCCTATAAATGACTCATAAGGACATCAAATATCTCATCCTTAGGCCCTCAAAGAGGTTTTCACCTTTGGATACATCTTTTATTTTTACTTTTGTCAGTTCTGAGACTGCCACAAAGTGGTTTTCACCCTCAGAACTCTTTTTCTTTTTCTTTTTACTCTTATTTTTCTGACTAATATATTTGATGTCTGACTCGGTCATGCTGACGCTTGGTTCACTGATGGAAGTACTCATAGGCTCAACTACATTGAGGTAGCAGGCAAGGGCATAGTCATTCGGGAAGGTATAAATACCATGGTTTGGGTTTGTGGAAGTTTGGTCGATAAGATTAGGGTGTTGGATAGTCAAAGTGGGAAAGGCTTGGGATATGGTGTTCACAGATGTGGATATGTCATCATTGGTCCTAACCCAATGCTCAAGTTCAAAGGTGATATTATAGCTCAAAATGTTCAATTCGTGAATAGGCTCAATGTTATCGTGGGAATCCGCTTTAGCCATAGGTGGATCAGACACGTTAAGTTCATTGTTTCGCTCTAGACCTACATTGGGTTGAGATACATATTGGTGAATAACATCAATATATTTCTCTATTATAAGCTCATCTTCTTCTAGAATGGCACCCCATTCATAGTCATTTGACTTAGCTTCTGATTTAGGATCTCTAGGAAATTTGAGAAAATGTGTGAAGTCAGGATGAATACCCCAAGAAGGATTACACTCAATCTCTGACTTGAATTCATAGTCATGGGAATTAGTGTCAGAATAACTACCCCCTTCTTCTTGATTAGTTTGATCACCTTCGAGATTGGCTGGTTCTTGTGGTGCAACCATCTCTTGTGCTATAGTAGGTTCTTGTGTTTCTACTACATTAATTCTTTTGATAGGATCATCTTTATCATCAAGAAGATCTTTGATCTCTTTAGGCAATTTTTCATAGGGGATGAGTTCTGAACTATCTGAATCATCATCTGAGGGTTCTGAACTATCTGAATCATCAGTTGAGAAGGGGTTCTCCTGGTGCAATTTGTTCTATGACATGAGAACAACCACCTTTTAGATGATAGGGTTTCTTCTTAAAGCCTAAGCCACCAGTATCTTTGTTGGCTCTACCAATATGTGAAATGGGTGTCAGAAGACCCTTTCCTCTGATTCCTAGAGGTCCTTGACCGGAATATCCCATCTTGGCTATCAATTTGTTCCCTGGACCATATGAATTTGGAGGGATTGTAGGTGCTATAGATTCACTAGGTTGAACAATTTTAGATTCTGAATCCTCTTTGTATAGCCATGCTAGCACAGCGTCATCCTCTTCAAATTCTTATTTGGATACTTGCTCCGCCACAAAATTTCTTTTGTATGCTTCCATAGGTTCCTTAGGTTCTGATTTAGACTACTTCAAGGATTGTCCATACGACTTAGGTGAGATTGGGAGAGATGTCAGAGACAAGACTGGCTCTATAGTGTATTCTCCCATCCCATTTTCTTTGATATTGATCCCTTTAGCAATGTCTTCCATCTTGGATGTGGAAGCCACATTTTGTTGCTCGATGGAAGATTCTCTGTTATTGGGAACAAGCTTATCGACACTTTCCTTCAATGTATTGCAAGTTGTACTCAGATCTGCTGGGATAGTAACTTCTACCCCCTCATAGGGAAATTTCAAGCATTGATGGTACGTAGAAGGAATAGCTTGCATTTTATGTATCCAAGGTCTCCCTAGAAGGATATTATAAGCTAATGGTAGATCAAGCACCTGACATGTGGTATCTTTGATGATCAGACCCACTCAGATGGGTAAGACAATGGTGCCTTTAGAAGATCTTTCCTATTCATCATAGGCCTTTATGGTGATCTTCTTTTGAGGATCAATAGCCATCTCTGAGAATCCCAACTATGTGATTAAGTTGTAAGAACAAATGTTGAGGCCTGTGCCCCCATCTATCAACACACATTTGACTTGATGGTTCTGGATCAAGACTTCTATGTGTAAGGGCTGATTATGTGGGTGACTCAAAGAGTTGTCATCTTCCTCTGAAAAGGAGATATATTGCAAAGACGTTAGATGACCAACCATAGTCTGGAACCTATCTAGATCTAGATCATCAGGAACATTAGAGATGAGCAAAGCTTTGTCTAGGATATCTCTGTGAGCTGGAGATATTTGAACTAACTCAAACATAGATATTTTGGCATTGGTATGCTAGAGTTGTTGGATGATGCTGTAAGATGTAGGTCTTGTATCCTTTGGATTAGAAGATTTCAAGGTAGCCTTCTATTTAGAAGCAGATGTGAGATTGAAAGTTATCTTAGGGACATTAGATGAACTTGGTGTTTGTCCTTTCAGATGAGCCCGAGCTTGTGATCTGGTAACCACATTAGCTGAGGAATGATTTCTATCTCTTCGTATAATCATGATGACATTGCAGCTCTCAGAGAGACATGGTTCAACCATATTGATGATAGCATTGTTTCCAGGGTAGGCATAGTTGACTTTTGCCCCCATGTTAGGCTGAGAAGTGGAAACTCCCTTGCCATGTTGTGGAAATGATTCTGTAAATGCTGTGTGATCATTATTGCTAGTAGGATTATCGATTGTGATGTCTCCTTGATCTATCAAGTCTTGAATGGTATGCTTCAAGTGGAAGCATCCATTAGTTTTGTGGCCTTTAGTCTGATGGAAAGCACATAATTCATTATCTTTCCACTTATATGGTTTTGGATCCGGATCAGGGTTTCAGATTGGTGGTAAAGAGATCATGTTATCAGCTATCAGGGTTCTCAGGGAAGATTCCAAAGATTCTCCCAGGGGAGTAAACTTTCATTTATTATCCCATCGTTTGAATGGCTTCTTTGGAGATGGTTCAACAGATTTTTGCTCTGAAGCTTCAATGGCTTTGGTTGCAAGGGTGAGATTGTAGGTCGGTGCCTTTGATGGGGTGCGGATAGTGTCAACAACACCATCAAAGATGATACCTTTGTTTCTATTCCAACTCTTATTTTTATCTTTTGAGCTAGATCCATATTCAGACTTGTCCTTTTGAAGTGTGATTTCTCCTTTCTTGACAAGTACTTTCTCAATCTTGATTGCATTATCCACCATTTTATCAAAAGATACATGATCTTGCATTTGTAATGGATAGTTGAGCTCTGGAACAAGGTTATTGATAAAGATTTCAAGTTTCTCCATTTCGGGAATTGGTCTAGCATATAGAGAAAACTTCTTTCTCCACCTCTTAAGGAAAGTTAGGAATGATTCCCCTGGATATTGCTTGAGGTTACAGATATCAATCATGGTAATCGGATGTTGAATATTGTAGGAATATTGTTGATAAAATAATTTAATCAATTCCTTGAAAGTTTTGATCGTAGAAGGTAATCTCGAAAACCGTTGAATGGATGCTCCTCCCAAGGATCTAGGAAAAAGATGCATCAGATAGGTTAGTTCATGCATGAATTCCATGGAGTGCGTACAAAACTCTCTGACATGATCTTGAGGATCAGAGTGTCCACCATATTTGTCATACTTTGGTATCTCCACTTTCTTTGGAAATGGTGGCATATACAAGTCTTTGTCAAAAGGGAAAGGACAAAGGGCCTCCATGGAGAATTCCTTGGGTTCCTTCTCTTTCTCAATTTTATTCATTTTGACTTGGATAGTGTGTAGTTGGTTCATTATGGCCATTATCAGAGTTTCTTCCTCATGTGTGATGATATCTTTGACATTGAAGTGAGGAGGAAGTTTTGCTCCTTCCTGGGCTAATTGCAAAAAGTATGCCTCTCTATCCACTTTCAAGAAATGCCTCATCATTCTCTTGAATTCATCATCATTCTGACATCGGTGGATTTTAGAGGGTGTAGGTTCTTGGTCGGCATTATGTTGAGAATGGGGTCCTTGGGATCCTCCTCCTAGAGAACCGTGGTTTGTCCTGGCTTGAGACATGATAGGAGTTTTTGGACTCTCTAGAATAGATTGAGGAGGAGTTTGCTGATTACCTCTGTGAGTTGATAAAGGAGGTATGTAACCAGTTTTCAATCAAAAGTTACCGAGATCGTCATCTTCATAGATACCTGACTTGATGAGTTGTTCAAGAGTTGGACCCGAGGTATTGGTCAAAAGTAAGTTTTGAGATGTTTCTTCTGATTTCTTGTGTGAAGAAGCTCTGGTCTCCACCATTAACTTTGAATGAAACAGAAGAAAAGGACAAAGACAACTGAAGAACAATTTGATCTGAGAAAATTGGATGATGCAACCTTGTCAAGATTATGATAGTTTTGAAGATCTGATGAGACGTGGGTGAAGGATACTGTGCCCTGGATGTATGGGATAGATCGCCCAAAAGATAGCGAACACGAGTTCTCAACACTTAGTCTATTTTTGAAGATTGATAGTTATGACAAGGTTTTGACATGAGATAGAAAGGACTCAAATTGATTGAATAGAAAGCTAGATCAGATTCAAAAGATCACTCTTGGAAAATGGTAGGATTCTCAAAAGCTACTGCTGTATTCCTGACACAATGATCTATTTGACAGGGTCTGGAACCAGGCTGGAAACATTGGATATCTTGCAATTTGACAATTTCTGACAACTCTCTCAAATTTTTCCAAACGACACTCTACAGACTCGTACGACACTAGGTAGTCTATGAAATGACAGTTGCTAAACTCATACGACAGTTGGGTAGCAATGAAATGACAGTTGACAAAACTTGTACGACAGTTGTTAATAGGGTTTTGACTTTCTTGAATTTGCTGGTTTGAAAACTCGTACGACACTAGGTTCTCAATCATACGACAGATGGGCAATACTGAAATGACACTTGACAAAACTCGTACGACTTTTGACTTCCTGAAATGACTTTTGACTCCAGAAAAGATTTTACGTCAATTTTTGCAAAATTTAAGGTCTTCAGTTTTGGATTGTTTGTAAATTGTACTGTCCAGATTTTGAAGGTTATACCAGATTTGATCATTTTTAATAGCCAAGTAGATAAACAAGCACGCAGAACAACAAGCAAGTGATTGCAAGCACATTTGAAAATAATGAACAAGGGCAAAAGCAACCTTGTGCATAAACAATCAAGTGACCAAATTGTGCTAATCCTTGAGAGTACTAATTGTGTATGTTCTGAAAAGTTTTGCAATAACACACATATACCTGAGAATGAAAAATTGGCCTCTCTAGGGTTTTTAGTAATGGTTTGACTCTGCAACTTTTATGATTCAAAGGGGTGAACTCCAATCCTGGCGCACCAGGGTTTTGACACAGTCTGAGAACTTAATCTTCAAGAGCTGCTAGGGAGATCTGACAACCCAACAATGAACCATACCCGTGGAGATTTCTTCCACAAGGACATTTATATAGTGGCTGTCACTACCATGGTGAAAATGGCTATTACCGCTTGAGGTTCCATCAACGCAATTTTCCCTATGAAGGGATTGTCCGCTATGGTTAACCCTCTCTAAAGGTGACTCACAGATTTATACCATAAGGGGACTTGGCTCCAGATCCAAGGCTTTTGACACCTTTTCACTTTTAACCCGAATAAAGCAAGCAGATTAATCCGACAAGCTAAGACAAAGTTTTGTTCCACCAAGGTCTGTGATATCAACTCCACATGATCTATCAACCTCTCTAGGGAGAGAATGTATCAATCAATAAGAGAAGATGCACTAACCAATTTTGATTCACCAAAGCTCGTGATATCAACCCCAAGTGATCTATCAACCTCTCCGGAGAGAGAATGTGTCGATCAATAAGAGAAGACGCACTAACCAAGTTGAATGTGAAATGCATTAACTATCCTCCCTACCTACAAGGATTTTATCGTCAAGAAAGATTTCTCTAGGAATCCAATCTCTCAAGAATCATGAATAGTGTTCATAGGGCCTAATTACTATGTGAGCACAGATATATTCCCGAAAGAAAATCTATCAAAAGTATCCAAAAAGTAGAAAGAGGAACACTTAACGCTTAAAGAAAATATGAGATGAGTCCACAAGGTGGAACACTTAACACCTCACACAACCTAAAAATGAGTCCACAACTTAGAAAACAAGTGAGTTCCTAAAAGCACAAAAGGGTTGCCAAGTGGAACACTTAACGCTTCTATCCTGTTGACCCCTCCCCTTTATGGTGCTGAGATTGCAACCACGGGGTGAAAATGAGGGGTCGACAGATTAGTGAGTCTAATAACCCAAGATAGCAATCAAGATCAATCACAAATATCTAAGACTACTTAATGAATCCTTAAGGGGTCACAACCTAGTATCAATTATGCAAGTTTGTAGAAATAGATAAAAGCATGAAAAGATGCACACAAGCCAGACACATAAGAGATTTATTTTAAGTCCAAATTGAAATATTAATAGATGAAGGAGAATACCTTAGGTCCAATGCTCTGCAATCTAGAATTTAGCACACATCTGAAAGTACAAAATCAAGACAAATCAACAACAAATTGTAAGCGTTAGAAATCAATAATATGAAAGTACAAATATGCAAATTTTGTGCCTCTGTAGAAAAATCTCACGCAAGGTAGGATGCAGTCCCGCACGAGGAAACACTATTCCACGTGACAAAGAATGAAGTCTCGCACGAGTCAGGATGCAGTCCCACGCGAGGAAGTATAGTCTCACGCGAGAAAGTGATTTTTTGCACACAAAAAAGATACCAGTGAAATTTCGCGTGACACAGAAAGAAATCTCGCATGACACAATGTGAAATCTTGCGCGAGTCAGGATGCGGTCCTGCGTGAGGAAGTACAGTCTCGTGTGAGAAAGTGATTTTTCGCGCACAAAAAAATAATGACACTAGTGAAATTTCGCGTGACACAGAAAGAAATCTCACGCGACACAGTGTGAAATCTCGCGTGATAATTCATACAAAGATGTACAAAAGTACAGACAAAATGATAAAAATCACAGTGTACGGACAGTTTTGATAGAAAAAGTGCCAAAAAATAGAGTATACCAGGACCCTTGAAACCCTTATCCTCAAAAGATAGAAAATTGATAGAAATGAAGGGAAACCCATTTTAGGGCCCCACGGTGGGCGCCAAAAATGTGTGTATGAATTTTGTACCTGATCTATAGACACAACACTTCAGTAAAACATTAGAGGTTAGTGATAATCAAAATCATGCAAAATTGAAATCTAATTTAACCAAGCGATTTACTGCCTTCTAGTAGGTGTGAGATTAATGTTCTTAGATTGTTATCGAGATCAGTGACTTAGACGACACCTAAATGAAGGATTTGAATGCAATTGATCTAGATATGAATTGAATGCAATTAATCTATATTTTTGATATTTTCTATGCAATAAGAATGATAAAAACTGATATGAAATCTATGCTAGATGAAATTGATATGCTATGAATGCTATTGAAAATTGATATGCAATGCTAATCTAACAATGATATGCAATATGAATGCAAAAATAAGATTGATCTCACAAAGATGTCGATTCGCAAGAGCTTTGATTCTTCAATTCCAATTCTCCAGCGTGATTGTGCAAAAATATGAGATGAATTATGAAGAGCTGAGCCTTGTTTTTATAGAAATCCAAGGCTTTGGAGGTGCATGGGAAAAACCATAAATCACTCAAATAACTCAGGTTGATTTTTGAGTTATTTTTAAATAAAGGATAATTAACTCACAAAAATATGCAAAAGCTAAGTTTTAACTCAAAATAGATTTTAGCTTTAATTGATAGTTGTCTGCTTTTATGATTGTGCATGTTTTATTTATGAATTAATTTAATAATAAAGTGATTTATTTCCAACTTAATTGATTTTTGAAAATAAATAATTAATTTATGGGTTAATTAACTGTTTAATCAAACTTTTATTAAAAACTATATTATTAAATAATGACAACTTGCTTTAATTAATTAAATAAGAATTTAATCAATTATTCATATGATATTAGATTTATTGTCAAAATTAAATAATACAATTAATAATAGATAGAATTAAATTTAATTACACAATTAAGTAGCAAATATTAAATCTAATTAATTAAATATGAAAATATTTAATTAATCAAACTTTAGGATAAATGTGATTTATTGCCAAATAATTATAAAATTAAAGATAATTATGATAATTAGGAATATTACTAGGAATATTCCCCGATGCAGAATTTAAGATAATCAATTATGATTCGATGATGTTTAGATGTGCCTTAGGTTAGGACTTTGATGTTGATTTCGTTCAATTTGTAGATGTAGGAGGTTAATGAACTTATAGCCCATTTTTGGGGTATTACAGCTGCCTCTCCTCGCCGCATATAGGATGACATATCATGATGTGCTCCCAAGCTCAAATCTTTAGTATAAGAGCACTAGACATAAAATATTTACCCTCATAGTAAACAATCTCGTGCATCTCAGTGAACATATGAGCCAATAAACACTGACCCCATCCGAGCTCAGAGGGACTAGCCATCAGACGTGCTACCATCAGGGCCCAGCCCATTAGAAGACCATTCTGCTGATGGTCAGACATGATGATCCCACCGATCATCCATGCTATGATACACTCTAGTCTGTGTGACTCACCATATCTTTGAACTAGAGTCTCCCAAGAGATAGACTGAGTGATTTTCTCATCAGCACCAAAAAGAGTCCTAAAGGCATTTAGACCAGCATTCCCCGCACTGACATAATCATGGCGAGGACTATGAAATAGTATGCACAAAATCCTATACACATCCTCTGACGTCATGGTGATCTCTCTAGTAGGAAAATGGAATGTTTGGGTCTCTAAGTGGAATCTATCAATCAATGCAGTAATCAATCCATGGTTCACCCAAATCTCAGGCAACTGGATAAGGTACTTGAAACCGCAGGCAACTAGGTGCACTCTGGGAGGGTCAGCTAGTGATACACAGAGTCTCTAGGTCGCAGGATGTGAGATCCAAATATGTACATCCGGATAATGAACCTAAACAACACATAAATAGGGTACCCTATTAGTAACTTGGTCAAAAATCAGGCTATCAACACATAAATTGAAAAATTGAATACTTCAGAAGGTGCATTTAATGCTAAGGAATCAACCTATGCAATCAAAAAAATAAAAAAATAGACCTAAGGATGAGAAAAACACTCACTGTTTTCCATACAAGTTTTTCAGATTGGCATCAAAACTCGTACAAGTTTCTATGGGTTCCCACACGATATTTCATGTATACATGATAATTTACAGGTTCTTGTATGATACTTGAAGGACCCAATGAAATGTCGTACGACAGATGGGTCCCTCTCATACGAGTTACAGGTTAAATGGGGACGATATTCTAAATGACATTCAAAACTCGTACGAGTCCTAGTGGACTATCGTACGACTTTTCATGATGAAAAATTTCAAACCGCTAAAAATGTATGAAAAGATTAAAAAATGCTTTAAACAAGAAAAATTTGAATTCACAGAGAGGCACAGAGGTCCACTTACCGGGTTCCCATACTAAGGAGGTTGCTGGAATCACCTATTGCGCTCAAATCAATGCGAGGAGACATGCACTTCCATTTTTGCTCAGAGGGCTCCACAAGGCTCACAAAAGACAAAAGGTTGAAATGATTTGAAAATGACCCTTTTGGCCCTTATATAGGTTTTGACCTAATTTTTCAAAGTGCTCCATTTTGCATGAAAATTGCACCCCTGGCTAATTTTGACATTTTGAACCTATTTTCAGGATCAAAATCAAAATTTGAGATCATTTATTTTGTCAAATTTGCGATTTAAAATTTTTGGACCCAAGATGACCGACTGCTTGCATAATCAACCTTCAAACATTAATGACATCCAAAATTCAACTTAACTGATTATCTTACATCAAACTATCAAAATTTCAACTTGGTCAACCATGGGCAACTCATGGTCAGACCTAGTCAAACTCAGTCTTTAGGACCTCCAAACGATGAAAAATGCATTTCCAGACATGTGTAACCACTTCTCAAATCAATTAACATGCTTCTAAACTATTTAACGCTGACTTTCTTGTCAGATTTCAATTTTCATCCTGAAGGGGGCATGGTATTGCACATCAATCAAATTTGTAAATCAATTTTTCTTTCAGTGATCAAGACAACAACCATGTCTAGTTACTGATTCATCAAAAGTCCTCATCTCTTGGGGCACATCGCTCGGGGCATATTAGATTCATCAAGATCCATATCAATCTGGTGTTCTCTCACAGACTTGTAAACTGTATCAGCTCTTTGTAACCATCGGTTCATTAGTGTTATTTCCTTGGTTCTTCATAACTGAAGGATTCAGATTTGGCATCCTTTCTATTCCTTTGGACATTTAGGTCTGGAGTCAAGACGGTCACTTCTTCATAATCATAAGGTTCAGAATCAGGCGTTTTGACACTTTTTCCTAATCACCAGTTCATTATTTTTTTATCAAGGTAAAAACAAGTTTTGAATGGAACCTGAACCCATTTACATTAAAGTATAAAGATATAGCATGAAAGTTTTCCAAAAATAAACACCTGTTGTAAAAACAAAAGTAGGACCCAAAACACCCCTAGATACAACAACAAAAGAAAAGAAAAATAGTTACTAGCACAACTACCAACAACACCCAACTACCAACTAGACCATACTATTTGTTTTTTTTATCATTTTCTCCACTTTCATCTTCAGATCCTCCATCTTTTGGATAGCATCTTTCAAGTCCTTCAGTTCCTTTGGCTTGTCAAGGATCTTCCTCTGAGTGCGCCCTCTAGTTCTCATTCCTAGACTAGCATTCCCAACATCCTCCTCAATTGTTATAGTTGTATTTTCTAGCTGGCTTTTCTCTAGAAAGTTGTGTAGCATATTGAGGTTCATGACTACCACACTAAGTCCCTCATTACTGTGACTCAAGACCTCGTTAATCATTTTCCCATTGTTACTGACTTTAGCCTTTATGTCTTTGACCTTGTGTTCAACTATCTTATTAACTTTTGTAGCTATATCCTCATTCCAATTTTTATTTTTTACCTTATCCAACACCTTATTCTCCAGCTTCTCTAGCTTAGTGGTTAGGGTAAGCATAGTTTTTTCCATGGCCTGAAGGTGGAGCTTCATCTCCTACATCTCCTCCTTGATCCAATCTAGAGAAGTACTCAGACCATCAGCTTTGTTAACCTTATCCTGATTAGTAGCACCCAACAGGGGATCTAAGGTATTCTCCTTGTAGCTATTGCCTTCCTCAATGATAACTTGGTCCAAGCCCGCATCAGTTTCATTGTGATCCTCTTCTTTTTCATCAACAACAGGGGGTTTTGACCAACCTCCATTTCCTCTTCAGCCTGGCCCTCACCGGTTCATTGTTGTTATAGTTAACATCCTCTTGATTCTTTGGTCAATCAGGATCTGAATCACCAAAATCTTCAAATCTATCAATTGGTTTTTGTCTCAGAATCGATTAATTTTTCAAGATCAATTTTCCCACCACATAACTGAGTCCACATCATCATAAAAAATAGATTAATCTTTGAACCACTGTGCTTCGCACAGTAATTCAAAGAGGGGAAAAATGTAATACCCCAAAAATGGGCTATAACATTGACAAATTGATCGAAATCGACATGAAAGTCCTAACCTAAGGCACATCTGCACATCAGTTTATCAAATCCCTAATTGATTTAATCTTAATTCTGCATCGGGGAATATTCCTAATTATCTTAATTATCTTTAATTGAGAAATATTTGGCGATAAATGTCATTATTTATCCTAAAGTTAATTAATTGAATATGTTGAATATTTGATTAATTAATTTAATTCTGCCACTTAATTATTTAATTAGATTTAATTACAGTTATTCCTAATTTATATTATTTAATTTTGATAATAAATAAAAAAATCCTACAAATAATTGATTAAATTCTTATTTAATTAATTAAATCAAATTGTCAATATTTAATGATATAGTTTGGAATAAAAGTTTGATTTAATAATTGATTAACCCATAAATCAGTTATTTAAATTCAAAATCATTTAAGTTGAGAATAAATCACTTTAATTATTAAATTAATTCATATTAAATCATGAACAATCAAAAAAGCAGTCAACTTTAAATCAATTATCAATTTCAATTTGTTAACTTTCTAAACTCAACATGTGATTGTGAGTTGAAAAAGTGATATGAACTCTATTTTGAGTCAAAAGCTGCTTTTGCATGATTTTAAGAGTTGATATATTCCTGATTTCTTGTTAACTCAAAAATCAACCCGAGTTTATCAAGAGTGATTTATGGCTTTCTCAATGCATCCTCAAAGCCCTGGATTTCTATAAAAACAAGGCTCAGCTCTTCACATAAGGTCCTTCATTTTTGCAGTCTTTTCAAGCTTTTGGTTTTTGGGTATCCTTGGAGAATCAAACTCTTGTGAACAAGAGATTGTGAGATTTTCATAGTTTTCAATTCATTGTTTTTCAAATCCATTCATAGCATTGTTAGACTAATTTGCATATCATTTTTATTCATCTAGATTCGATTTCATACAGTTTTTCATCATATTGCACAGAAAATACAAAAAGATAGATTAAATTGCATTCATCTTTCATCAATCTTTTAGCATTAAATCCTTCATTTAGGTGTTACATTGTAACTGATCTCAGTCATAATATGAGAATACCATACTCACACCTACTAGAAGGTAGTAAATCACCTGGTTAACTTAGTTCATTCATTTTGCAAATTTTTGATTTGCTAACCTCTAATGTTTTACTAAAGTGTTGCGTCTCCAGCTAGGTACAAAATTCACATGCACATCTGCTCTTATGCCCACTTTGTCGATGAGGTGAACAAGGGGTGGTCAGCTAGATTAGATCCTAGGAGATCTATGATTGATGTGCAAGTAGCACCGAGCTGGTGGGATTACATGGCCAGGGTGGTAGGTGGCAGCATGACACTAGCATACTGAGAGTATTTGGCTAGCCATCTGTTCCCCCATTTTACCAATCCAGTAGGTATGAGTATACCAGCATAGGTAGTGCACTAGCAGGTGCCACAACAACATGTACTTCAATAGTAGATACCTCAGCAGCAGATACCCCGACAAAGGACCACACAGGTACCCATCCCTCCTCGACAGATGAGGACACATCTAGGTGATGAAGGTAGCAGATCTCAGGAGAGATGTTCCTGGTAGAGGATAGAGGAGCCACCTGCATAGAAGATAGAGAAAAAGACATAGGCCCTAGGAGGAGATGAGGAAATGTAGGACTAGCTTGCATAGGGTCCAATGCCCAAAGATGCATTATCATAGATGAAGGACGCACTGCGGAGGGCTCGAGAGAGAGTGCAGACTGCTCAAAGGTAGTTAGGAGATCTTCAGATACAAGTTTTCATCTGGGATGCTCGACTGGTGGACATGGACTAGGAGCTTGGGGAGCTCCAAGAGTAGCTAGCGAGGCCTCAGGAGGAGACCCTGTGTGTGTGTGAATTATTGACCTGCAAATCTGCAACACAACACTTCAATAGGATAGTATATCAATTGTTAGAATGATAAAATAAGAAAAGGAAATAAACAATTGAAGGCATCCTATTTCTCTCTAATTAGCACAAAGTATGAAAATGATTGTAAATTTCTCTCAGATTTAATCCTAAACAGTGACAATGCAATGCTAAGATGATAGATTCAAGATTACTATGCAAAAATGAAACTAAAACTATAAGATTCATCCAAATTAGCCATGAAAGTTATGGGATTCATTTACTATTAACCAAATTGAAATGTTTACTAACTATCTATGAGCATATGAAAATCAAAATAATAGCATGCATGTATGAATTAAAATTAACATATGATTTGAGGTTTGAAAATTCTCTTTTTATAGAATCTTGAGATTTTGAACGGTTAGGATGCATCCACGAGGAGTGGTTAAGATGCCTCCAAGCTTTCCATGTGATTACCTCTCATTGGTTTTAGATGTGTTTGTTGTTCCCTTTAAGGTGACGTGTCATTTTGAGAGGGATTTATTCATTTCTTTTAATTAATTACTCTAGCCATGAATTTAATGGGATTGATTTAATTAATTAGGCATAGAGGTAATTGAATCTATTTTGCTTGATGCTTTGATGATAAATGCTTGAATTGGGAGATTTATGATTTTATTGAATTTTCAATGAATTATGTCAATAATCAAGAATCAAATTAACATAATTAAGGTTTTATCCCGAATTAGGGCAAATAGGGCCTTAGGTTCTATTAGCCCAATTTAAGTTGATTACATTTTCCCCTCTTTGAATTGCTTTGCAAACAACATAGGGATTCAAAGAAAATCTGATTTAAAGCATGATTCAATGAAACTGATAGATTCAAGAGATTTAGAGAGCAATGAGAACTACTCTGAGCTCAAGGGATTTAGAGAGCAGTGAGGACCACTCTGAAAGATTTAGAGAGCAGTAAAGAGAACCACTCTGAATTCAAGAACTTCAAACTTGATCGAACCAAATCCTACTTGATTAGAAAATCATCAACTCTAAACTTGATTGGATGAGAATTGACAATATTGATTCCAAGCTTGATTGAATGAAAATTGATAAGAGATTCTAAAAAGAAATTTTAGTTAAATTTGGTTTGCAGTAACTAAACATGCTGACAAATAACCAATTTGATTTGAAGCGATGAAATTGATCAATGTCGTAAAGATTAACATCATCAACTTGATTGAAGAAAGCTATCATACCCCTAGTGTTAAAGAATTTGAATTTTAGTATGATCATGCCCCCTTGGGATCAAAATCGGAATAAATTTGGAGAAAATCATTGTTTTCAAGCATTTAGGAGATAATTAGTGTGATTGAAATGAATCCGGATCAAGAGAAAATTGATTATGAAGCAACTAGGATCAATTTTAGTGTTAACAAAACATTGTTTGACCAAGTTTGACCAGAATATGAGAAAATTAACCAAGTTTGATTTTTATTTAAGCAATATCCTGGCATAAAAATTTGATGCGTTAGTGAGGAAATTACTTTTTATAGCTTTCGACAAGCTTTCCGTGCAGTAGTTATGCTCTGTGCAGGCTTTATTAAGTGCTTTTGATTGAACTTTGACTTTTTTTGACCATGAATCTAAGTAATAACCATTATTGCATTGATTTATCATGTTGACAACATCGTTTCTACTCATTTTTCCCTTGTTTGACTGCAATTTGACCATGGTTGATTTCTGAATTTTGTCTGTGTTGAGTTTTCTTTTATAACTCTATTTTTATTGCATTTAAGTGATATAGATCACCCACCTATTTTGATTTTGGTCCTGATATGAAGCATCTGTGATGTCTTAGACTAAATGTTCCTTAAGGCTCTGGGGCCCTTGGGATGCTTAAATGGGTCAAAAAGTCCATTTTTACTATTTATTTTTACTTTCTACCTTTGATTTTTATTGAGCTCTGAGCAAAGATGGTTTACCCCATGGAGAAGCACTGATTTGAGCTAGTGAGATGATATGACTGACCACCTCACTATGCAACACCTGTGAGTACCTGATAACAATCCTTGTCAATTTTGAAAATTTGAATTTCATGCATTTTTACACCTTTTATAAGCAATTTAGTTTTCAATTGCATCCCGGATGGGGGATTGTATGCAGTGAATCCCATGTCACATCCTATTTTTCATTGAATTCTGGATCATATCTGGTATTTCTGGGATCGCACCTTGTCAGGTCATATCTGGTCAAATTCTATCAAGTTTAAAGTTAATTTGTCCTTTTGTCATTTTTGGTCAAATAGGGTCGCATCCGGATTTCGGATCGATTCCTGAATTTCTTGAGTTGCATTTGAGATTTCCTAGCTCGCATATCGTTGAAAGATAGCATCCTGTGTTTCTTGGATCATATCCAAGATTTTAGGATCATTTTTGTTTTTTTGAATTTTAAGCCAAGTTTCTTCTTTGTTTTGCATTCCTTAGGTAATTTTTCATCAAATTTATTTGTCTAATGCTAACATAGTGCCCCTATTTTCTATTTTATAGACTCATTTTGATGTGATTTCATTTATATGTCCTTGACCTACTCAAGTCCTAGAGTTGTATTAGCAGCTCTCCGCAGGTGACTAGCGCATTGTTGTGTGTTGTGGCTTATGGAGTTTAGCAGACTTACCCGACATTCAGGTAAATCAAGGATTATTGACTGCACTGGCTGAGAGGTGGCACTCATAGCATAACACCTTCCACCTTTTGACTAGCAAGATGACTATGATGCCTGAGGACATTTGACATATTCTATATATTCCTATGATGGAGTACTAAGTGGAGTATGAGGCTTCTGGTCCTGCAGCTATGGTGGATGCTTGGAGATTGTTCCAAGATGATACCATTGCCAGCCATTATCTCAGTTGGGACCACATGGTGGCCAACTATGCACCACTTCTTGTCTACTTGGCTAGACTCATTGGAGGACTAATGATGCCAGATCAAGGGCATCATGGTTTTATGTGTGGCTGGTCGATAATCATTAAGGACGTGATTTGATCACCTCATCATTTTTCTTGGGGGAGTTGTATCTTGGCTCATATGTACAAAGAGCTTCATGAGATTGTCTATCAAAATTCTGGCATGATGACTATAGGCATCTTGGTTCTTCAGGTCTGGTTGTGGGAGCACATCCCCATCACACGACCGATAGTTGATAGGCAGCGCGACATCAATGTGCCTTACATTTATATGTACTCTGGTTTATTACAGCAGCCCCATCTTGTCAAGTTGGAGTACTGGAGGTGTGTACTTGATGATTTCATTGACATTATTTGGAGACCTTATGTGGATTATGAGGGATGGCCCTCAGATGTCAAGCAGATGCCTTTTTTTCTAGAGCAGGTACCTCATTGGGCATACTAGATATATTGTTGAGAGATTTTTAATTACTTGTGTGTCTAGATAGTATGACAGGGTACAAGGTATCTTAGGAGATGGCTACATATACTCATATCAGAGACAAGGAGGCCTAGTGGGGTTCTCGATTGATATATGAGACAATTGTTCATGAGATCTCTCAGATTGCTTCTGTTGCATGGGAGTACCACCTAAAGATATTTGATGGTAGGATTACTGATGGGTATCATGCCTATTATACTCAGCACCCATATCCTCATTTCACATCTCCCAATGAGGTCACTCCTCACCTAGAGGATGCACTTAATTATGATCCTACCGATGATGGTGGTGGCCGAGGCTGAGCTGCTCAAAGTGGAGATAGGGGGAGAGGCAAGGATAGGGGGTGGGATGGAGGGAGAGATGGAGATGACAAAGGAGGTGAAGGTGGAGGAGGTGATGACAGAGATGGCAGGGGTGGAGGAGGTGATAGCAGCAGATAGTGGGCCTCCAAAGGAGATGTAGGGAAACAATGACAGAGGCAATTGAGAGTCACCCCCCCACAGAGAGACACATGGCCTCTTCTTCATGGGGATGAGCATGCACATCAAAAAATGGAAGCAGGAGGAGGGGCTGATGGGGATCAGCAACAAGCACACCGTGATCCTCCTACAGGTGGCGATGGGGATCATCTATCTCAGTGTGAGTAGGAGTGAGCTAAATTATGGTTAGAGGCAACCACACTCTAAGAACAATTATTAGAGTGAGATACTCAGTTATCTTAGATGAGAGAAAAGAAAGATAGATATGCCCATATAGCCACCCACCAGGGTCAGAGAGCTACATATTATTTTTCATTATATTATGTTGTTGTTCCTATTCCTAAGAGAGCTCCTTTATATTTAGTCATAGCCTAGCAGTTAGATGGTGTGATGACTCCACTGATTCTTGGAAAAGCATATGTACCCCCTCCTGATCCTCCACAAGAGGATGAGGGTTCCAGTGAGGCTTGATATTATGTACTCTCATATCTTGTATCTCTAATATACATTTGTCATATCTTGTATTTGTACCATTTTTTATTGATACACTCTCTCATGTCCTATGGACTGTTTATTGTTGATACACTAATATTCTAATACTTGTTTCATCCATGCTTTAATATATTGTTCTGACACTCTGATACTGACATACTGATGATATATTGATGCTTTTGATTCTATTGATTCTGATATGGATATCTTGTCTAATTTATGTTGTTTCATATGATGGTTTCTATTTCTGATATTTGATGCTTTTTATTTCTGCACATCTAGGATATTTGACATTTGATATGTGTCTTATACTTAGGATATTGATGCGATGGTCATACTTGGTCACTATTAGATGGTGATAATATGATGACATCATGATATAATTCACTGATATATGCTCATGTTTTTGTTATTTTCAAAGCTTTATGAATGTATGGATGCAAACTCATGTGAATGTATGCAATCTTTATTTCATGTATGTATATGGATGTATGAGATGTATTGTGATGCGATGTATGGCCATCTCACTTTTATTTATGTATGAATGATTATGGATGCACTTTCTTATGATATGGAATGTATTATGAATGCAAATGAATATCAATGGTATATAATTAGTCATTTCATTTCAGTTGTTTATGATTTAATGATGTACTTGGTAAAAAATGGAAAGTGATTAATGTTGTTAGAATTTTCAACTCACATTAATGCTTTAGATAATTGAATTCACACATTCATGCTTATGCACTTTAAAATGAATGCAACTATATTAAAATGAATGCAATTTAAAATGAGCTTCAATGCAATTAAAAACATGAAATGCATCTAAATGAATCTAATCCAAATTAATATGATATGCAGCTAAAAATGAACTCTAATACAATTAACCAAATGAAATGCACCTAGACTAAGACACCTAGGATAGTCACTATTTATTCAAGGTGGATTAATTGTCATCATAGAGCATTTGTAATGGGACCTCATTAGGATAGTACAATTTTCATTGATAGATTTGACAATCATGAAAATATGAATACTTCCTTTTTATTCGTCATGTTGAAAGATAACCTAAACATTAAAGCATGTAGGATAGATTGTTTTGTCAGTTACTTCTTGTTTGATATAAACCATTTTCTTTTCTGGTGCACAATGTGTAAATATATACCCGCAATGACCTTTCATTTTATATTCATATGCTTGGGTATAATCTGATTTACTATGTACCTTACTAGGAAGTAGTTTGTCATTGTTATTTTAAATAGGAAATGAAATACATCTGACCTCACTAAGGTTTTCATAGGAAAAAGGTCGAGGTATACTTGGCATTCCAATCATGATGGAGGCACTTATAGTAGACACCCATTCCCCATGATTACCTTAGATCATCAGATTTATTACCACAAACAAAAAATAAAGAAAATGTTATGCCCCAAGTCCTTGTTCCTCTATTCCATAGACATCATCAAGTCACTCAAGGAAACATAAGAATCAACAATTGATAATAAGAAAATTTTCATTATCCCTCTTAAGATAATTAATGTATTTGCTTTAAAATAGATAGTTGTAATTATAGTGTTTAGGAACACTGTTGATTATTTTTGAAAACACGCATAGGGATTATTATCAATTATCAATTTATCCTTCATCAATAAGTGGTTCACCTGTTTAGCATTTAGAAACACTCTTATCGTCATAACGTAGTGTTTAGGAAAACCTTTAGGTCCAAGTATTTAGAAATAATTTTTATGGTTGATATTTAGAAATACCTTTGTTTGTAGTTTATTGTTTATTGTGGACTAGGGTGGTATTGAAAAATAACTTTATGCGTAGTTTAATGTCTATTGTAGATTCTATTCTTAGCAAAAGATCCTAACAAGGACTTAAGGACATGTGCGATCTTGATCATTGCCCCCTAGGGAAAATAGTTTACCTAGGACCCTAATGTGGACATATTCCAACCTTAGGAAGATACAATTTTCTGATAGCTCATTTCAATATTTGGCGTGTCACAAAAGTGACTGGAAGATATATATAAACTAAGATTTACATCAGCCAAATGCACAAGTGTTGTCTTGATATATAGAGCATTGATTAAAAGTAGCGCCTATTTACCAGGTTTTCACCACTTGGCCAAACTTTTTCTATTTTTTCTATCATGGCACCTGTTTACCAGGTTTTCACCAAGACACTTTTTATCTTTTCCAATTTTTTTGTACTTTTTCTTTTATATATATATTTTTTGGACTCACCAAGGTGCCTATTTGCTAGGTTTTCACCGAGATGGTCATTTTTTAAGGACTTTTTCCATTGTTTTTGATTTTTTTTAGGATCCATATTTGTTGTTTTTGATCTTTTTTGAGGAACTCTTTCTGATTTATTTTTTGTATTTTTTTCAGGACTCTTTTCACTATACAGAAACTATTTCAAGAATGTCAGGCATAAAACCTTTTTAGATGTAGAGTGTTGATTGGATCTAGTAAAACATCTCCTTCAGGTGTAGCCAATTGATAGGCTCCTGATCTAAATGTTGTTGTAATAATAAAGGGACCCAACCGGTTGGGTTCAAATTTTCCCTTTTGTTCTCGATTATGTTGATTTTTAGGATTCTCTCTTAGAACTAGATCTCCTACTTGAAAACTTCTTGGTTTTGTATGTGACTGAATGTGACCTCTAAATTAGGCACAAACACAACATAGTCATTGTTCCTATGATCCAATTACGAAGAGAATATGAGTTATTCAATCTGAAATTCATGAGGAAGTGACCTGTTGCCTCCTATGTAGGCGGGGTGTTTAATCACTCTCAGATTGGAGAACCAACAACCATCAGACCACTACTACAACGGAGGATTTTCCAAGAAAGCCATAAAGATGATATGCAAAGCTAGAATCAAACTAAGATGAATGCAATTAATCTAAGAATACTTTGAAAGAGATATGAGATGCAATTTTTTTTTTTACTTTTGAAATAAAGATGATATTATACTAAGAAACCAATAAGAAAATTAACTCTAATATGAAATGCAATATTAAACTAAGATGAGATGATAGGCTAAATATGCAATAAAAAAAAAATCTTTGAATCAAATGAGATAAAAATTCGCTATAGTTCAATTACTCTCCAAATTGCCCTCTATGAATGAGAAAAAGAGGCTCATTAAATATAAAAGCTCGGGAGAGGAATGAAGAGTTTCTTGATTTGTAACTCATGACCCTTCATTTCCAAATTGAGACAAAAATGCAAGAATTACTTAATAAAAAGAATGGAAAATGCCACATAGGTGGCCTTTCAAATATCTTGAATTATTAATTCAAAAAGGTGTGTCCATTCGAATATCAAGCAATTATTAATTCTTTTTTATGGGCAATTAGCTAAAGGGGGTGGATTTAATTTAATTAGAAAGTACTTAGGACTTTAGAATTAAATTAATTTATCATAGGGGTAATTTAGCCAATTATGTCAAAGACTTTAGGAATTAATTTAATATTTGATTATTGCAAATTAGGGTTTTTGCAATTGACATCAAGTCGAATTAAGTCAGGTAAGAGAAAGAAAATTGCCAGAATGCACCAAAATTGATTGAATTTATTAGGTGCCAATTTTGGGGTATTACATTTGCCCCTCTTTGAATTGATGTGCGAACAGTGCATTAATTCAAAGAATAGTCTGAAGTGACAGATGATGAGAATCGGGTGTCGAGGCTAGGTTGCCAAGACACCGACCCGATTGAGAAGCAAATCAAAGCAAGATCCACCGAAGTCTAAGTTAGATTGCGAAGACAACGGTCTTAGAAGAGAACCGGAATCAGGGTTAGATTGCCCCAATACCAATTGATGAAGATGCAGATTTAGGATTGTCTCCAGAATTAGGGTTAGATTGCCCCAATACGAAGCTTAGCCCTCCGAGACCCAGGTTAGATTGCCCAGATAATAGTTTAAAAGAGATTTTGAGAGCCATCTTCAGAACGAAGCTTGACTCCCAGGAATTAGGGTTAGATTGCCCCAATACCCAAAAGATTTTGAGAATCCCCTCCAAAATGAAACTTGATTCTTGAGGATTTGAGTTAGATTGCTCAGATACCTAAGAGATAGATGATAAGATAGCAAGATGCGAGGCACCGAGATGCCCCAAGCAATGAAATTTGATGATTCAGATCAAACTGATTCAAGAATTGATTTGACAAGATTCAATGATGCAATAATCTTGTCCCCTTAGGAATGAAATCGAAAGATGACACATCAGAAGATGATTGATAGCAAGAGGTTGCAGATAAGGACAAGATCAAAGATCAGAAGAATTCACAGAAGATAAATCGGAGTAATGCAGAGGTCCTGTTGATATAGTTTGTCCATGGGTGACCAAATTTGACTAGAGTTGACTTTGATGAAAAGAGAAAAGATCTTGAGAACATGATGCAAAGATGAGGATCTGGTAGGAAAATGATGCCAGAAGGTTGACTGCACAAGTGTCCGATCCCAAAGGGTCTCATAATTTAAAATGCAATTTTGAGCTAGCTAGAGATGTCAAATTTTGATTTCGATCCCAAAAATGGATTCAGAACAGTCGATTTAGCCAAGGGTGCAATTTTCACGCAAAATGGAACACTTTCAAAAATTAGGTCAAAAGCTATATAAGGCCTGGAGGGGTCATTTTCAAATCATTATTCATCTTCATCTTCTAGTGATTCTGAGCTCTGAGATAGAAAAATGGAGGGTCTTCCACTGCATACACACCATTTTGAGTGCTCTTGACGACACACCCGGCCACCGGAGTATGACACACCTGTAAGTAGTTGATAAACCTTCCTGCATTTCAATTCGTATAATTTTTTAAGAGAATCTAGTTTAGATAGGAACAAATTTATGAAATCTCGCGTGAGAAAGTAGGTCTCTCGTGTGGGCCTAGGTTCCCCCTTGCACAAGATTTTAGTTTCCTTGCATGAACTAGCATGCAACTAGTTCAGAATCTTGCGTGAGTTGTTGGCTCATCCCGTGCGAAGATTCTCTTTCCTCACGTGAAAAAGTTCTTGTCTCGCGTGAACTAAGAGTTTCTTCGCACGAAAGACTGTTGTAGAATTTATAGTTTGTCCAAATTTTGCCAAATTTTCATGAAAGCAGCCAAGTAAAGCCTTGTAGAGTCTTGTCTTAGGATAGAGCTTTGCTGTAGTTTCTATTGTAGTGTTGAAAACCAGCATGATTGAGGTACTGACCCCGTATCGTCGCTTGCTTTGCAGGTTGACTTTCTAGATGTCACATTCTGGGCACACCACCTTGTCATCACTACATTAGTTCAGAGACTTACAGATGCTTAGAGTGCTCATATTGATGCTCTTGGCTTGGGATATTTTCATGATTTACCCAACATTTGGGTAAATCACGGCCTTCTTACAGCACTAGTAGAGTATTTCCATTCGGAGATGAACACATTTTATTTTTCGATGGGAGAGATGATAGTGACCACGAAGGATATATACAGGATCCTGTGGATACCCATTCATGGTACTCATGTTGAGTACAACACACAGCCGCAACAGGGTACAGTGGCCTTCAGGACTATCTTCAGGGATGATCTTGTGATGGGCTGGGCCATCTCTTGGGAGGATTTGATGCGTAGATATGGTGGTACTCATCCATTCCAAGTTGTTTTGGTGATGTTTCTGAGCTACTACCTTGTACCTGATCGAGGTCAGCATGGACTAGAGTGCAGCTAGGGTACCATGTTGCAGAGGATGTTGGATAGACCAGCTATGAGATTTGGATGGGGAGAGTGTATGCTAGCACACATGTATTACGAGATGCATGAGATTGTTTATCGAGATGCGAGATCAATGGTAGCAGGAGTCTTCATCTTGTAAATCTGGGCCTGGGAGCACCTCCCCGTGTGTAGACCCCTTTTTCATGATACTCGACAGGCACTGGAACCTTACATATACAGGTATTCAGGCGTGATGACCCAGCCCCTGCTGGGTAAGACAGAGCAGTGGAGGGCATAGTTGGATGATATGGCCGCTATAGTTTGGAGACCCTGGGTAGCTACTAAACCCTGGGACGATGCTCGGAGAGAGCTGGCTACCATGTTCATGTCGCATCCACTAATTGGATGTATTATTCAGACTATTAAGAGATTCCTAGTTACACACATCCTGCGCCAGTTTAGCAGATAGCAGGATATTTCATAGGAGTACTGCCCCTACACCCACTTCTTTGATGAGGAGAAGAAGGGGTGGCATGCATGATTGGATCCAGGGTGATGCGCTATAGAGTCACACATCCCGCTAGCACAATGGGACTACATGGTGGATGTCACCAATGCAGGGGTGACACCTGTATACAGGGATCAGCTGATCACACGGCCTCATCTGAGGTTTACAGATCTAGTTGGTGCAGGAGCATAGCAGCAGCTAGCATAGCAGCAGTAGGCACAGGATCAACAGGCACAGGTAGAGCAGCCTATTTAGCAGTAGGTTGCACAACAGCAGGCACCATAGTAGAGACCTAGACATAGAGTTTTGAGACCCCGATCAGGATAGGTGAGCATATCTGCTAGGACTATGGGCTCATATCCAGGAGCAGGGAGCAGCGCTACGCAGTAGAGGTCCACGAGACCACGTACAGGTGACACATCCTAGCAGGTACCATAGGGGGATGATACTGATATGCCAGACATTGCAGCTGGGGCAGATGTAGTATAGCTATAGGAGGCTCTTAGAAAGAGTCATGAGAGAGTACGATAGGTGCAGTGTGAGCGTGATGATTTTCACATGCGTGCTATCTGAGAGGAGACCCGAGTAGTAAATAGGGATGCAGAGATTAGACAGCTACAGGCAGAGTTAGCACATTCAAGATTAGAGATGAGATATGAGGCTTCCCAGGTAGCGTATTACTATGTAGCATATTGCAGAGCTATTATGAATATATCAAAGTAGGTTCCTCCATTTGCCGAGTATGCTGGGGCTCCACGGCCGCCTCCTCTAGTACCTCCACAGGTTCCACCACAAGCTCCTTCGCAGTGACCTATGCCACCACCATAGAGACCGATGCCACCTCCTCAAGCACCAGCACAGTAGGCTCCTTCACATCCACCCCCTCCTAGTGGGAGTGGATCTTGATTGTGTTATAGCTCATTTTTGATATTGTGCTCGAGTAGCACCTCTCTTGTATATGACATTTGGATCGAGAGATATATATATGAGATCGACAAATTTTTTTTTTTTTTGATATCATTGTACTTGTTGTAAATTGCTTGGATGTATGATGTTTATGAGATGTTCTTCTGTATGCTTTAGATGTATGTATGAAATGCAATGATAGATAAATAAATGTGAAATGTATGATTTATGCTTATAGTGGATGCATATGTATATGTAGATGCGAATGAATTTATGAATGCAAATGGAAATGAAATGCAATGGATATATAATGTATATGGTACTAATCATCTCATGCAAGATTGTAGCAACATATAACAGGTACTAATCAAAAGATAGATATGTTTGACTATGAGGACCGGACACTTGTGTAGCCAAGAAGAACCTAGGACAATAAATGAGAACCTTTGATGAAGACAATTAAGAGAGCAACAAGATATCATCTCAAAATTCAAGCTGAGAATGCAAATGCAAGCCTAAGCTAAAGATGAAGGCCTAAAAATGAAAATGCAAACCCTAGGACTTGGTTGTTGGACTCACCGCATTTATCATCATAGAGCCTTTTAAGTTTGGACAATCACAAGATGTCATACAATCCTTACTAATATCGCTATCATGATAATATGAATATGACATAAGTCTTAGGTTTGTTAGAATAAGGTGTAAGCATTAAGGCATAAGAAGCCAGAATGACCTAAACACCTATTCCTTTTAATCTAGCAAGTAAACATAAGCATTGGAGCATAGATGCTAGAATGACCTGAATGTTGCTTGTGAACAAACACACCAAACACGCGAGAGATCTTTCTTTTGCCAAAGAGTTCTCGCAGTGACCCCTACGTTCACTTAGCAAGATGAGCGTTAGCAATTTCAAATGTAGCAAAAGAAGTCACTCAAAACAAACAAGGAGAAGAACCAACCTCACCAAGGTGTCCATATAAAAGGAGTCGAGGTACGCATGGCCATCCAGTATGAGATGAAGGCTCTTACAGATGGACACCCCTCTTATGTAGATTTCTTGGATCATTGGAACTAAACCAGCAAGTAGAAAACAAAGAAAAGATCATGCCCCCAGTCTTTGCGTTTCTCAGTCAAGAAAGACATCTTAGATTCACTCGAGGGGAAATGATAAAGCAAACAAAAAAGCAAGAGAAAAGCTCAGTACACTACACAGGAACACACAAAGAGTTTTAGCTTCAGTTTACATTTGTGTTCAAGTGGATTGAAGTCGAATCAGAAGTGAACAACATTCGAAGTCTCAATGGGATAGCGACAACAGGAAGACATAGTGGAAAACCACTGGTGACCATCACGGCAGACAAAGTCTCAAGAAGATATCAAAGCGTGAACCAAGTATCAGCAGGTGAATGCAGTGAGAACCACTAGTGACCGATACAAGGAAGATTCTCAAAAGAGAGAATGAAACACGAATGAAACATCAGTAGGCAAAAATAGTGAGGACCACTGGCGACTGGTGTAAGAAGGAGATCCTGAAAAGAGAGGTCAAATAAGAGCTAGGTATCAGCAGGCAAGCATAGTAAGAACCACTGGCGACCGATACATGAGAGATCCTCGAGGAGAGATCTCAAAAGTAGCTAAGCATCAGCAAGTAGACACAGTGCGAAATGCTAGTGACTGATGCACAAATGAATCTTTCGAAAGTGATAGGACAATGCCCCCTAGACCAAGGAGATGCCCCCAAGTATGACTAGTTCCAATCCATGAAGAGTCGAGGAAAACTCAATGACAAGCGCATGAGCTAGCAAACCAAAGCAGGAAACAAACTAAAGCAAGAAAGCGGGAAAACAAACTAAAGTAGGAAAGGAAGGAAACTAAAGCAGGAAACTAAGAGCCAAGCGATGCTGAGATGAGATGCAGCTTCAGGAAACAAGAGGTGCCTGTTTACCAGGTTTTCACCATCTTGGCAGAGATTCTATTTTTGCTACCATGACGCCTGTTTACCAGGTTTTCATCAATGGCACTTTTTTTTTTTTTTTGGTACTTTTCTCCCTTTTTAAAATTTTTTTTGTATTTTTTTAATATCTCATTTTTTTGTATTTTTTGATCTTTTCATTTTTTTTTGTATTTTTCACATTTTCTATTTTTTTTGTATTTTTGAAATTTTCTATTTTTTTTGTATTATCAAGGCACCTGTTTACCAGGTTTTCAATAAGATAATAGATACATCAAAGTGCCTGTTTGTCAGGTTTTCACTAAGATGATCATTTTTTTAGGACATTTTGCAATTTTTAGGATTTTTTGCAATATATCAATTTTTAGGATTTTTTTCAGGACCAATAAATATGTACATGAGCACATAGAGAATGTCAGCTATAGAACTTCTTCAAATGAAGAGCGTTGATGGGCTCTTTGAGTTTCTCTCCTTTAGTAGGAATCTCTGAGAATGCAGTATTTGTAGCAGTAGGCAACCAAGAAGTTGTAGAATTAGAACCAGATGTTGTAGCAGTAACAGGAGATCCAACCAGTAGTGTCCAACTATCAAGAGATCCATAGTCAAGGAAAGATCACTTAAGTGAGACCCACAAACATCCTAGTGGACACATCTTAACTCTTTATTAGATTTCCCACGCTCTAAATGCTTAGGGAGAGTACATTCTAGATTTCTCTTAGTCATGTCATTAGCAATGAGGAGATGCTGATATGCACTTTGGGACAAGGCAAGATGGAGTGAAGAGGGTAAAGTATGAGAGACAAGGGTGATGGAATGGAGGGAAGCATGAGAATTTTGGAAGCTCAAATGGCAACTTTGATTTTCCTTTTCTTTGGAATCCACATAGCTTTTGAATTTTTTCTTCTTTACTTTGAGGTGCTTTTGATGACAATGCCTATAGAATGGATTTTGAGATCCATTTTTTATTTTATTTTATGGCTTTTGATTGTCTTCTTCTCTTTGAGGACCTTTGCGGTCTTTTCAACACCTCTATTGCTTTTTTCTTTCTTTGGAGTCACATGTCGATTAGATGGGACATGGTGACCTTGAGATATAAGTGGATTCTTATTATTTTTGCTTTTATGTTGTACATCCAAGTTACTTCCAAAAGACTCGGGAATTGTGGATGAAAAAGGCTTATGTGATTGGTCTAGGTGGAGAGATGGAGATGGAAGTGGACGAGCCACTTTTTTGGGAGATGAAGGGGGAAGAAAAGTTGATGGGATGGGCTCAAGTGCAAATATATCAATATCATCCTCATCATTCATGAATGCATTAGATAGATCAAGAAAGTAATCTTCCATAGAGCGTTGTCGATTGTGAGTCATCTTAGAAGAGTCAGATAAGTTTGGAGGAGTATTATGTGAGCCTAACCAAGATGGTCTATTCCAAGAGTTAGGTCCCCTTTCAAGTGGTAAGAGTTCATGAATAGGAACCAATTCTATTTTGGATATACCAGGATTCCATGAGATTGTAACAAGATGGGATCTTAGATACGCATGATTTGTTGGAGCAGTAGAAGTATAACTTGGAGCAGATGGCCTAGGAGCCATAGGAATGATATCCATAGGAGGGTGGAAAGGATCATCATCAATAGCTTGATCTGGAGGATCATAACTTTCTCCTCTTTCTGAGTTCTTAAGACTAGCATATAAGTGCATAGCATCAACTGGTATTTCTATAGTAGCATTTGATATGGAGTCCCATTCAGCTAGAGACATAGTCAGAGGCATATTTTCTTCATCACTATCATCTGTCAAAGGAAATGTTTCTTCAACAACAGGATCTTGTTCAGTAGTAGAAGCAGCAAAGTAATCTAGAATAGGCATACCTTGAGGAATACCCAAGAGGAGGGAAGCATCCAACAGTTGCTCCCAATCAGTATATGTGCCATTGGAGTTGGCAGCAGTAGGAGTCTATTCAATAGAAAAAGTGGTGGAACAATCTATAATAGGCATACCTTGAGGCATACCCAAGATAAGGGAAGCATCCAATAGTTGCTCCCAATCAGTATGTGTGCCATTAGAGGCAGTGACATATTCAGTAGTAGCTGTAGTAGTAGAAATCTATTCAGTAGAGTGTATAAAATCCTCCTCATGAGGACCAAGATCATGTTCTTGAAGCACTTGAGAAGGTAGACAAGACTCTTTATGGTAGTCTAAATCAGAATTTTGATCATTCAAGGGTCTCTCATGTGTCATAGGCTGAATCTATGTTTCTTCATCATCTAAATCTGCATGTGAGTGCAAGTTGCAGCTAGGTTGGTCAAGCTCATAGCTCTGATAGCCAATACCAAATCCATCTTCAGAAGGTTCCTCACAAGAATGTGGAGATGGAGGGAGAGATGTCAAAGACAAGATGGACTCAATCTGATATTCCCCCATGCCAATATCTTTGATCTTCAGGGTTTTTTCTATTTCTTTTAGCTTAGCATCATAGAACTTAGTGGATTCTCTATTGGCGGGAACAAAACTATCTGTTGCTTGGGTAAGCATCTTAGTAGAGCAAGTATTTAGGCTAGTACTATTGTCAATGAGGATGCAGGGGATACTCTTGGGGCCTATCATAAGTTCAGTGTGCAGGAGAGCATTATGCAGGTGGCTCAGCAAGTGATCGTCTTCCTCAGAGAATGATAAATAATGAGGTGAGGTCAAATGACCCACCATAGATTGAAACTGGTCAAGATTGAGATCTTTGGGGATGTTTGCCTTGGTGAGGGCTTTATCCATAGATAGTTTTGGTCTGAAATTCGAAGGCTCGGGACCTTGGAGAATGATCTTTGCATGAGATCGAGGGATAGTGTTTGCACAAGCTGGAGATTGTGTGTAGTTATAAGAGGGAGGCTTAGGGCCTCGCAAGACAAAGGGAGTTTTGGGTTTAGGAGTATCCTTTCTCCCTGGATCAATGATCATGTCATAGTGAGAGATCCAAGGTTTGTTTCTAGTGAATCTAGAAGGCGGTTGAGCTTCTATTGTAGCCTTCTCAGTGGCATTGACTATTTGTATGCTAGAGCTGAGATTAAAGATAGACTTTGAGGTTTTTGGCATCACATTGTCAACAACCCTGTCATTCATAACATCTATGTTTCTATTGATAATCTTATCCTTATCCTTGTTCGAGGGAGAAGGTCCTTGTTTGTTGTCTTTGTTCAAAGTCAATTCTCCCTTCTTGACCATAAATGCTTCTATCCTCACAGCCCACCTAATCATATTGTCAAAAGTGAGGGGACCTTGTAATCATACTTGGTATCCAAAATTTGGGACAAGATTGTCCAAGAAGACATCAAGCTTTTCAGACTTAGGTAATTCATGCAGATACTTCATGTATAGTTGTCTCCATCTCTGGAGAAAGGTTAGGAGAGGCTCCCCTTGTCATTGTTTCAAATTGTGAAGGTCTCAGATGTTGACTCGATATTGAATATTATGGGATTGATCATAACTCTTGTCATTTTGAGATTGACCATGACCTTGGTTGTTTGGAGATTGCTTATGACTAGCGCTGAATTTATCTACCCTTGGGAAGGGGAATGGATCTCCCATATTGTTGGTAGTATTTTGAGAGATCGTGAAAGAGTCGATAGGTTCAAAAGAATCAATAGGTTCAATTTTAGAAAGTGACCCTTCAGAGTCTTGCTGGTCTTGAAACAATGGGTTATAATATTCTTGAAATAATAAGTTAGACTGTATCTGAAACAATGGATTGTAATACTCTTGGAATTAGGAGGAATGTGAGGATCTCTCACAAAGTTTAGATTTCATAACAAATTTAGAATGACCTATGTCTCAATTACGAGGTTTAATTTGATCTTGATCAGTGTTTTGAATAGGATAAGTCTTGCCACTTCGAGTCATGACAGTCATAGACGAAGGTTTAATGAGCAAAGATTTGGGATAAAGATAGACTCTATCTCTAAGATAATGAAAAGGAGATGAATGGCTAGAACAACCAAGATGCAAGATGAACCTGGTATGAGTCATCAAAAGAGATGGCTAGAACAACTTAGATAAGACTATCACAACATGAGGTGCAAAAGGCATAAAGAGATAAGATGAATAGATGAGAGACAACGTGAGTCAAAGCAAAGATCGATCGATTCCTAACTCAAGACAACCAATTTCTGATGGTGAATGATAGGAAAATAGAAAAATAGATCATGGACAAAAAGGTAGATTAGATTTATGTCATTGATCAAGCACATAAGATAGCAATCAAGGAGTTCAAGAAAACAGTCTTCAAGCAATGGGCAAGGGACAAAGCAACCTTGCACATGAACAGGAATAGTGACTTAGTATTTCTACTCCCTAAGGACTCTACTTGTGTATGTTCTTGAGAATGTTTTAGTAGGTACTTAAAACACAACAACATCCTAGCAAGTTGTCTACAAGACTATACATAGCTCTTCTAAAGGGAGTCCTCGATATATGCAAGGTACGTGAGGCCCAAATCCGTAGATGAGAAGAATTCAAAATCACATAGCCGGGGGGAGACGGTAACCCAAATCTCCTCCTTCACTTCTCAAAGGTATAAAGTTCTTTGAGGCTTAGCCAAGAGAAAAATTTAATTCATTCCCAAGAGAGGTGTCTTTGGATTCACCTCCTGATATTTATACTCCGTCGGAACACAGGAGTTAAGGTCATCCCTTGAGGTGATGAAATCCCCAAGCAGGCCTTCTAGAAATGAAAAAGTAAGTAATTCTCTATCAAAAGTATTTAAAGCACTAAAGGTGGAACACTTAACTCTTCAAGTAAATGTAAAGTGAGTCCAAAAGTGGAACATTTAACTCTTCAAGTGAATGTGAAGTGAGTCCAAAAGTGGAACATTTAACTCTTCAAGTGAATGTGAAGTGAGTCCACAAGGTGGAACATTTAACTCCTCACACAAACTCAAAGTGAGTCCAAAAGTGGAATATTTAACTCCTCACACAAACTCAAAGTGAGTCCAAAAGTGAAACATTTAACTCTTCACACAAACTCAAAGTGAGTCCACACCTTAGAAAATTAATGAGTTCTAAAAAGCACAAAAGGGTTGCCTAGTGGAACAATTAACGCTTCTTTTTATGTAGACCCCTCCCTTTTAATGTGGCGCTGATCTTGCAACCATGGGGTGAAATGAGGGGCTGCCAGATGAGCGAGTCCAATAACCCAAGATAGCAATCTAGATCAATCACAAGTAATCTAAGACTGCTAATAAATACTACTCATAAGTGCAAAAGGGTTTGAATCATGGAATATTTAACTTTCCAAGTAAACATGAAGTGAGTCCACAAAGTGGTGCATTTAACTCTTCATGTAAACAAAGAATGAATCCATGCCCTCAATCACTCAATGAGATATTTGATATTGGAACCAAGAATTACTTAAGGTTTAAACACAAGCATTCACTTACATAAACTTGTATGAAAGAAAATCTATGTTCATTCATTTCTCATTAAGAGCATCAATTAAAATGTGTTCTATGAAAGCATGTAAACACTCAAGCCAAACACATGAGAGATTAATTTTATGCCCAAATCAAGTGTTATAGAGATTTTAAGAACTCACCTTAGGTCCAAAGATCTATAATCCAGCATTTAGCACACATCCAAAAGTACAGAATCAAGACAAATCAATGGCAAACCGTAAGATATGTAACATTGCTGTCTTCAAGACAGTATTTAAAGATTGATTTATTTGACCCATAAAATCACAATATTAAAATTTCTGGAAACAATAAAGTTTTTAGCCAACATCAAGAACTACCATTTTCCAAAATTACAAGGTCTTATGATTCCATTTGGTTCCTCAACCAATAACCTTTTCAGACTGTAATTTTTCTGTCATAAATTAGATTTAAAACACCAAACCCTGCCTAGGGAATCACATATCTTTCTAAAAAAGAATCCAAATGAAACCAAACCAATTTTAACGTAACTATTAATGAATCTAGTTTCCAAATATGTAAGCCATTTATTTTTTTCATTCATAAATAATTTTCTAAGAGGAAATCATTGCCTGCAACTCCAATGCAGATTGTTAAAAATTAGTTTTCACTCAAATGCCCATAACTTTCACAAATCTGCATAAAAATAACTAAAACCAAAAGGAAATGAAATATAATTCACGTATCTTTTCAATAAATATTACTAGAGATCCCTATTCTTCACAATTTGTTCATACCATACATTTCAATCTGACTGTATTTAGAGAATCTCAAATCTGCAAATACCCACTTTCACCAAAATGATCATAAATTATTCATTTCTTTATAAAAATGAGCCAAACCAAAAGTATGAGAAATAGGATTCATCATTATATCCATCCATTACTATATTACAAGGTTTTCAGGCTGTACATGGCCATACAAGGCCTGAAACCAACACTAAAACTGAAAAACTAATCAAGAATGAGGCCAAAAATTGATCTTTTCTGCCCCACGGTGGGCGCCAAAATGTATGTGACTAAATGTGACCTCTAAATCAGATAGAACAAAACATGGTCATTATTCACTTGATAGAATTCGGGAGAGAGTATGAAGAACTTAATCCAAATTCCATGGTGAGGTGACTTGTTGCCTCCTATGTGAATGGGGTGTTTGAATACTCTCAGAATGAGACCCAATAGCCGGGAGACCAGTTCAACAATGGAGGATTTCCAAGAAGCAATAAATATGAGAAAAATGAAATTAATCTAAGATGAAGTGCAATTTAATCTAAGAATGAGGGTGCAATTAATCTAAGAGCTTGAAAATAAAGATGAGATGCAACTTAATCTAAGAACTTGAAACAAATATGATATTAAACTAAGAACAAATAAGAAAATTTAGTCTAAAATGTGATGCAAAGATTATACTAATAATGAGATATTCATCTAATAAATGCAATAAAAAGCTTTGAAAACAATGAATCAAATGAGACTAAAAAATGCCTATAGTGTAGATGCTCTCAAAAATTGCTCTCTATGAATGAGAAAAAGAGGCTCATTAAATAGAAAAGCCTGGGAGAGGAATGAAGAGTTTCTTGATTTGTAACTCATGACCCTTCATTTCCAAATTGAGACAAAAATGCAAGAATTACTTAATAAAAAGAATGGAAAATGCCACACAGGTGGCCTTTCGAATATCTTGAATTATTAATTCAAAAAGGTGTGTCCATTCAAATATCAAGCAATTATTAATTCCTTTTTATGGGTAATTAGCTAAAGGGGGTGGATTTAATTTAATTAGAAAGCACTTAGGACTTTAGAATTAAATTAATTATCATAGGGGTAATTTAGCCAATTATGTCAAAGATTTTAGGAATAAATTTAATATTTGATTATTGCAAATTGGGGTTTTTGCAATTGACATCAAGTCGAATTAAGTCAAGTAAGAGAAAGAAAATTGCCGGAATGCACCAAAATTGATTGAATTTATTAGGTGCCAATTTTGGGGTATTACAGGTTTCACTTTCTTGTTATATCCTCTTGACATTCTCTTTTGATAGATTTTAAGATGATCAAATGTCTGTTGTTTGCGCTCATCTAGCAATTCTAGCTCTTGTAGTCTGAAGATTCTATAGTCCTCATTAGTGACTAGATGTTTCAATGATACTCTCATTGATGGAATCTCTACCTCAAGTGGTAATACTGCCTTCGATCCATAAACTAGTGCAAATGACGCTGTGCTAGTTGGTGTTCTGATGCTTGTTCTGTAAGCCCATAATGCTGGATTAATTTGTAAATGCCAATCCCTTCCTGATTTGTTCACTATCATATGCAATATTTTTAATATAGTTTTGTTTGATGCTTCAACCTGTCTGTTACCTTGAGGGTAATAGATCGAGGAACAATGCTTAGTGATTTTAAATTGAAGACACAACTCATCTATGTCTTTGTTTTTTAATTTACCCCCATTGTTAGTCATAATCGACAAGGGTATGCCATAACGACAAATGATATAATTCAAGATAAACAAGAAAACTTGTTTTCTAGTTGCATTATACAGTGGGAAAACTTCCACCCATTTTGTGAAATAATCAGTTGCAGTAATGATGTATTTATGTCCACTTGATGAATTATGGTAAATCTGAACAACTAAATCAAAGGCCCATTTCTAGAATGGCCAATGTATTATGAAAGGAATTAGCTCTCTAGCTGGAGCATGTATTAGGTTACCATGGATTTGGCATTTCTTGCATGTTTTTGAAAAATGGATTGCATATTTTTCCATTGTGGGCCAATAGTATCCAATTCTTAAAAGTTTCTTGGCTAATGAAAAACTGTTTGAGTGTGATCCACACACACCTTCATGAACTTCCTTTAATGCATGATTAGAATCTTCATGTTCTAAACACCTAAGAAGTGTACCATCTAGACCACATCTAAATAAGTCATTAGCAATGATTATATAATGCAATGCTACTCTTATAAGGGATCTATTTTCATTTCTAGAATAGCCTTTAGGGATTGTTTGGTCCTTTAGATAAGAGTAGATATGGGCATATCGGGATAACACTTGGATTTCAAGAGCACAAATAATTTGGGATTCAGGTGAGTCATAGGCAAGAAATGGGAGTTCTTCCACCAGGAAGTCATAGCAAAATTGATGTTCTTCTAGTTGTAACATGGATGCTAAAGTAGCCATCGCATCAGCTGCTCTATTTTCTGATCTTGGAATTTGTTGAAATGTGATGAAGATGAAGTATTTCTTCAAGTCATCCAAAGGCACGACCTTGTCATCTTTTTTCTGATAGTCACCATTCACTTGATTGATAATAAGTTGTGAATCTCCATAGATGTGTAACTCAACAATTTTCCATTCTATTGCAAGTTTGAGTCCATTTACAAGAGCTTCATACTCTACTATGTTGTTGGTACATGGGAAGATCATCTTATAAGCTTTTGGAATCTTATACCCTTGTGGTGTAATGAATAAACATCCAACTCCTGATCCTTGTTGTGTGAAGGATCCATCAAAATACATCTTCTAGGGATGCTTTGTTAAGTGCATAATAGATTTATCTAGAAACTCCACATGTAATGTCTTGTCATCCGTTAATGGTGTTTTTGCAAGTTGATCATCAATCACTTATCCTTTAATGGATTTTATGTCAACATACTCAATGTCAAATTCACTTAGAATTAGAACCCACTTTGCTAGTCTTCATGTCAACATTTCCTTACTTAACAAGTACTTGAGTGGATCAATGTTAGCCACTAGCTTTACCTTGTATGGCAACATGTAATGCCTAAGCTTTTGGGATGCAAAAACCACTGCTAAGCATGCTTTCTCAATCATTGAATAGTTTAACTCATATGTGACCAAAGTTCTACTGATATAGTATATAGCTCTTTCTTTCTTAGTCTCATCTTCTTGCGCAAGAAATAATCCTAATGATGTGTCTGTAGCTGACATGTAGAGAAAGAGAGGTTTTCCATAAATTGGTTCCATTAGGATTGGAGGATTCATTAGATATTTCTTGACTTGGGAAAAAATTTCTTCACATTGCTCATCCCAAGTGAAAGTAGTTCCTTTACGCATTAACTTTGTGAAAGGTTGTGCCTTATCCACCAATTGAGATATAAATCTTCTTATAGATTGTAGCTTGCCTTGAAGTTTCCTCATTTAACTAATATTTCTAGGTGATTTCATTTCAATAATAGCTTTCACCTTTGCTAGATCCACCTCAATTCCATTTGCTGAGACTATGAATCCTAATAGTTTTCCCGATGACACGCCAAATGCGCACTTCTTAGGATTAAGTCTTAATTAAAACTGTTCCATTCTTTCAAATATTTTCCTTAGGTCCTCTATATGTGTAGTCCTTATCTTTGACTTTTCCAATGTGTCATCTACATAGTCTTCCATGTTTCTATGCATCATATCATGGAATATTGTGGTCATTTCTCTTTGATAAGTTGCACTTGCATTTTTGAGACCAAATGACATCACATTCCAACAATATGTTCCCCATGTGCATGTGAATGCAGCCTTTCTTGATCTTTAGGAACAATTTTGATTTGATTATATCCAAAAAATCCATCCATTAATGAGTACATCTCATAGCCTGCTCTCAAATCTACAATCATGTCTATATTGGAAAGTGGAAAGTCATCTTTTGGACAAGCCTTGTTTAGATCCCTAAAGTTTGTGCAAACTCTTATGGATTTGTCCGCCTTATAAACAAGAACTATGTTTGAAATCCATTCCGCATAATCAATAGGTCTAATGAATCCAACATTCAATAGTTTTTCAAATTCTGCTTTGACTAGAAATGCCACATGTGGATTCATCTTTCTGAGTTTTTGTTTTACTGGTTTCACATCAGGTGAAACATACAAGTGATGCATGATCAAATCTGTATCCAATCCAGGCATGTCTAAGTAAGACCAAGCAAAATTGATCTTCTTTTCTTTGAAGAATTTGGTGAATTGGATATTTTCATCTTCTGTCAATGACTGAGCAATGTGAACTAGTTGAGGAGCTTCTGTTGTTCCCAAATTAATGGGTTGTGTAGGTTCAATCAGAACTGAGGATCTTTCTTGAAAGTGATCTGGGAGGATATCAAGAATCCCATCCTTTGGAACTTCTGAGAGGTTTTCACCATTGGATACATCTTTTTCTTTTTCTCTTTTAGGATTTGATACTACCACTAGGTGGTTTTCACCATCAGATCTCTTGTTCTTTTTGTTTTTCATTATGATACTGAGAAATTTGATATCCTCTTCAGTCATAGTTTCACTCTTTACACTGGTGGAAGAAAGGAAGGGTTCACAAGCATTTAGATAACAGGCTATGGAATAATCATTGTCAAAAGATAACAGGCTTGTGGATGTAGGCTCATTCCATTTTATCAGTTCAAGATGTAATAAGGACAAGGATTCAATAGGTTCAAGAGATAACACCATGTTATTATCAACGTCATTAACTTACAAGATATTTTCTATGAAGTTTTCTTCTAAATAGATGTTAGGATTATTAGAGTCATTTTTGTTATTATTATTCATGTTAGTGTTATGCAAACTTTACTCTAGTGATCTAGCATTAGAACTCTCTCCTTCTTCAATAAAAACTCTAGAATAAAATTTGTGTATCACATCCACCTCTATATCCATGGTAGCATCAGAAAGGATATCTTATTCATATTCATGTGAGTCTACCTGACTATAATCTAAAACCCCCAAGAGCTGGGCAATAGTCATAGGTACTTCATTTTCTTCATTAGCATGGTTTCCTTCTTCTTGCAATGGTTCTTCTAAAGTTATCACATCTAGTTCCTCATCAAAGTGACATGTGTCAAAAATGGGAAGCCCTTGTTCTTGTTCTTCTGCTTGTTCTTCTTCTGGTTCTTGTTCAAGATTTGTACCAATTTTTGATAATGGATCTCCTTGTAAGAGAAGCAACTTTTCATAGGAAATAGGTTGTCCCTTACCTCTTCTTCATCATCTGAGTCCCCTGATATGTCAAATACAGGACCATTTTCTGCTATAGGATGAGATATTTCTTCTTTGAAGCCTAATCCAGTCTTGTCTTTAGGATTTCTGAAATCCATGTGTAGGGGCTCCACAAGTCCTTGTTTTTTTTGTCCCAAGGGTCCTTTTCCTTTATAACCCATTTGTTTCATGATCTCATACCCCTTTCCATTTTTTTTTGTAGCTATCTCAACATGTTTGATATTTCCATCTTCTTCATTTTCTTTATAAAGCCACTGCAAGACAACTTTTTCTTCATTTTCTTCTTCAAGGGATATTTTTTCTTTGACCATTCTAGTTCCTTCATGTATTGTTAGAGCACTACCATTGGATGGTGTAAATATTGATGAGGGTCTTCCTTGTTTTCTAGGAGATATGGGAAGATCCGTTAAAGATATTGTAGGATCTATCTTGTATTCACCCATACTTGTCTCTTGAATGTTTATCTTTTTAGCAAAGCTTCTCAAAACCATTTCTTTGGATGTCTCCACCTTATTAGAGCTTTCCTTGTTGTGAGGAACCATGCTTTCTATTTGTTTGAGATTGTTACAAGGATATGTTGTTTCTACTGGAATAGTCACCTCGACTCTATTATGAGGAAACTTTAGGCATTGATGGTAAGTAGAAGGCACAACTTGCATTGAGTGTATCCATGGCCTTCCAAGAAGAATATTGTATGCGAGTGGTAAATCAAGAAATTGACATAGGAAATCTTGCTCTTCTGGTCCCAGTCTGATAGTTAAAATAACTAATCCTTTGGAGGCTCTTTCTTCTTCATCATAAGCCTTGATTGTTATCTTTCTTATAGGATCAATTGCATGTTATGAGAATCCCAATTGTTTTACCAAGTTGTATGTGTAGATGTTCAAACCAGTGCCTCCATTTATCAAGACATGCCTGACTCAGTGTTTATGAATAAGGACTTCTAAATGTAGAGGTTGGTTTAATGATTTGTCATCCTCTTCATAAAAAGATAGGTAATGCGGGGAATTTAAGTGACCAACCATAGTTTGGAATCTATCCACATCTATATCTTTCGGCACATTAGTGTTAAGTAGGGCTTGATCAAGAACTTCCTTATGACTAGGAGAGATTTTCAACAACTCTAGAATAGATATTTGATTGGGTGTTCTTTGCAACTCATCCACAAGATTAAAATTTGGAGGTAATGCCACTTGCTTAGACATTGTTGTTGTTGTAGTTGGTGTGTTAGATGTTGAAGCTCCTTTGAGAGTGATCTTAGCTTGATTTCTTGTTACAACATTAGAAGACTTAGTTTTGATTTGGAATCCTCTTAGAATGATTACATTGATGGAAGGTTTTCATGGTTCTACCATATGAATTACATTATCATCATCAGTGTATGTATAGTTAATCTTGTTACTCTTGGAAGATTCCCCTTTTTCATAGCTAGGTAATGGAGTTTGAAATGCCTTATGATCATTATTTGTGTGATGTCCATGTACCTTAACTTTACCTTCTTCAATCAGGTCTTGAATAACATGTCTTAAATTCATGTAGTTATTTGTCTTGTGTCCTTTATTGCGATGAAAATTGCAATAAATGTTATCATTCCACCACCTTGGTTTTGCTTCTGGTTCCCAAGGTTTGGAATAAGGAATCGTAATGATTTTGTTGTCCAATAGTGACTTCAAGACCACTTCCAATGTATTTCCCAATGGTGTAAATATTCTCTTAGGTCTTGTTGCCCAAGGCTCTGTTCGTGTAGGAGGTTTATTGAAATTCTTGTTATCCATTTGTGTCACCACAGAATTTGAATTCTTATTTTCTTGGAGAATCATTGTGATATTAAAGACATCTGATTTAGGTTTTGGATTAGGAGTATTAACCACTCCATCATTGATGACATTCTTGTTTTTGTTTCTGTATTTGTACTTATCTTTGGTGGGATAGTACTTGTCTTTATTTTCTTTGTTGATAGTGATTTCCCCTTTCTTGGTCAAGACCTCTTCAATCTTGATGGGACTATCTATCATCTTATCAAAACTTGGTGGACCTTGTAATTGTATAGGAAAATTCATTTCTGGTACCAACTTATTAATGAAGATTTCCATTTTTATGTTTTTAGGTATCTACCGAGCATATCGTGCAAGGATGTTTCTCCATCATTGTAGGAAATTCAAGAATGATTCTCCTATTTTCTGTTTGGTATTACATAGATCAAACATTGTTACTATGTGTTGGATGTTATAGGAGTATTGTTGTATGAAATTTTGCACTAGTTCATCAAATTTATTGATTCCTGTAGGTAATTTTGAAAACTAGTCCATAGCTTGTCCACCTAAGCTTCATGGAAATAATCTCATGAGATATGTTTGTTCATGCATGAATTCCATACTGGTTGTGCAAAATTCGCTCACATGATCTTGAGGTTCAAAATTTCCAGTATATTTTTCATATTTATGAATTGTGACATTCTTAGGAAATGGAATCATTTTTAATCCCTTGTCAAAAGGGTAAGGACATATGTGCTCCAAAGAATATTGTTTTGTTGGTTTGTCCTTCTCTTTCTTGAGTTCTTTGATTTTATTTTGCATAGCAAGTAGTTGTCTTGTCAAAATAGACATAGGACTGAGATCTTCTTTTTGTTTAAGTTGGTTTACATCATAGTCCTTTGGTAGTTTCACTCTTTGAGAGACGAGTTATAGGAAGCATTTTTCCTTGTTTTCTTTGAAAGTTCTCTCAAGGATTTTGTTGAATCATTTTTTTTGTATAGGTCTTTGGTATTCTTATTAAGTGGGATCTACATCATCTGAATCATACTTGACTTCTTGTTTTTGAGGTTCTTCTTGATTGTTTTGGTCATCTTTCTCTTCATGTCTCTCATCCCAGTGGAAGTCTTCTTGATTATTTATGTTTGTAGTTTTAGGTGTCATTGTATAAGTCATGCTAGGTGTAGTTTCAAATAAAGGATTAAGTCTTGAAGTTTCTCCTTTTTCAAATGTAAGCAATGGTACTTCATTCAAGAACGGGTTCTTTTCAAAATGGTAATATTTGTGTCTTGTGTTAACCATGAAAACTTGATTAAGGAATCAATGAGTGTCTTGTATTTAAGTGGGTTTGAATGTTTGCAATGTCTGATTGTGAGTCCAAGGATGCAATAGTGGATTTGAAAATGTCTTATGGATCCAATGTCAAAGGGTGTCAAAGTGCCCTGATAGTGAGTTGTGAACCAAAATGCAAGTGGGTCTGATAATGTGAAAGTTCCATCATCAAAGGGTATCAAAGTGCCCTGATAGTGAGCTGGGAACTTGATTGTAACTGATAGGGTAAACTAAATCCACAATTTGGACAATGCAGATTAGACCACGCAAGGTGACAAGACTTTCTCAAAAATGGCTCTTTCAGGTTATTAGATGTATGTGTTTTGACAACATAATCTTACTAATGGCTGAAATGGGTATCTGGAAATGCAAAAATTCTAGTTCTGATAGGTACGAAAATGATCACTATCCCAGATGCAATCTTTTACAAGTGATTGTCCAATTTTGGGCCCCATATGTGACCCAAGAAATACGGGATGCAACACAAGAAATGAAGTGGTCAATAGATGTGATGTAGGAAATGTTGTATTTATGAGATGTGACTTGAGAAACTCAGGATGTGACACGACATATAGGATGCGATACAAAATTACCAAATGTGATTCAATGCTGTCTGTCAATTGTCAGTTTTAGTGATTTTTGGGAAAGTGGGTCATCTCTATCGGATTCCAGTGACTAGTAGGTGTTTGTAAATGCTCTGTGTTTGTTTATTTGGGGGGAATTATCTTAGATTCATATTTAGAACACATCAATAAATCATTTTAAGCAGACACACCTAACCTTCCTTATACTAGGTAGAGATTGAAACCACTTGTTCACTGACTTAGGAACACACTCAAAGACTCCTCAGAATATGGTAGTCCAATAACACACAATGGATATTGGAGGCCATATTAGCTGAGTGGTAATGTCGATGAGGGCTCGATATGGTGAATGTCATGGGGAAATTACTATTTGCCTTGCACAAGTGATAACAACCTTTTGGAGGTGAACTGGGTAGCATCTAACATAAGGTTTTTAATAAAGGAATCCATTCATAACCATCTCCCATAGTCCCATAAGCAGGATTAAGACCATAAGCCCTGTAGGAAATTAAAAATGTGTAGTCTCGCAAGCAAGATTTAAGTGGCTCTGCTCTACATGAGATCAAAGTCTATCATTGGAATTGATCATCAATCTTCCAAGACAAGATGAATTATGTCTTCTGAGGATTTCACCTCAAGGAAGCTTCAAATTTTATAGTGGGGTGGAAGAGTCGTCTTAAGACTTGTCCCCACTTGGGTCGTTCCTGGGAGCTTTTTTTCTCAACTGGCAGGCCCTCTAAAGGTATGCAATAAAGAAATTGGATAAGTGATTATGAGGTCTAGATTTTGGATTCTCCATGAAGGAGAAGAGCATAATATGCTAACTCACATCAAAAATATCAAACACATCATGCAATCTTTAACATTCATTTCCCAATTTAACTTCAAAATATAATTCAAATTTTGAGTTTCTGATTTTTCTTAAGGGAAAAGAGCATAATCCTCTAATTGATTTGCAAGATGAATTTAAATTGCATTAAATTCCAAAAAATCAAACATGAAGTCTTGTTGTTTTCTCCAAGGCAACCTACAAACAACCATTAGTAGTTTGAAATTATAATTTCTCTATCATTCATCCTACAAACTATAGTTAGGCTATTTAAAATCATAGAAAACAACAAATCAAATCATCAGGGGTCAGAAAATCCAAAATTCAAGAAAATAGTCCTAAATGTGATCCTAGATTTAACTAGATGCAATCCCCTTTCCCGCATATGATCCCATTATCCAGATATGATCCTATTTCCCAAATGCAATCTAAAATTTAAATAGATGTGATACCTATCCGGATGCAATCCGGGAAATCCCAGATGCGATCTAGGAAATGTGGGGTACAACTGTTCTTCTCAGATGTGATCCAATTTCACGTATGCGATCCTTGGCAGAAAGAAACATGACAAAAATTAGTTTAAAATTTTAGAAATCCGAGGCTTGGCCCCACGGTTGGTGCTAGAAGTGTGTGTGTGAATTATTGACCTGCAAATCTATGACACAACACTTCAATAGGATATTATATCAATTGTTAGAATGATAAAATAAGAAAAGGAAATAAAAAATTAAAGGAATCCTATAGCTCTCTAATTAGCACAAGTATGAAAAGGATTATAAATTGCTCTAAGATTTAATCCTAAACAGTGACAATGCAATGCTAAGATGAGAGATTCAAGATTACTATGCAAAAATGAAACTAAAACTATAAGATTCATCCAAATTAGCCATGAAATCTATGAGATTCATTTACTATTAACCAAATTGAAATTTTTACTAACTATGTATGAGCTTATGAAAATAAAAATAACAACATGCATGTGTGAATTCAAATTAATATATGATTTGAGGTTTGAAATTCTCTTTTTATAGAATCTTGAGATTTTGAATGGTTAGGATGCATCCATGAGGAGTGGTTGAGATGCCTCCAAGCTTGATCCATGTGATTACCTCTCATTGGTTGGAGATGTGTTTGTTGTTCCCTTTAAGGTGACATGTCATTTTGAGAGGGATTTATTCATTTCTTTTAATTAATTACTCTAGCCATGAATTTGATGGGATTGATTTAATTAATTAGGCATAGAGGTAATTGAATTGATTTTTCTTGATGCTTTGATGATAAATGCTTGAATTGGGAGATTTATGATTTCATTGAATTTTTAATGAATTATGTCAATAATTAGGAATCAAATTAACATAATTAAGGTTTTATCCCAAATTAGGGAAAATAGGGCCTTAGGTTCTATTAGCCCAATTTTAGGTGATTACACTTGGTACTAGTCTGCAAAGGCTACATACCATTTTGAAGCATATGTCAGTGTGGTACCTGATGCAGCTAAGTAGGTTCCTATATTCTTAGAGCATGCAGGAGCTCCAAATGCTACACAGATGCCTACTCGACTTGATATGCCTCCTGCTCATCCTCCTCTTGAGGGAGAACTAGGCTAGGGCTAGGTCATATAGTAGTGATTTATGTTGTATATTGTACGATGATGTATCTGATGCAATGGCATCATTGTATTGTACCATTCTTTTGAGATATACTATGCTTGAGTAGCACCCAATTTGTATACTGACACTCTTATATATATATATATATATATATATATATATATATATATATATATATATATATATATATATATATATATATATGAGCTCATCTTTTGGTATCATTGTATGCATCATTGTTGATTTGAATGTTTATGCTTTATGAGATGTTTCCTATATGATTAAATGAGTAGATGTAAATTTATAGAATGTATGAATATGAATGAAATGTTCCTGTTTTCCTTTATGTATGGATGAAATGTAAATTCTTTCATTTATGTATGGATGAAATGCATGTGTGTATGTATATGTAGATGAATATGTGTATGTATGTAGATGATTTATGATAATGCACCTTGTGAATGAAATATGTAAATGTAATGGATATGGTACTAACATCTCATGCACGGTGTCACAATGTCTGACAAATACTAACCAAAAGTACTTCTTGAAGATCGAGAGCGAGGATCAGACACTTGTGCAATCATGATGAAGCTGGGAAATGAAATGAGAACATCATATAGATCCAGGAGAATGCAATGAAATAATCATCGAAACAATGTCGTAATGCAAGTCTAGAATGAAAATGCAATCCTAAGCTAGATGCAATCCCTAGGACTTGGTTGTTGGACCCATTAGATATTTTTCATCATAGAGCATTTGTTATAGGATGGTCACAAGATTTCATACAACCCTCACTGATGTGGCAATCATGAAGATATGAATATGACATTAGTCTTAGGTTATTGGAATGAGGTGTAAGAATTAAGGCACAAGAAGCCAAAATGACCATAACACCTATTCTGTTTGACTTAGCAAGTGAACATAAGCATCAAAGAACAATTTCTAGGATGACCAGAATGTTTCTTGCATAAAAACACATCAGACACATGAGAGTTCCTCCTTTTTCTAAGTGATCGATAAGTATGCTAAGGATGCTCGCAGTGACCCTTATGTTCTCTTCGCAGGATGAGCGTTGAGATTTCACTTGTAGCAGAAAGAAGGCACTCAAATAGACAAGGAGAAGAACCAACCTCACCAAGTTTCCATATAAAAGGATTTGAGGTACACATGGCCATCTAACATGAGATAGAGGCTCTCGTAGTGGACACCCCTCTTATATGGATCCTTTGGATCCTTTGGATCATTGGAACTAAACCAACAAACAAAAAGAAAAGAAAATGATCATGCCGCTAGTCTTCACATTTCTCGGTCAAGATAGACATCTTAGAGTTGCTTGAGAAGGAATGATAAAGAGAAAAGACAAAAACATAAAAGAAAGGCTCAACATGTCTTAGAGAGTTTCAAATTCAGTTTTAGTTTCAGTTATAAGCATATTGATGTCAAATAAAAAATATACGTCATTTGCGAGAAGTCTCATTAGGATAGCGATAGTAGATAGACATAGTGAGAACCACTAGTGACTAACATGAGGGATATTCTTGAGGTGAGAGATCTTAGTGATATCTAGACATTAGTAGGAAGACACAGTGATAATCACTAGTGACTAATGCAAGGGAGATTCTCAAGGAGAGATATCTCAGTGATAGCTAGACATCACTAGGCATACGCAGTGAGAATCATTGGTGATTGATGTGAGGAAGATCCCTAAAAGAAATAGGACATCACCTCCTAGACCAGGAAGGTTGCCCCTAGAGTATGACTAGTTTCAATCCTTTTAGATTTGAGAAAAGTCTCGAAGGTAACTGAGAGTGCATGCATGAGCAAAAAAACTAAAGAAAGTGGGAAAGAAAAGAGCAACTGTACAGAGCCAAGCGGTGTTGCAATAGATATAGCATTGTGGAACAAGAGGTGCATGTTTACTAGGTTTTCACCTTCTTGGAAAAAGTTCCTTTTTTGCTACCATGACGCCAGTTTGCCAGGTTTTCATCAATGGCACTTTTTTTCTTTTTCAATTTTTTTTGTATTTTTGTATTTTTTTATTTTTTTTTGTATTATCAAGGTGCCTGTTTACGAGGTTTTTACCAGGATAATAGATTTTTTTAGGACATTTTGTAATTTTTAGGATTATTCAAAATTTACTATGTACATGGAGCATTCTGATGATGTCTCAGCTATAGAATCATTTCAGGTGCAGAGTGTTGATCATCTCCTTAAGCTATTCTCCTTCAGTGGTGGAGAGTTGATAAGTGCCAAACCCAAACACTACAATAACAATATATAGACCAAGCAAATTTGGCTCAAATTTTCCCTTCTAGATAAGTTGTTGTTGATTCTTAGGGTTCTCTCTCAGGATGAGATTACCCACTTGGAAGTCCCTTGGTCTAACCTTCTTGTTGTAGCTCTTTGAAATCTATTTCTGATATGCTCGGATGTGATCGAACACCACTTGCTGACGTTCATCAAGTAGTTCTAGCTCTTGAAGCTGAGATATTCTATTATCATCATCAATGATGAGGCCTTTCAGAGAGACTCGTAAAGTAGGAATCTTGACCTCAATTGGTAGCAAAACATCCACTTCATAAACCAAAGAAAAGGGAATGGCTCCTGTCAGTGTTTGTATACTTTTTCAATAAGCCCTTAAATTCAGATTGATCCGGAGAAGCCAATCTCATCCAAATTTATGAACTGTGCGATGGAGGATTTTGAGGATCTCTTTGTTTGATGCTTCCACCTATCCATTACCCTAGGGATAATAGATGGAAGACCAGTGCTATATGATTTTGAGTTTTGAGCATAGCTCCTTCAGATCGTTGCTCTTAAACTTCCCCCCATTGTTAGTGATTGTAGTGGAGGGCACACCATACCTGTAGATGATGTAATTAAGTATGAAAATGGCTACAGATTTTCTATTTGCTATGGTAAGAGGTACTACCTTGACCCACTTGGTGAAATAATTTGTAGCAGTGATGATGAACTTGTGTCCATGCGATGAAGATGGATGAATATGACCCACCAAATTGAAGGCCCATTGCTGAAATGGACAGAAAGTGATGAAGGGAATTAGCTCCTTGGTTGGAGCGTGAATTAGATTTCCATGTAGTTGACACTGTTTGCAAGACTTAGCATACTGCATATCTTTCTTTTCCATATCTGGCCAATAGTAACCAGCTCTAATAAGCTTACAAACCAGTGTCAAGCTACTCAAGTGAGATCTATAGATGCCTTTGTGCACCTTAGCTAATGCACGTTTACACTCATCAAGTTCTAAACACCTAAGGAGGGTACCATCTAGACCTCACCTATACAAGTTGTTAGCTATGATGACATACCGTGAAGCACTATGTATTAAATGACATTTCTCATTCCGGGTGTAAGTATCCAAAATAATTTGGTCATAGAGGTAAGAGTATATGTGGTGGTAGCGTGATGAATCATGTCCAATGAGGGAACAAATCATCCGTGATTTAGGGGTATCATAGGCTAGGTAGAGTAATGTTTCCACTAGGAATTCATGTTGAAATTCATTCTCTGGCATTTGGAGCATAGAAGCAAGAGTAGCCATTGCATCAGCCACTTTTTTGTCTACCCTTGGAATCTTTTGGAACATGATATGTGCAAAATAATTTTGGAGATCATTGACAATTCATTTGTAGGGCACCAATTTGTCATCCTTTGTTTGATAAATGTCATTGACCTGATTGATGACTAGTTGTGAATCTATGAAGACCTTGAGCTCATCCACTTGTGACTTGATGGCTATCTTCATGCCATTAATAAAAGCTTCATACTTAGTGATGTTATTTATACAAGGAAACAACATCTTGTATGCTTTGGGTAAAGAGTACTTTTTTGGTGTGATGAAAAATATCCCGACACCTGACCCCTATTGGGTGAATGATCTGCCAAAGAACATAGTCCATGATTGGTGTGTGAGAAGTAGTATGGAATCATTTGGAAACTCAATGCTCAATGGTGGATGATCTATGAGAGGTACCTCTGCTAACTAATCTACAATTTCTTTCCCTTTGATGGCTTTCCATTCTACATACTCGATATCAAACTCATTGAGTATCATGACCCACTTTTCTAGTCTACCTGTGAGGGCAGCCTTACTGAGAAAATATTTTAAAGGATCAATCTTAGCAATGAGATGTGTAGTATAAGCAAGCATGTAGTGTTGCAATTTTTGTGAAGAAAACACCATTTCTAGGCATGCCTTCTCTATGACAAAGTAGTTCATTTCATATGAGACCAGTGTCCTACTGATGTATTAAATAGCTCTTTGCTTATTATTCCAATATTATTAAGCCAATAGGACACCCAATGATGTATCTATACCAGAGATGTAAAGAATGAGTGACTACCTAGGAATGGGAGGCATTAGTATTGGTGGATTCACAAGGTATTGCTTGATCCATGTGAGCCCTTTATCACATTCTTTGTTCCATTTGTAAGTCACACCTTTGTGTAAAGTCTTAGTGAAGGGTTGTGACTTGTCAGCCAATTGAGAGATGAAGCACCAGATGGACTGTAATCAGCCCTGGAGTCCTCTCATCTAACTAATGTTGCATGGAGGAGGCATTTCCATGATGGCTTGGACCTTCTTAGGATCCATTTCTATGCCTTTTACAGAGATGATATAGCCAAGTAGCTTTCCAAATATAACCTCAAATGCACACTTCTTCAGATTAAGCCTCGGAATGAACTATTCCATGCGATCCAATATAGGACCCACATCTACAATGTGTGTCTTTTGTTGTGTGCTCTTAGCTAAGGCATCATCCACATAGTCATCCATTGTCTTATGCATCATGTCATGGAAGATAGTGGTAACAACCCTCTGATATGTAGCCCCAACATGCTTGAGCCTGAAGGGCATGACCCTCTAATAGAAAGTACCCCATGCACATGTGAAGGCAGTTTTATCTTGATCTTCTGGTGTAATTTTTATCTGGTTGTAGCCAGAGAAACCATCTTAGTGAGTACATGTCATAACTAGCCATCATGTCCAAAATCATGTCAATGTTAGGCAATAGAAAGTCATCTTTAGGACATGCCTTGTTCAAGTCCTGGAAATCTATGCAGACTCGGATGGATTTTTCATGTTTAGATACTAGAACTATGTTGGAAATCCATTCCACATAGTCAATTTCTCTGATGAAGCCAACTTTAAGAAGGTTTTCTAGTTCATCTTTGACTAGTAATGACACATGTAGATGCATCTTACAAAGCTTTTGTTTAACAAGTTTAATATGTGGTGCAATGGACATGAGATGTATGATCATATTAGGATCCAATCTTGGCATGTCAAAGTATGTCCATACAAAATTGATCTTCTTGCTCTAGAAGAAAGAAATAAATTCCTCTTTCTCTACTTCAGATAATGATTGCACCAAATGAATGATCTGAGGTTGTGCTTCTATGCCCAAGTTAACAGGTTGAGTCAGTTCAATCAGCACTGATGACCGTTCTTGAAAGTGACTTGGAAGCGTATCAAGTATCCCATCCTCAAGTGCCTTAGAGAGGTTTTCACCCTCAAATACGTCATTTATTTTTACTTTTTTCAGCTCTAACACTGCCATAATGTGGTTCTCACCATCAGAGCGCCTATTCTTTTTTATTTTAATTTTATGACTGAGATACTTGATATCAGCCTCAGTCATGTTGACACTGCCTTCACTAGTGGAGGACATTACTGGTTCGATGATGTTAAGGTAGCAGGAAAGAGTATAATCATTCTATAATGTAAGGACTTCACTAGATGAAGAGGAAGAGTTCCAGTTTATTAGCTTGGGATGGTGAAGTGGAAGAGAAGTGAGAGGTTCTAGTTCATTCATGGTATAATCATCGAAAGCATGGACAAGCAAGTTGACACCTAAAGCGATCTCATCCAGAGATGTGTTCAAATTTGTTTGAGTCCTCACATCCATAGTAGAGGGCAAGTTAATATTGATGGGATCAAACTTGTTTGTCCTAATAATAGACCCTTCACTTATTTTTAGAAGGTTTTCATATGTATGCATAGTATCTACATCCTTATCAGAGGTCGCAAGGGACAAAGAACCATATTCATACTCGTGTGAGTCAGTAATGCTTAAGATAGGTACTTCATCACTACTTGTTGTACCATCTGATTCTTGTTCATCTCTTGCAGCATTGATGGTTTGTTGGATTTGTTCTTGTTTGAACCACTCTTCGAAATGCGATGACATGTATAATTCATGCTGATAATTAGGATTGGTAGTTTGAATTTTCCTCAACCACTCATATGTCAGTGGAGTAACTAAGGTGACATCATCAGAATCACTGTCACTCTCAATCTTACTAACACATGGTACAAAATCCTCTAGCTCTGCAAAGAGCACAGAAAGATCTAGAGGAATAGGATAAGGAAAAGTATCCTCATCAGAGTTGTCCTTTGAGTTCTCAATTGTAGATGAGTCTTCAGGTTCCGGCTAGTGATTTGGTTTTGGTACAAAATTTTTAATCCCTAAGTGAAACAGGATCTTCTTAAAGCCTAAATCAGTAGTGTCTCTTGTTCCTCGACCTGTAGCTTCAAGTGGTTTGAGAAATCCTTTGTTATTCACCCCTATAGGGCCATTCCCTTTATAGCCAAAGTATTTCATGAGCTCAAAGCCTGTGCCATATTGTTTAGGTCCTAGTTTGAAAGTTGGAGTGACTTGCTTAGGTGTGTTCTCCCCTCAGTAAATCCAAGCTGTAATAGCTCTATTTTCATCCTCATCCTCTAGTGGCATCGTGGCATGGACAAAGGTGCCATCATAGATTATTTGAGGAGAGATAGAAAAAGGTTTCTTGTCCTTAGAGGGTCTTCCATAGGAACATGGAGATGGAGGTAGAGCTATTAATGACAACACAGGTTCAATCTGATACTCCCCCATGCTAGTATCTTTGAGCTTTAAAGTCTATTCCATCTCCTTGAGTTTAGCATTGAAAAATTTAGTAGATTCTATGTTGGTTGGAACAAAGCTATCCATAGATTTTGTGAGCATATTACAAGTATAGCTTGTATTAGAAGGTACTGTTACTTCTGTTCCTTGGAAGCAAAACTTTATACATTGATGATAGGTTGAAGGGACCACCTACATCTCATGGATCCATGGTCTTCCCAATAGTATATTGTATGCTAGGGGAATATCTAGTACCTGACAGATGACACCCCTTTCAATAGGTCCAACCCAAATTGGTAACACTACCAACCCTTTGGATTTTCATTCTTCTTCATCATATGCTTTAATGGTGATATTTTTGTGAGAATCTATATAGTCTTCACCATAGCCTAACTAGGCAAGCAAGATAGCAGATCATATGTTAAGACCAACACCATTATCAATGAAGACATGATGGATATGCTTTGGGCCAATCATGACTTCAATATGAAAAGGGTTATTGTGAGGGTGGATCAAAGAATGATCATCTTCCTCAGCGAAAGATAAGTAATGGGGTGAGGTCAAGTAACCTACCATGGATTGAAACCGGTCTAGATCAAGATCTTTAGGGATATTTGCCTCAGTGAGGGCTTTGTCAAGAATCTACCTATGAGTGGGTGATATTTCAGTAGCTCAAAGATAGTAATCTGAGCATTGGTTTGTTGCAATTGGTCCATAATGTTGTAATTAGCATTGTTAGACAAGGTGACCAATTTCAAATTCTTGTTGGAAGTGCCAACATAAATTTTATCTACAGGTTATTTTGGTGCAGATATGGAAGGCTCAGGGCCTTTGAGAATTATCTTCGCACAAGACCAAGTGATAGCATTAGCACAAACCTGAGACTATTCTTGTTCATGGGAATGAGATGCATGGCCTCACAAGACGAATGGAATTTTTGGTTTGGGAGAATCCTCACTTCCCCTGATGGTGATAATGTTATAGTATTTGACATCAATAGGTTCATTCATATTAATGACATTATCATTGGTATTGTACGTATAGTTGACCTTTGAATTAGAATTTTTAGCTTTGGAAGATTCACCCTTCTCATGAGGAGGAAAGGGGTCTTTGAATGACTAGTGATCATAGTTCATGTTATGGATTCCCACAACAAAATCACCATTGTCGATAAGGTCCTGGATCTTATGCTACAGTTGAATACAACTATCAGTTTTATGTCCTTTTTTTTGGTGGTAATCGCAACACGCAGATTCATTCCACCAAGAAGGTCGTGGTTGTGGATCGTAAGCATGTAAATTATCCAGAGGAGCGAGTATTTGGTTTACCAAGAGAGTCTTGTAAACCATGTCAAGAGGTTCTCCTAGGGGAGTGTACTCACATTTGGGTCAAGGGGCCCAAGGTTTTCTTCTTGAATAATTTGAAGGTGGTTTAGTTTTTGTCATAGCCTGTTAAGTGGCTTTGGCTTCCTACATAGTGGTAGTAAGATTGAACACAACCTTCAGAGGCTTTGGAGTCATGTTGTCAACAACTCCATCATTCACAACATCTTAGTTTTTATTGACAAATTTGGGTTTGTATTTTCTCGAGGAGGACCCATGTTTGTTATCCTTGTGTAGGGTCAGTTCTCGTTTCTTGACCATGAATGTTTAAATTCTTATAGCTTGTTTGATCATTTCATCAAAGGTCAAAAGACCTTGTAGCTGTACCTAGTACCCAAAATCAAGGAGAAGATTGTCTAAAAAGATGTCAAGTTTTTTAAACTCGGGTATCTTGTAAGAATATTTCATATAAAGTTGTCTCCACCTTTGGAGAAATGTCAAGAAAGGTTCCCCGTGTCATTGTTTCAAGTTCCAAAGATCACAAATGTTAATTATATATTGGATGTTATGCGAGTAGTGCTACAGGAATAAGTTGGCAATCTCATTGAAGGAATTGATGCCAATAGGTAACTAAGAGAACCATTCCATTGCAGATCCTCCAGAGCTACATGGGAAGAGATGTATGAGGTAAGTTTGGTCGTGTATAAACTCCATAGATAGAGAACCAAAATCTCTTAAGTGATCTTGAGGATCAGAGGTACCCAAATACTTGTCATATTTGGGAAGTTCCACTCCTTTAGGAAAAGGAGGCGTGCAGAGACTTTTATCGAATTGGAATGGACAAATGCTATCCAGTGAGAACTGATTTGCTAGTTTTTCTTTCTCCTTCATGATTTGACTGATTTGGTCTTGCATGTCTTGAACTAACTTTTGTAGTTTAACATTGTTGGTTTCCTCTTTGACCACAAGAGTCTCAATGTTGTAGCTCGAAGGTAACTTTGCCCCTTGGTTGGCCATCTTGAGAAATTATTTCTCCTTCTCTTCTTTCATGAGGATCTCCATCATTTTGAGGAGGCCTTTGTTAGCTCGGGCAGGCTCTATGTCTTGTTGAATTATCTCCTCATCGTCATCACCAGAATGCCAAAAATACCTTAACAATGATGTTTACCCTTGTTGGTTTTAGATTGACCATTATCTTTACTGTGTTTGCCCTCTTGATTTTGGTCTACCATCTTTCTAGTGTACAAGCGTGCAACGTGTACAAACTGAGTACAAGGGTGTGTAGTGTGCCAAGAGGTCGTGTCTAAGGGAACCCTTGTTACATCAATAGGGTCAGATTTAGATGATGACTCTTCAGAGTTTTGATGTTCTTGAAACAATGGGTTTCTGACCTGATTGAAGTTTATAGGGAACAAACACCTAACATAAGGTTGAATGATAGGAGAGGGAGACTAAGATGGTCCCTCTCTAGATGTAGCTGGTGAGGAGGAATGTGAGGATCTGATGTAGGAGCATCTCAGGTCCTTGGCAATCCTATATCACCAAAAACATATTTGAGTTTGTTTGTGTTGCTCGGTTCCTGCTTCGACCGAGTTGGTTCAGTGTTGCTTGGTTTCCTTTTTTCATCAGTGTTGGTTGGTTCTCTCTGGTGCTAGGTGATGCTTGTCTCGCACTCGGTTGGCTTTGCTTACCGAAAAGTTTCTTTTGAGTTTCTATTGAGGCTGACTTGTGCATTTATTACAGGTCACCAATTTAATGCTGGTATCCATCATTAGGAAGCGTGTGGTCCCAATTCTGACCATTCTTTCTTTTGATTTTGGATCTAAAGACCAACTCAGTTCGGTAGCCTCTTGTATAAATGTAGTTGTTTGGTTAGCGTTTAGGAGTCCATTTTTTGGGAGTAAGCTTTGGTAGAAGATAGAAGATAGAATATTAGAGATTATCTATAGATCCTCACATGTTTGAGGACTTCTGTGTTTGATTGTAATATCTGGCCATAACTGGGAAGGCCTTACAACCTGGCATGTATGAATCTATTTGAAGATAATATATGAATGATCCTACATTTTCTCTCTCCCACTGTGTTGTTGTTTCTTTTGTGTGTGGTTGAGAAGGGTGGTTCAGGTTAGGGTGTGCCATTCCTTGGCCCCTCCTGCCCTCTCTTGTGTCAGGTGGTATCAGAGCAAGGTGAGATCTGGATCTAGGTTTGCGAATCTAGATTTGAAGGTTCCTTCTTGTGAAGCCCTCGTTGAATTGTTTTGGGGTAGCAGATTGTGATCTAACCTGTAGTTGTAGAGGGTTCTCAACATGGTTTGTGGGAGGTGAGATGTAGATCTAGGATTGGTAGACATGTTGAGAAAACTTTATACTAGGTTAGAAGCTGTTGAAACAACCTAGAGAAGAGGAAGACATCTTGAAGATGTTAGTGATGATGAAATTGAGGAAGAACAAGGCAATGTAGAACCTGCACCTATGATGGATTAGGGTGAAGAAAGATTCTTGAAGGCTTTGACAAGTCTGAAGTTGACACCACACTTTAATCCTCTTGAGTATGGTAGAAAATTGGATTCTGATGAATTGGTGGATTGGATCACTGAGATGGAAAAGTATTTTGAGTATGAAAATGTACCTAAGGAAAATAAGGTGAAAATTGTAAGTACAAAGTTGAAAAGTTATGCATCCTTATGGTGGGAACATCTACAGATGGACCAAAAGAGGAAAGGCAAAGACAAAATCAAGGTATGGAGTAAAATGGTTAAAAATTTAAAGGAAAGTTCTTACCTTGTGATTATCAGATTAACCTAGTTAGGTGAATGCAAAGTTTGAGGTAGAAAGATAGCTTGTTAAAGGATTATATTGAGGAATTCTATAGATTAGATATCAGATCTGGACATGATGAAGATGATGTGGAAAGAATTGCTAGATACCTGAATGGTTTGAGAGTTTCCATCCAAGAAGAAATCAGTTTGGTCAAATTGGAGAACATTGAAGAGGTTTATTAATTTGCATTGAAAGCTGAGGCTAAATTTAACAAGAGATGCAAGAAAAGATAGAGAGGTAGAGTTGGTAGATTCCCTAGAGGAAGACATAGATCCCATGGTGAAAATAGTAGATATGAACCAAAAAAGACAACTCTGGATAAAGGCAAGACTGAGTGGAAAGGTGAAAGTTCATCTAGAGGCAGAGGCAGTAATTACCAAGGTGGTTATAACAAAGGTGGTTTCTGAGGAACTTGTTATAATTGTGGAGAAGGACATAGATCATTTGAGTGTACACATGCAAGTAAGAAGGTTGGTAATAGTAGAAATGCTTTGGTGCAAGAAGAGTCACCGAATGAACTTGAGAAGGAAAATAACTTGATGGTAAGGAGAGCACTTTGGAATGAAGGTAAAAAGGAAGATCCGGTAAGGAAAATTTTGTTCAAGACCAAATGTAGAGTTTTTGATAAAGTTTGGAAGGTAATCATTGACAGTGGTAGCTCAGAGAATCTGACATCTGAGGAAATGGTCACAAAGTTGCAGTTGAAAAGATTGGAACATCTGAAGCCCTATCAGATTTCATGGATCAAAGATGAGCATACACTCTCGGTAAGTGAACAATGTTATGTGAGTTTGAAGATTGGAAAATACTATGATAAGGTGTTATGTGATATCATGCCTATGGATTGTTGTCATATTTTGTTGGGTAGACCTTGGCAATATGATAGACATGCTATATATGATGGGAGATTGCACAAGTATACTATTTGGGCTGATGGAAGAAGACAAATCTTGTTACCTTTGATGGAAGAACCTGTTAGTAATATTTGCACATCTGTGAAAGTTTTCTTGATGGAAGGAAGAGAGTTTGTTAAGGATTTAAAGAGAAATTATGTATGTTTTTCTATGATTCCTAACAAACTGAGTGAGAAAATAGAGGATAGTGTCCCTAAGGAGATTGATAAATTACTCACCGATTACAGTGAAATTATTTTTGATAATGTACCTGATGGTTATCCCCTGAAGAGAAGCATTGATCATTGCATGGATCTTATCCCTGGAGCTAGTTTACCAAATAAGGCACCTCATCGGTTGACACCTATCAAGAATCAGGAATTGAATTGACAAATTCAAGAATTGTTGGAGAAAGGTTTGATCAGAGAAAGTTTGAGTCCTTGTGCAGTACCCATGGTATTAGTAACTACAAAGAATGGAAAATGGTGAATGTGTACTGATTCCAGAGAAATCAACAAGATAACAGTGAGGTATAGGTTTCCTATACTGAGAATGGATGATATAATGGATAGTTTGACTGGAGCAAAGTATTTTACCAAGATTGATTTGAAAAGTGGATATCATCAGATTAGGATCAGAGAAGGTAATGAATGGAAGATTTCTTTCAAGACAAAAGAAGGTTTGTATGAGTGGTTGGTTATGCCTTTTGGTTTAACTAATGCACCGAGTACTTTTATGAGGTTGATGAACAAAGTATTGAAGAAATTATTGGGTAAGTTTGTGATTGTATATCTTGATGACATTCTGATATTCAGTAAGACCAGAGAAGAACATTTGTTGCATATTAGACAAGTTTTGTAGAGATTGAAAGAAGAAAAGTTGCTGATAAATCTAAAAAAGTGTTCATTCATGAAAGAGGAGATTGTGTATTTGGGATTAGTGATTTTAGCTGATGGTTTGAAAATGGATCCTAAAAAGGTTGAAGCTATTTTGAATTGTCCTACACCTATGAATGCTAGTGAGGTAAGATCATGTCATGGTTTGGAAAGTTTTTACCGAAAGTTCATTAGAAATTTGAGTTCAATTTGTAATGCTATGACTGAGACTATGAGAGGAGACAAAAGAGAATTCAAGTGGACACATGGAGCTGATAAAAGTTTTGAGTCTCTGAAGTAGAATGTTGTTGAATTGCCTATTTTGGCACTGCCTGATTTCAATAAGGTATTTCAAGTGGAATGTGATGCAAGTAGAAGTGCAATTGGAGTTGTGTTGAGTAAAGAAGGTAAACTTGTTGCTTTCTTTAGTGAAAAATTGAATGATGCAAAAAGGAAATATTTTTTGTATGGTCAAGAATTCTATGCTATTGTACAAGCACTAAAGAAATGGAGACATTATTTGATACCGAGTGAATTTGTGTTGTATACGAATCATAAGGCTTTACAATATTTGGGTAGTCAGAATAAGTTGAATCAAAGACATAGGCAATGGGTTGAGTATTTGTAGAGTTATACATTTGTGATAAAGCATAAGAGTGGAGTCACTAACCTAGTTGTTGATGCATTGAATAGAAGGAGATCTTTGATGACCGAGATGAAAATTGGAATTCTAGGCTTTGTTGACATGAGAGATTCTTATGAATTTGATCCTGATTTTGCTGAAACATGGAGAAAGTGTAGAGCACCTATTCAAGATCAACATAGTACTAAATGGGATTAATATTTTATCCAAGGAGGTATGTTTTTTAAAGTTATTCAATTGTGTATACCGAGAGGAGCAATGAGAAATAATTTGATAAAAGAGAAACATAGTAGTGGTTTGGCTGGACATTTTAGTGTTGATAAGACATTGAATTTGCTTAAGGAGAAATACTTTTGGCCACAGTTGTATAAAGATGTTTCAAAATTTGTGAAAAGTTGTGGAGTTTGTCAAGTTGCAAAAGGAGTTAGTCAGAATATTGGATTGTATACACCAATTGTTGTACTTGAGAAACCTTGGATTGACATTAGTATGGATTTTGTTCTTGGCTTACCGAAGATAGTAAGAGGTAATGATTCTATATTTGTGGTTGTGGATAGATTTTTTAAAATGGCACATTTTATACCTTGTAGAAAGACATTAGATGCAGTACATATAGCAGATCTTTTCTTTAAGGAAATTGTCAGGTTTCATGGATTACCAAGGAGTATTATCTATGACCGAGACAATAAATTTATTGGATACTTTTGGAAGACTCTTTGGAGAAAGTTGGATACTGAGTTGATATATAGTTCTACATTTCACCCACAAACCGATGGATAGACATAAGTTGTGAATAGAAGCTTGGGTAATCTTTTGAGATGTTTAGTTGGAGACACACCAAGTAATTAGGATTCTATGTTGGCACAAGAAGAGTTTGCATACAATAATTTAGTGAATAGGAGTAATGGAAAAACACCTTTTGAGATCATAAATGGCATACAACTGAGAGGTATATCAGATTTGAGAGACATTGATGATGAAAGAAAGAGAAGTACTAAAGGAGTAAAATTTGTTGAGTATATGAAGACATTGCATGAATATGTGAAGCTTAAATTGGAAAGGAATAATCAAAAATATAAAGATAGAGCTGATAGATCAAGAAGACAAAACTTTTGATGTTGGCGATGAGGTGATGGTTCATTTGAAGATTGAAAGATTTCCTGTTGGAACATATGGGAAGTTGAAGATGAAGAAGTTTGGACCTTGCAAGATTTTGAGAAAATTTGACAGTGGAAATGCATATGAAGTTGAGTTACCTGATGTCATGGATATTTCACCTATCTTCAACATTGTTGATTTGTATGAGTTTCATGAATCTAAAGAAGACATGGTAGTACCGATGGATTATCCTAAGAATTAGAACGAAGAAGTTGAGTATAATTTGGAGTAAAGAATTGGTAGAAGTACAAGAGGAAACAATATATGGAATGTCTGGTAAAGTGGAAGAGTAGACCGATTGAAGAAAGTTCATGGATTTCACAATCTGAGTTGGATGCATCTTGGATCATACATGTTTCATGAGTCAGATAATCATATCAAATAACCTTAGGTGTTTGATGAAGGAGCATCTCGGGTCCTTGGAAATCCTGTATAACCAAAAACATATTTGAGTTTGTTTGTGTTGCTCGGTTCCTGCTTTGACCGAGTTGGTTTGGTCTTGCTCAGTTTCCTTCGTTCACTGGTGTTGCTTGGTTATATCTCTCATGCTCGATGAATTTCCCTGGCGCTCGGTGATGCTTGTCTGGTGCTCGATTGGCTTTTCTTACCGATGGGTTTCTTTTGAGTTTCTATTGAGGCTGACTTGTGCATTTATTATGGGTCATGGATTTAATACTAGTATCCATCATTGGGAAGCATGTGGTCCCAAATTTGACTTTTTGTTCCATTGATTATGGATTTGAAGGCTGACTCAGTTTGGTAGCCCCTTGTATAAATGTAATTGTTTGGTTAGAGTGTAAGAGTCATTTTTTTGGGAGTAAGCTTTGGTAGATGATAGAAGATAGAAGATTAGAGATTATCTGTAGATCCTCACATGTTTGAGGACTTCTGTGTTTGATTGTAATATCTAGCCATAACCAGGAAGGCCTTACAACCTGACATGTATGAATATATTTGAACATAATATATGAATGATCATGTACTTTCTCTCTCCCACTATGTTGTTGTTGCTTCCGCGTGTGGTTGAGCAGGGTGGTTTAGGTTAGGGTGTGCCATTCCTTGGACCCTCCTTCCCTCTCTTGCATCAGGATCCCTCACTACACTCAGACTGCATGACAAATTTAGAATGACCTCTTCCTCAGTTTTGGGGTCTACCTCTACCACGTCTAGTAAGATGTAAAGGGAATATGTTGCTACTTCGAGTTGCAATAGTCATAGATGAAGATTGTGTAACGAGAGTGAACAAGGACTACACTTGGAATTATGTCTCAAGGTAAGTGGAAAGAGTGATAGAGGTGAAATATACCTAGCACGAGTCGTCAGAGATAAGGCTAGAACATCTGAGAGATGACTATCGCATCGCAAGGTATGATAACATAGAAAATTGAGTAGACAAAAGAGAGACAAGGTAAGTTCAAGTGAGCATCATGTAGTTCTCAACCCGAGACATCTAGTTTCAGATTGTGTATAGACAAGAAGACATGCAGACAGACCCCAAATAGAGACTAGACTAAGTAGAGTGACAACTGGGAGACAACAAATAACTCACTGTTAAGACAAAAAATGTCACAGTGTTGCACGAAGAAGTATAGTCTTGTGCGAAGATATACTAGAGTCATGCAAAGAAACACTAGTGATGGTGAGAAGATGTGCATTCTTGCATGAAAAAGTGCAAGACAAGACCGAGGATCTAGAAAAAAAATTGATAGAGGTTCGGTAAAACCTCACGTGAAGATTTAGAATCTCACGCGAGAGAGTGCAGAGCATGCAAAAGCTCACGTAAAACTTCATAGAAACTAGATGAGTAAGCGTAGAAACCGTCACTTTGGTCCATTTTTTGAGACATAAAATGATTGTGAGACACAGATCGGATTGGTCTCTAATAGAGTACTTAGTTTGTAGATTGTTTAAGATAGTTTCAGATTAACAAGTTTTTAGTTTGAGCATTTGGGAACTAGTTGTTAACAAGCATGGAGATTTGGAATTTCAAGTAGTTGTAACATAATTAGTAGTAAAAACCAATTCAATCGAGGACAAGGAAACTCAGAAGAAAAGGGGAGTCTTGACAAGTCTGGACAGTTTGGACATTTTGAGACTTGAAACAAACACTCATTTATCCCTATAAAGAAAATGTTAGAGAAGACAAAACCTTTGCCTCACAACTTATGCGCATGTGTTCACCTCACACAACTATGTCACCCCCTAGAGGGTGCCTATGTTTTTGGTGTTTCCAAGAAATCAATAATATGTGTTCAAAGGTTAACCTTGAAGCATGGGCCAGTGTCATATACTACCTTCAAATGTCTAGGTGCATGCCTGTGGTGAGAATCTATGGGAGAGATTCTTCCCCCTCCCTACGCAAAGATTATGCCCCCTTTCAGAGGTGAACTGGGTAGGTCACTAGCTACAAAAAGTATTTAATAGGCTTTCATTCACATTAACTTCTAATGCCCTCACAAGCAAGGTTTAGACCTTACATTCATACCAACACTTGCAAGTGTACACCCCCAGCAAGAAGGGCTAGGAGCGGCGTTGCTCAGTACAATAGATAGGGCTTCCTCAAGATGTTTGACATCAAGGATCTAGAGGAAGAAATTAACATGGCTTCAAATTCTTTCACTCTACAAAGAAAATTTATTATAGTGGGGTGGAATCATTGGTATAAGGTGTGTACCCACTTGGGCCATTCCCAGAGGTTCAACTTCCGGTAGGCCCGCTAAAGGTGACTCAAACTTGGTTTGGATTCAAGGGTCTGAGTTTTTGGTTCTCTCAAAGAGACAAGAGCATAATCCTCTACCTCTACACCTCACCCAAACACACCAAACATGTTCATCATTGAGATAACTCCTCTCTCAAAAAATCCAAGAGCTTCTAGGTTTCTGGTTCTCTCAAAGAGAGAAGATCATAATCCCCTCACTAATAGATATGTTGATTGATTCATTACCTTTCCACGCTCCCCCAAGTATCTATCCCTTAGCAGCATCTAGGTCTCAGATTCATTCATGGGCATCACCTCCATGTAATGAAGAGCCTAATAACCTATTCTTCTATCAAGACCCTTAAGAGATTTCAATGAGGCCCTAGTTAGAATATGTAAAGAAAGCATGAAACAAAGACAATATTTTTGTGGGTTTGAAATTCTTTGGCAAGTGATCTTTGACAAGCGTCCTACTATCAAACAGTCAGTGAGTTTTCATAATCATGTCTTAGGGATTCTTTGACATTCATCTTGTAGCCCACTATTAAGCTGTATCATAAAACAACATCAGAAAATTATAGTAAACATGAAATATCATGAATCAGAAAACAAAGACACAAAAACTACAAATTATGGGCTTCTGATGCCAAATCTTGCACGAGCGAGTGCACTGTTTTACATGATAAAGTGCCTTTTTCATGTGAAGAAATGCATGTACTAGCACAACTTCGCATGATATAACACAAAACTTCACGTGAGAATCCGCAATAGAGATGTATAGACAAATAATTAAATTTGACAGAGTAATTAGAATATGAGGCCAGAAATTAAAGTTTCAGCCCCACAGTGGGCGCTAGAAATGTATATGCTAAATGCGGGCCTCAAACTTAGCCATACACTTCAACATAGTCCTTATTCATCAATCACATACTAGAATGAATATGAGATCATTCATCATGCATGTTTGAATGAGCTGACCTTTTGCCTCCTATCTAGATGGGGTTTTGAGTAGCTCTCAGAATCAAGAGCCCAACAACCATAGACTGACTCTAGAATGGAGGGTTTAAGCTAGAATGCAAATGTATTTATTGTAGAATGAAAGTACAAGATTAATCTAGAATAATGAAAATGAATAGTAATCTAAAGCAATTGAAATAAGCTAAATTATGATGAAATGCATTGTTAATCTAAGAATGATATTAATCTAGAAATGATATTAAATGACAATATTAAAAGCTTGAATCCACACAAATTGAGGTAAGAATCCAACAATGATTCGATACTTAAAAGTTGCATCCCTCTGAATGAGAAACAAGAAGGTTCTTTTATAGAATCCTGGAATCAATCGACGATCGAGATTGAACGAGATGAACAGTGGAGATTAGAAGGTAGTACCATTCAGAACGATAAGTTTCATGTAGAGAGACAGTCAATTGTTGGCTACTGGAGTGAGTGGAGTAGTTAACTGGCTTGTTGCACTTTTGAATTTATAGTTAACTTAGAGTTTCTTTTTCTAAAGTGAAGTGAGGATTTTGGAGAGAATATTTGATTAAATAAATGAAATATGACCTCATAAATGAACTTTCTCAATTGTTTGAATGATTAAATTCAATTATTGAAATGAGGATATTTATTTAAAAACCAAATATTATTTAATTCCTTTTTCATGTGTTTTAGCTAAAAAGGGTGAATTTAATTTAATTAAAGTGCTAGGACTTTGTAATTAAATTAATCAATCATAGGGTTTATTTAGCCAATTATAGTTGATATTTAGGAATTAAATATAACATGTGATTGATGCAAATTTAGGGTTTTCTACATTTGACACTAAGTCAAGTAGGGTCAATTAGAAATGAGAATTGCCTAGTACAATAGGACCTTGAAGATTTAGAAATTCGATAGAATGAGACTAAATGCAACAAAAATGGTTAGGGTTGCCAGAAGCCAATTTTGGGGTATTACACTATCTCAATGGAAGAGAACTTGCTTTACAAGCAAGAGGATGGTGGTTTGATTCCATCGTGCCCTAATATGACTAAATTAATGACTAAATATATGACTAGATATATGACTTAATTAATGACTAAATATATGACTTAATTAATGACTAGATATATGACTAAATTAATGACTAAATATATGATTAAATTAATGACTAAATATATGACTAAATTAATGACTAAATATATGACTAAATTAATGACCAAACTAATGACCAAATCAATTACTAAAATAGTTTAGTCATAAATTTGGTCGTGAGATAAATAACCGGCAATAAACTACTAATGGCCATGTGACTAAGTTTAGTCATATATATATATATATAATTTTTAGTAGTTTATTTATTCATATATTATTGTTTTTGTACTAGTGACAGTTGCAAGATCATAAAAAAGAAAGCGAAATAATATGAGTTATAAAGGAAAGCAATCATTGCTTACTAAGATCTAGAAATGAGAAAATGATGGTAGAAGATTGATAAGAGTGCTACTAGAAACCAATAAATAGACAAAACATAGCGAGGATATAAATTGTCAATGGAATAGAAGATACATTGTTATTGCAGTAATGATAAAAATAAAGATTAGTGTCACACTATGCACTGAAAGAAACAATTATTAACCATTGACATTTACAGAAGACAATAACAATGATTATGAGGTCTACAATCCTTTCCAAAAGTAGACCAAGAAAATTAGTTATCATGAGTTCAAGATGATGATCAAAGCTCAAACACAAATAATGTTTTCATGGTTAAGGACAATGATATTAATATTTTAATGACAGTGGATCCACACCAAGTGCAATAAGGTAAAGATACTTTCATTTTCAAACAAAGACATATTTTTTATTTGTTTTTCTATATGAGAAGACACAATCACATGAAGGTTAGAGAAAAGGATCAATGAGTATTCCAATATATTAAATCCATAGGAAAATGGTTCAATAAAGTTAGAAAAATTGAAATGCAAGCCCTAACCAAGCATTCAGTGTGTATTACAAGAAGAGAGATCATAGATTTAAATGCCCAATAAACAATGAAAAATATAGCATTCAAAAGATGTAGATCAAGGTATAAAGAAGTAGTGACCATGATACCTGAAAGCAATGATTTCAAATGTGTCAAAACATCAAGTATAAAGGCACTTTTATGAAGAAAAAATTAAAACACAATGACCAATGAATATGGAAAGTAATGCCTTGTGACATATAGCATTCATAAAAGCACCTATTTACAAGAAAATATAGTGATATGTCAAAACTCAGAGGACAACAGAAGGATTTCTTAATGCCAATGTTTAAATGATATATAATGTGAAGAATAATAGCAAGAACATATTTCATGCATGGATAGAAGAGCCAAGATAGAGATAGTGATGCCATGCCATGGTAAGATAGTCATAGGACAGTGTTATGAAGTTCATAGAAATCACAATGAAGAATAGGTGTTGAATAATGGTACTGATGCAGTCTAAGGAAGGAGGAATCCCCAAAGGAGATGTCCAACCTTGCTGCTAGAGATAACATAGCGAAAATGACAAAGAAAAGCAATAATCAACACTAGCTAGTAGGGAAATAATGTTCTTCAATTATCATAGGAACATGGATTTACATCAAGCTGGCCTACAACATGTAGTCTTACATTCCAAGCTTACATGCTTGATTAATTAAAAAGATCAAATGCTAACCTTATAGCTATCCTCTCTCTTCTACCATGCTAATCCCCTTCTACTAAACAAGAACTACTACCCTACTTATATACAAGATCGCCAGCCACAAGTTGGCTTATCCGATCAGCAATCCCCAAGATAATGGAAACACATTACAAACATATAGGTCAAGACCTAAATCTATAAGAACACCCCCAAATAGATAGATTATGATGTGTGAATACACATAGAGGTCATTCAAATGAATAAGAACATAGAAAGATGCGCTAGGAAACTTCACATAATGTGAATCTCCATTGCAAGCTACATCTCACCAACCTAACCGTTAGAATACAAAAGAAATATAGGACTAGATCAATCATAAGATAAATTCATCTGGAAACATCAGATCAAGTAGTGAAACTAGAGATAGGATCTCCATGATGTATAGATCACACCATAAGGATCACATAAGATAACAAGCCAAATGGAATGATCTCTACCTAAAAAATAGAAAACTACCCAACTAGAACATAACAAAAAACAACTGAAAGGAAATATTTTTGGGTGATGTAAGATAGCCAATGACCCAAGGATGATCTTGTATTAGAAACCCTAGGTAAATAGAAGCTATTCCATAAGAGGAACTTATGAACATCTGATAGGATTCAAGATAAAAATTACATGCTCATTCTTGACCCACATGTCCTCCCCATCTGCAAAGGTAAATTTTTGCAAATGGTTGTGCTAACTATCCAAATCCTTAAACCTAGTAGTATACAATCCATCATCAGGCACTAATTTTCTACTACTTCCATAATTATGTAGATCCATCTAGTCCCTAAGTCTCTTACAGCTAAAAATTATTAGTTTTCCAAACTATGCCTTCATACTCCAAGGTATACTAGCCCTTACCCCTTCACTAATCTCCATCTAAGTGTCCAAATTGGGTTCCCAATTCCAGCCATTAAACCTAACAACTTCTAGGGTCTCAACATGCCATTTTCAACTTGTATCAACTATTCATGCACATCGAATTAATTGATTCATACATAGCCTCTTGCTCGGGTACTAACGGGGCCTAATCCTAGTAGTCATGTTCAATAGGTAATCTTAAATTTTCTTCAAACTTTTCTAGAGGACTAAAAAAAATTTGCATATTATGATACCCTTCTTAGGGTTATATAACATACCTCAAAACCAAATATCACTCCTTTGGACAAGATGAAGGGACTGGTGCTCTGCAACCACCCAAATAGGCTTGTTTAAGGTTCATTTCCAAAGAAATCCATACAAATACTTATCTTCAAACCCCCATAACATGAAACACTCTTGACTCATGATGAAAATCAATAGATTTTTAATTTATTTTGAGGTTCCATATTGATTTGACCATTTTGGAATCAAAGCCTCACTTTTAGGGACTCAAACCTAGGGATTTTTCAAGTTTGTTTGATGTACCATATTGTTGTTGCATTCATTTATAACCTAACCACATATACCTTCCAAATACATTCATCTTCCTTGGTGCCGAAAACTTTCCATATCTCCATGCTTGGAGCCAAAACCAACCCTTGAGCCTCCTCATGGCCCATCACCTCTATTTAAACCTCATCTTCTTTATGGCATTCCTTTTGGCATCCTAACACTTCATTCTTTATTAAGGACACATCATTAGCCGACATACTCTCTAATATAGGGGTACTCTCTTGTACTATACCCTTTTCACTACTCAAAGGACATACAAATATCCCAATCACCACTAAACCACTACATGCATCACACTCAAGCCCCAGTGGAGTTGTATCCTTATTTTATTCACTAGCACCCACATCTTTCTTCTCTAATTCCTCTTCTATAACCTCTTCAACATTGGATTCTTCCTTCTCTTGTTGTTTTACTTTCAATGACTCTTCTTTCAAGACCCAATCCCTCCTATCTTGCTCTATGTTTTCTACAAGCTTATTTATTCTTACTTCATTCTCCTCCAGTTCTCTTCTCAATCTCCTTATCTCCTCTTACCTTATATTCTCTTCTTCTTTTATCCTCCTTATTTCTTCTTCTCTTTTCTTCCTTCCATTTCTTAAGATCCCTTTCAACTCTTTGTATGCCTCTAACATTTCCCTTTCTGATTTTGTCAAATACATTTTGTCTTTCCTAGACTTCTTCTCCATCTTCACCAACTCCTACTAGATCTTATACCACTATGATGCATATCCATCTATTCCATAAGTCTCGCATAACTAAAACTTATTAATTTCCCAAACTATTCCTTCATACTCCAAGGTACACTAGCCCTTGCTCCACTAATCTTCATCCATATGTCCAAATTGGGTTCCCGATTCTAGCCACTAAACCTAACACCTTCTAGGGTCTCAAAACACCCTTCTCAACTTGTATCAACTATCCATGCACACCTAATTGATTTATTCATTCATAACCTCTCGCCCAGGTACTAACTGTGTGTGTGAAAATTGTACCTGATCTGTAAACACAACACTCAGTAAAACATTAGAGGTTAGCAAAAATCAAAATCGTGCAAAATTGAAAGCTATCTAACCAAGCGATTTACTGCCTTCTAATAGGTGCGAGATTAATGTTCTCAGATTGTAATCAAGATCAGTGACCTAGACGACACCTAAATGAAGGATTTGAATGCAATTCTAGATATGGAATAAATGCAATTAATCTATATTTTTGATATTTTTCTATGCAATAAGAATGATAAAATGATATGAAATTAATCTATATGAAAACTGATATGCTATGCTAATCTAACAATGATATGTAATATGAATGCAAAAATAAGATTGATCTCACAAAGATGTCGATTCGCAAGAGCTTTGATTCTTCAATTCCAATTCTCCAGCGTGATTGTGCAAAATATGAGATGATTTGTGAAGAGCTGAGCCTTTAATTTATAGAAATCCAGGGCTTTGGAGGTGCATGGGAAAAAGCCATAAATCACTCAAATTAACTCATCTTGATTTTTGAGTTATCTGATCATAAAAGATAGTTAATTCTCAAAATCATGCAAAAACATACAAAAACAGCTTTTTAACTCAAATTAGAGTTTAGATCAGCTTTTTGAACTCCAAAAGGATGTTGAGTTCCAAAAAGTCAATAACTTGCATTGATTTTCTGATTTGGAGTTTAACTGTTTCTTTTGAATATGCATAATAATTAAGAATTAAATAAATAAATAAAGTGATTTATCCTCAACTCAACTGATTTTTGAAAATAAATAATTAATTTATGGGTTAATTAACTATTTATTCAAACTTTTATTAAAAATTATATTATTAAATAATGACAACATGCTTTAATTAATTAAATAAGAATTTAATCAATTAAAGATAGGAATTTTGATTTATTGTCAAAATTAAATAATACAATTAATAATAGATAGAATTAAATTTAATTACATAATTAAGTGGCAAATATTAAATCTAATTAATTAAATATGAAAATATTCAATTAATCAAATTTTTAGGATAAATGTGATTTATCGCCAAATAATCATTAAATTAAAGATAATTAAGATAATTAGGAATATTACTAGGAATATTCCCTGATGCAAAATTTAAGATAATCAATTATGATTCGATGATGTTTAGATGTGCCTTAGGTTAGGACTTTGATGTCGATTTTGTTCGAATTGAAGATGTAGGAGATTAATGAACTTATAGCCCATTTTTGGGGTATTACATTTTGCCCCTCTTTGAATTACTGTGCGAAGCGCAGTGGTTCAAAGATAGTCTGTGTTTGATAAAGATATGAAACTAATTCAAAAGATAAACCGATCTCAAGATAGAAACCGATTGAAAGATATTGAGATAGGAGTTGATTGATATTGAATTGATATGGAGATAATAGGTCTTGAATGACCAAAGATAATGTTCACTGTAGCAGAAAATGAACCTATGATTGCAAAAAAGTGTCAAAATGCCTGATTCTGAACCTTAGGATTGATAAGAAGTGAGTGACCCGTTCTAGACTCGATTGTCTTAGCAGAACTAGCAAGTATCACATCTGAATCCTTTAGTTGCCGAAGAACCAAGGAAATAACACTATGATCTGATGGTTGCAAAAACTGATACAGATTACAAGATTAAGAGAATACCAGATTGATATGGATCGATGAATCTGATATGCCCCAAGTGATGATAGATTTGCCCCGAGCGATGAGGACTTTTGATGAATCAGTGACTAGACGTGATTGTTTGTCTTGATCACTGATGAAAGATATTGATAGACTTGATCGATAGAATTTGATTTACAGACTTTGAATGATGTGCAATACCATGCCCCCTTCGGCATTAAAATTGAAATCTGACAAGAAAAGTCAGCGTTGATAGTTTAGAAGCATGTTAATTGATCTGAGAAGTGGTTATTTACATCCGAGAACGCATTCTGCATCGTTGGAAGGTCCCAAAAGACCAAGTTTGACTAGGTTTGACCATGAGTTGACCATGGTTGACCAAGTTGAAATTTTGATAGTGTGATGTAAGATAATCAGTTAAGTTGAATACTAGATTTCTGTGATGATTGAAGGTCGAATATGCAAGTAGTTAATAATATGAATGATCTCAGATTTGAATTTTGATCCCGAAAAAGGATTCTACTTGCTATTTCATTGGAGGAACCTTCGTGTGAGATTCAGCTCTTGTTAGACTTGAAGATGCGATTTGAAAAATCATTTAAGCATTGAAGTTCGTTTAATCATTGTGAGATCATGTAAACATGCAAAATGCAATGAGACATGCAAAATGAAATGCAACCTAAGACCTAGGACCTAGTCACTGATCATGTGTCGATTTGTTATCATCATTGAACTTTTAGGTAACCGGATAAATCAATACAATGCCCACTAGCCATGAAACCATAGACATATGAATATCGATTTGTATGCGCAAGAATCAATACAACACCCACTGGACAACAACCATGGATATATGAATATTGACTTTGTTTTCGAAATGTCGGATTAAATATAAGCATCAAGGCACAAACGCCAGGATGACCTGAATATCATGTCCATTTTGATATAGCAATTTGTACAAGCATCAAAACATAAACGTTGTGATGACCTGAGTATGCCTTGCATTACAAACACATCAAACAGTCAAGAGATCATTCTAAATCCAATGTGAATTACCCGTAGTGACCCTTTATCGTTCACATCCTTAGGCAAGATTGCTTTCACAGTAGGAGAAAGAACTTACTCAAAAAGATAATAGTTAGATCAAACATCCTTGAATTTTTTTTGGGTATCAATGGTTGAGGTACGCATGGCCATCCAATTCGAGATAGAGGCTCTTACAGTCGGACACCATTTCAATCCAGAATTTCCAAAGCTGTTAGATTTTCACATACAAGCAGAAGACAAAGAAAAGATTATGCCCCCAGTCATCACTCTCTAAATCCTATAAAAGACATCATCGAAGAGCTCGAAGGGACACAATATGCAAAAATCTCAATGCGAATCAGTAAGCCTACAAGGAGATAAAAGCATGAAAAGCACAGATTGTTTTCAGTTGAGTTTTGATGTTTGATTGTTGTTGATGCAAAATCCTTTCTGGAGACGAGACTGACTGACTGACTCAACTTGAAGCTTCAAAGGACTCTGAGTGGATATGACACGTCTAAGATACATGGGAGACCATAGGATATGACATTGATTGCCCCCAAGTTTGAACATTGATAGGATACAGACGCTTGAGCTGATTGGTGTACAGACCGATTTATTGAAACTAGGATATGCAGAAACAAACCGGGAGATATGTACAAACTAAAGCAAGACTGAAAGCTGGGAAAGACCAAGATTGTGCTGATAGATGGAGCATTTTGGAACAAGTGGCGCCTGTTTGCCAGGTTTTCACCATCTTGGCAGAGATTCTATTTTTGCTACCAAGGCGCCTGTTTCCAGGTTTTCACCAAGGCACTTTTTCTTTCTTTTTTCATTTTTTTTCATTTTTTTGTATTTTTCATTTTTTCAATTTTTTTATGAATCATGAAGGTGCCTATTTCTAGGTTTTCACCAAGATGTTCATTTTTTTAGGACTTTTTCCGATTTTTAAGATTTTTTTCAGGACATTTACCAAGCACTGAATGCCTTAGGCATAGAATTTCTTTAGATGGAGAACGTTGATTGGTTCTCAGAGCTGTTCTCCTTCAGTTGTTGAGAGTTGATAGGCACCAGAGCCAAAAGTAGCAGTGATTACAAAGGGACCCAGCCAGTTGGGTTCGAACTTCCCCTTGCGTTCTCGATGTGATTGATTTTTAGGATTTTCTCTCAACACTAGATCGCCAACCTGAAATTCTCTATGTCTGACTTTCTTGTTGTAGCCTCTAGACATTCTTTTCTGATACACTCTGAGATGATCATACGCTGTTTGTCTGCGCTCATCTAGTAGTTCAAGTTCTTGTAACCTAGACACTCTATAGTCTTCATCAGTGACAAGTCCATGCATTCTGATTCTAAGTGATGGGATTTCAACCTTAATAGGTAGTACTGCTTCAGACCCATAAACTAAAGTGAAAGGTGTAGCCCCAGTAGGTGTTCTGATACTTGTTCTGTAGGTCCATTCTGATACTTGTTCTAATACTGGTTCTGATACTGATTCTGATACTAATTCTGATAATTTTTCTGATACTGGTTCTGATATTGATTCTGATACTGATTCTGATAATTGTTCTGATACTTGGTATACTTGATAGCATCTTTTTCCATTTGCAAACTCCCAAGCAAGATCATATCATGCAGTCCCAATGTCTAGCAAGGTGGAGAACAAGAGGGATTAGCAAGCTGGTGGAAGAGATGGAAGATAAGAGAATGAAGAAAAATGAAGGGAAGAAATCCTCAAGGGGAAACTCCTCAAGAATACCCAAGCTAGGGAAAAATTGTCATGTAAAGCGCATTTGGACAAGCAATGAAAGGCTAGCATAGGATAAGCACAAAATCATAATGCAAGAGCAGGAAAGGATGCAATCCAAAGGAGTAGACATGTCAAGAGGCTTCATAGCACTGAGTTTTACTCTTTCTTTCGTAGATCAAGACCAAAGGGGAAAAGGATAGCCATAGGCGAAAATGAATGGAGGAAGATGGATATGAAGGCTAAACATGGAAGCAATGAAAACAAGGTCATCCTAAGATAGCTCACAAAATAGCCAAATATTCATGTATAGATCAACATTGTCAAGATCAAAGAGAGAAGATGGAATGGATGAAATATGTAGAAGAACTAAGCATGATGCCTGATTGCCAGGTTTTCATCATGGTACTTATCCAAGGTGCCACAAGGAAGTGGTTTTCACCATAGGACGAATTTATTTCTCTTTACTTTTGCTACCAAGGTGCCTGTTTCCAAGTTTTCACCAAGGCACATTTTCAATTTTATTTTATTTTACATTTCTCTTTTGGAAGAAGGCAAGCTTTTTAGATAATGCTCCTTGAAAGGATAAACCATGATATGCCAAGGATTCAAAATGATATGCTCAAAGATGCTGATAGGAAAAGGAACATGGAAGAAAAAAATGGAGGATAGGGTTTTATGTAAAGCGAGTGAGGTTGGAAGATAGGAGGAATAGGAAAATGAGGAAAAAGGATAGAAGGTAGAAGGTTAATGAATGGAAGGATTGTGAAAGGGTAGATGGAAAGGAAGGCAAGATCAACGTCAACACATACCTTGAAGGGTGGCGAGAGGGTGGAGGAAATGTGAATGAGGGAATATGTGAAGGAATATGGTGAATGGATAGCAGAGGTTGTGGTTTGGGCGCATGAAATGGAAGAATATTTTTGGAGGGAGATGAAGTGGAAGCCTTTGGAAGCTTGAATGTCAATTTCACTTTTTGTTCAACACCAGACTCTTTCAAGAGAGACTTTGGAATCCATATAGTGGTAGGCTTTTTATTTCCTTTTGATGATTTAGAGATAATATCTTCAATGATGGATTTTGGAACCCATACTTGTCTTGTAATTTTTTTCTTAGATATCTCTTTTGACTTTATGTTTCCATGTCTATTAGAGGAGACATGGTGATCTTTTTTTGATGGATTCTTGTATTGCTTCTTTTTCTTGTATTGAACATTCAAGTTACTTCCAAAAGACTTGGGACTTGTGGAAGAAGGAGGAGGATATGACTGGTTTAGATGGGTGGGTGGATGAAAAGGATTCAAGGGTATGCATCTATGTTGATCTTGAGGAAAGATGGGAGATGGAGGTATGTAAGGACCTAAGATGGATGGCAAATCAGGAGAGCTAGGAGGGGAAAGTGAAGGGACATAAGGACCCAAGATGGAAGGAAGGCATGAAGCCCTTAGTAGTGGTGGAAGAGGTCCAAGGATGGAAGTGGAAGATGAAAAAGGATAATCAATAAGTTCATCATCATCTATATGACAACCAAGGATATCAGCATCTTTAGAGTGAGCATTAGAATTTTCAATAAAATCATGGACATCTTGAATAAGAGCATTTTCTTTGATAGGATCATTCAAAGCTTGCGAAGACTTAGGAAGAGTAGAAAGTGGAAGTGAACATGGAGTGGTAGAACAAGAAGATGAAAGACTTTGATCTTGACAAGGATCTTCGGATAGCATAAGCGCATAATTTTTCTCTTGTTTTTCAATAGGCTTAACATTGGAAGGAACACCATTTTTACCAACCTTAATGGAAGTATCATCTTTGGAAAGCGCAAGTGTAGTAAGGTCATTTTGATTGTCAATAAGCTCATTAGTGTAAGTAGTAGCCTGATCTTGCTTAAGAGAAGACTTAAGACATGGTGGAATGCATGAATAAGGGTGTATAGGATCAAAAGAACCATGAAGTGGATAAGAGACATCGGGAAAAGGAGTGGATGACATGGAGGGTTCTTGATCTTGATCTTTCTTTATGTTCTTCTCTTTATCATTTTTAGAGTCTTCTTGACATGGAGCCACTTCTAAGGACAAGGAAGCATGTTGGGATTGTATGGATGACTTTGGAATAGATGGTGAAGGACTAGCCAAAGTAGGGATTATAGCATATGAAGGCTTAGGCTCTTTAGGTTTGGCATTATTGAAAGTATTCGCAGCCAGGTGAAGGTTAGCTTGAGTTTCTTTAAGAGGTAGCCCTGGAGGATAACTATAGGGAACCACATGAAAAATATCAGAGCTTGTGTCAGATGAAGGTTCTGTGAAAGATTTGAAAGACTCGGAAGCTTTAGGAAATGTATGGGTATTGGAGGAAGTAGGGGATGGAAGGGAACCATCACAAGACAAAGGTCCAACATTAACATGATCTTGCTTGAGAGTGTAATCTTTATTTTCAGCCTGAGAGTTCTTAGAGGAGAGATCCTTATAGTATGCATGTTTATAATCAGCGTGGTAAACTTTCTCTTCCTCAAGTGAAACAGATGGATCATCTGGGTATTGTGCATAGAAATCATCAAAGTCTCTTTGATAATCAGAATCATATGGATCACTCTCCTGATCTATCCAATGTGATGGCCCATTTGTAGTAAGTAGGAACGAACGACGAGGAGGACTCTTAGGAACAGAGGTGTCATAGGTATCATTACATTGTCTGTCATCATAGTCATCATAGTCTTCAAAGCTAGATGTGTCACTCTCCATGGAAGAGGTATCATATTGCTCAATTTTTTTCTGGGGGCATGGTGACATGTACAAGTCTTTATCAAATGGAAAAGAGTATAGAAGTTCTTTTTCTTTCCCAAGTTTGTCAAGCTGGACTTGCATAGCATGTATCTGTTTCATTATAGTGGCAATCAGAGCTTCTTCCTCTTGTTTACTGATTCTTTGAGACATGTGTACTGATTCTCAATAGCTATTGCTCTATTCCTGACACAATGATATTTTTGACAGATTCTGGAACTAGGCTGGAAACATTGGATATCTTGCAATTTGACAATTTCTGACAACTTTCTCAAATTTTTCCAAACGACACTCTGCAGACTCGTACGACACTGGGTAGTCTATGAAATGACAGTTGCTAAACTCATACGACAGTTGGGTAATACTGAAATGACACTTGACAAAACTCGTATGACTTTTGACTTCCTGAAATGACTTTTGACTCCAGAAAGAACTTTACGTCAATTTTTGCAAAATTTAAGATTTTCAGTTTTGGATTGTTTGCAAATTGTACTATCCAGATTTTGAAGGTTATACTAGATTTGATCGTTTTTAATAGCCAAGTAGATAAATAAGCACGCAGAACAGCAAGCAAGTGATTCCAAGCACGTCTGAAAACAATGAACAAGGGCAAAAGCAACCTTGCGCATGAACAATCAAGTGACCAAATTGTGCTAATCCCTGAGAGTACTAATTGTGTATGTTCTGAAAAGTTTTGCAATAACACACATATACCTGAGAATGAAAAATTGGCCTCTCTAAGGTTTTTAGTAATGGTTTGACTCTGCAACTTTTATGATTCAAAGGGGTGAACTCCAATCCCGGTGCACCAGGGTTTTGACACAGTCCGAGAACTTAATCTTCAAGAGCTGCTAGGGAGATCTGACAACCCAACAATGAACCATACCCGTGGAGATTTCTTCCACAAGGACATTTATATAGCGGTTGTCACTACCATGGCGAAAATGGCTATTACCGCTTGAGGTTCCGTCAATGCAGTTTTCCCTGTGAAGGGATTGTCCGCTACGGTTAACCCTCTCTAAAGATGACTCACAATAGTATACCACAAGGGGACTTGGCTCTAGATTCAAGGTTTTGACACCTCTTCACTTTTAACCCAAACAAAGCAAGCAGATTAATCCGACACGCTAAGACAAAGTTTTGTTCCACCAAGGTCTGTGATATCAACTCCACGTGATCTATCAACCTCTCCGGGGAGAGAATGTATCAATCAATAAGAGAAGACGCACTAACCAATTTTGATTCACCAAAGCTTGTGATATCAACCCCACATGATCTATCAACCTCTCCGGAGAGAGAATGTGTCGATCAATAAGAGAAGACTCACTAACTAAGTTGAATGTGAAACGCACTAAGTATCCTCCCTACCTACAAGGATTCTATCGTCAAGAAGGATTTCGCTAGGAATTCAATCTCTCAAGAATCACAAATAGTGTTCATAGGGCCTAATTACTATGTGAGCACAGATGTATGTTCCGAAAGCAAATCTACCAAAAGCATCCAAAAAGTAGAAAGAGGAACACTTAACGTTTAAAGAGAATATGAGATGAGTCCACAAGGTGGAACACTTAACACCTCACACAAGCTAAAAATGAGTCCACAACTTAGAAAACAAGGGAGTTCCTAAAAGCACAAAAGGGTTGCCAAGTGGAACATTTAACGCTTCTGTCCTGTTGACCCCTCCCCTTTATGGCGCTGAGATTGCAACCACGGGGCGGAAATGAGGGGCCGGCGGATTAGCGAGTCCAATAACCCAAGATAGCAATCAAGATCAATCACAAGTATTCTAAGACTACTTAATGAATCCTTAAGGGTTCACAACCTAGTATCAATTATGCAAGTGTGTAGAAATAGATCAAAAGCATGAAAAGATGCACACAAGCTTGACACATAAGAGATTTATTTTAAGTCCCAAATCAAAATATTATTAGATGAAGGAGAATACCTGGGATCCTTGCAACGCGCTTAGTAGATTTTACTTGATTTTTAGCAATTTTTGTTGAGCTTTTCCATGCAAGCCAGTGACGAACTCTCCAACAAGCAAACAAGCAAACAAGATATGCAAAATATATTCAACTTATGAAAACCATAGGGTTAGCTCTAAAAATCAATTATTATCAGTAATAATAACCAGCAATCAACCCAAATGACAACTCATATCATTCATTGAACCATGTAAAAAAAATAAGTGCATACCCATCACAAAACTTTTTTTTTTTTTTGCTGCATTTGACCTAGTCAACAAGATCTAATTTTTTTTGATATGATTTTGGCCACAAAAATAGAAATTCAGAATAGAGACCCCTGCTAAAAAATAGACAGCTTTCCAAAAATGCAAAAATTTTAGAAAAACCTCTTCATTTGTGCCCTAGAGACCCATTTTATCAATACAGACCAGTTTTTGTAAATTGACTATTTGAGCTATGATATCATGTCCAAATTTAAAACACAAAGAATGGACCCCCTGTAGAATTTAAAGAGCTTTCCGAAAATATAAAAATTTTCGAAAAATATGCTGATTTGCGTCAGATATTAATTTTTCCCGGAATTTCAAGAAATTAAAAATTCAAAACATCTCAGAAAATTCTAAATTTTTTACTGTAGCTTTCATGACATGTCACCAACCTGCAAAAAAAATTTCAGATCAAAATTCCAAGCCGTTTGGGAGATAAAATTAAATCTTTGAAACTTTGGGGTTTTAGCTCCCAAAAAAATCAAAACCAGCATGCAAAGGTGGGTTGCCCCACAGTGGGCGCCAGAAATGTGTGTGTGAAAATTGTACCTGATCTGTAAACACAACACTCAGTAAAACATTAGAGGTTAGCAAAAATCAAAATCGTGCAAAATTGAAAGCTATCTAACCAAGCGATTTACTGCCTTCTAATAGGTGCGAGATTAATGTTCTCAGATTGTAATCAATATCAGTGACCTAGACGACACCTAAATGAAGGATTTGAATGCAATTCTAGATATGGAATAAATGCAATTAATCTATATTTTTGATATTTTTCTATGCAATAAGAATGATAAAATGATATGAAATTAATCTATATGAAAACTGATATGCTATGCTAATCTAACAATGATATGTAATATGAATGCAAAAATAAGATTGATCTCACAAAGATGTCGATTCGCAAGAGCTTTGATTCTTCAATTCCAATTCTCCAGCGTGATTGTGCAAAATATGAGATGATTTGTGAAGAGCTGAGCCTTTAATTTATAGAAATCCAGGGCTTTGGAGGTGCATGGGAAAAAGCCATAAATCACTCAAATTAACTCATCTTGATTTTTGAGTTATCTGATCATAAAAGATAGTTAATTCTCAAAATCATGCAAAAACATGCAAAAACAGCTTTTTAACTCAAATTAGAGTTTAGATCAGCTTTTTGAACTCCAAAAGGATGTTGAGTTCCAAAAAGTCAATAACTTGCATTGATTTTCTGATTTGGAGTTTAACTGTTTCTTTTGAATATGCATAATAATTAAGAATTAAATAAATAAATAAAGTGATTTATCCTCAACTCAACTGATTTTTGAAAATAAATAATTAATTTATGGGTTAATTAACTATTTATTCAAACTTTTATTAAAAATTATATTATTAAATAATGACAACATGCTTTAATTAATTAAATAAGAATTTAATCAATTAAAGATAGGAATTTTGATTTATTGTCAAAATTAAATAATACAATTAATAATAGATAGAATTAAATTTAATTACATAATTAAGTGGCAAATATTAAATCTAATTAATTAAATATGAAAATATTCAATTAATCAAATTTTTAGGATAAATGTGATTTATCGCCAAATAATCATTAAATTAAAGATAATTAAGATAATTAGGAATATTACTAGGAATATTCCCTGATGCAAAATTTAAGATAATCAATTATGATTCGATGATGTTTAGATGTGCCTTAGGTTAGGACTTTGATGTCGATTTTGTTCGAATTGAAGATGTAGGAGATTAATGAACTTATAGCCCATTTTTGGGGTATTACATTTTGCCCCTCTTTGAATTACTGTGCGAAGCGCAGTGGTTCAAAGATAGTCTGTGTTTGATAAAGATATGAAACTAATTCAAAAGATAAACCGATCTCAAGATAGAAACCGATTGAAAGATATTGAGATAGGAGTTGATTGATATTGAATTGATATGGAGATAATAGGTCTTGAATGACCAAAGATAATGTTCACTGTAGCAGAAAATGAACCTATGATTGCAAAAAAGTGTCAAAATGCCTGATTCTGAACCTTAGGATTGATAAGAAGTGAGTGACCCGTTCTAGACTCGATTGTCTTAGCAGAACTAGCAAGTATCACATCTGAATCCTTTAGTTGCCGAAGAACCAAGGAAATAACACTATGATCTGATGGTTGCAAAAACTGATACAGATTACAAGATTAAGAGAATACCAGATTGATATGGATCGATGAATCTGATATGCCCCAAGTGATGATAGATTTGCCCCGAGCGATGAGGACTTTTGATGAATCAGTGACTAGACGTGATTGTTTGTCTTGATCACTGATGAAAGATATTGATAGACTTGATCGATAGAATTTGATTTACAGACTTTGAATGATGTGCAATACCATGCCCCCTTCGGCATTAAAATTGAAATCTGACAAGAAAAGTCAGCGTTGATAGTTTAGAAGCATGTTAATTGATCTGAGAAGTGGTTATTTACATCCGAGAACGCATTCTGCATCGTTGGAAGGTCCCAAAAGACCAAGTTTGACTAGGTTTGACCATGAGTTGACCATGGTTGACCAAGTTGAAATTTTGATAGTGTGATGTAAGATAATCAGTTAAGTTGAATACTAGATTTCTGTGATGATTGAAGGTCGAATATGCAAGTAGTTAATAATATGAATGATCTCAGATTTGAATTTTGATCCCGAAAAAGGATTCTACTTGCTATTTCATTGGAGGAACCTTCGTGTGAGATTCAGCTCTTGTTAGACTTGAAGATGCGATTTGAAAAATCATTTAAGCATTGAAGTTCGTTTAATCATTGTGAGATCATGTAAACATGCAAAATGCAATGAGACATGCAAAATGAAATGCAACCTAAGACCTAGGACCTAGTCACTGATCATGTGTCGATTTGTTATCATCATTGAACTTTTAGGTAACCGGATAAATCAATACAATGCCCACTAGCCATGAAACCATAGACATATGAATATCGATTTGTATGCGCAAGAATCAATACAACACCCACTGGACAACAACCATGGATATATGAATATTGACTTTGTTTTCGAAATGTCGGATTAAATATAAGCATCAAGGCACAAACGCCAGGATGACCTGAATATCATGTCCATTTTGATATAGCAATTTGTACAAGCATCAAAACATAAATGTTGTGATGACCTGAGTATGCCTTGCATTACAAACACATCAAACAGTCAAGAGATCATTCTAAATCCAATGTGAATTACCCGTAGTGACCCTTTATCGTTCACATCCTTAGGCAAGATTGCTTTCACAGTAGGAGAAAGAACTTACTCAAAAAGATAATAGTTAGATCAAACATCCTTGAATTTTTTTTGGGTATCAATGGTTGAGGTACGCATGGCCATCCAATTCGAGATAGAGGCTCTTACAGTCGGACACCATTTCAATCCAGAATTTCCAAAGCTGTTAGATTTTCACATACAAGCAGAAGACAAAGAAAAGATTATGCCCCCAGTCATCACTCTCTAAATCCTATAAAAGACATCATCGAAGAGCTCGAAGGGACACAATATGCAAAAATCTCAATGCGAATCAGTAAGCCTACAAGGAGATAAAAGCATGAAAAGCACAGATTGTTTTCAGTTGAGTTTTGATGTTTGATTGTTGTTGATGCAAAATCCTTTCTGGAGACGAGACTGACTGACTGACTCAACTTGAAGCTTCAAAGGACTCTGAGTGGATATGACACGTCTAAGATACATGGGAGACCATAGGATATGACATTGATTGCCCCCAAGTTTGAACATTGATAGGATACAGACGCTTGAGCTGATTGGTGTACAGACCGATTTATTGAAACTAGGATATGCAGAAACAAACCGGGAGATATGTACAAACTAAAGCAAGACTGAAAGCTGGGAAAGACCAAGATTGTGCTGATAGATGGAGCATTTTGGAACAAGTGGCGCCTGTTTGCCAGGTTTTCACCATCTTGGCAGAGATTCTATTTTTGCTACCAAGGCGCCTGTTTCCAGGTTTTCACCAAGGCACTTTTTCTTTCTTTTTTCATTTTTTTTCATTTTTTTGTATTTTTCATTTTTTCAATTTTTTTATGAATCATGAAGGTGCCTATTTCTAGGTTTTCACCAAGATGTTCATTTTTTTAGGACTTTTTCCGATTTTTAAGATTTTTTTCAGGACATTTACCAAGCACTGAATGCCTTAGGCATAGAATTTCTTTAGATGGAGAACGTTGATTGGTTCTCAGAGCTGTTCTCCTTCAGTTGTTGAGAGTTGATAGGCACCAGAGCCAAAAGTAGCAGTGATTACAAAGGGACCCAGCCAGTTGGGTTCGAACTTCCCCTTGCGTTCTCGATGTGATTGATTTTTAGGATTTTCTCTCAACACTAGATCGCCAACCTGAAATTCTCTATGTCTGACTTTCTTGTTGTAGCCTCTAGACATTCTTTTCTGATACACTCTGAGATGATCATACGCTGTTTGTCTGCGCTCATCTAGTAGTTCAAGTTCTTGTAACCTAGACACTCTATAGTCTTCATCAGTGACAAGTCCATGCATTCTGATTCTAAGTGATGGGATTTCAACCTTAATAGGTAGTACTGCTTCAGACCCATAAACTAAAGTGAAAGGTGTAGCCCCAGTAGGTGTTCTGATACTTGTTCTGTAGGTCCATTCTGATACTTGTTCTAATACTGGTTCTGATACTGATTCTGATACTAATTCTGATAATTTTTCTGATACTGGTTCTGATATTGATTCTGATACTGATTCTGATAATTGTTCTGATACTTGGTATACTTGATAGCATCTTTTTCCATTTGCAAACTCCCAAGCAAGATCATATCATGCAGTCCCAATGTCTAGCAAGGTGGAGAACAAGAGGGATTAGCAAGCTGGTGGAAGAGATGGAAGATAAGAGAATGAAGAAAAATGAAGGGAAGAAATCCTCAAGGGGAAACTCCTCAAGAATACCCAAGCTAGGGAAAAATTGTCATGTAAAGCGCATTTGGACAAGCAATGAAAGGCTAGCATAGGATAAGCACAAAATCATAATGCAAGAGCAGGAAAGGATGCAATCCAAAGGAGTAGACATGTCAAGAGGCTTCATAGCACTAAGTTTTACTCTTTCTTTCGTAGATCAAGACCAAAGGGGAAAAGGATAGCCATAGGCGAAAATGAATGGAGGAAGATGGATATGAAGGCTAAACATGGAAGCAATGAAAACAAGGTCATCCTAAGATAGCTCACAAAATAGCCAAATATTCATGTATAGATCAACATTGTCAAGATCAAAGAGAGAAGATGGAATGGATGAAATATGTAGAAGAACTACGCATGATGCCTGATTGCCAGGTTTTCATCATGGTACTTATCCAAGGTGCCACAAGGAAGTGGTTTTCACCATAGGACGAATTTATTTCTCTTTACTTTTGCTACCAAGGTGCCTGTTTCCAAGTTTTCACCAAGGCACATTTTCAATTTTATTTTATTTTACATTTCTCTTTTGGAAGAAGGCAAGCTTTTTAGATAATGCTCCTTGAAAGGATAAACCATGATATGCCAAGGATTCAAAATGATATGCTCAAAGATGCTGATAGGAAAAGGAACATGGAAGAAAAAAATGGAGGATAGGGTTTTATGTAAAGCGAGTGAGGTTGGAAGATAGGAGGAATAGGAAAATGAGGAAAAAGGATAGAAGGTAGAAGGTTAATGAATGGAAGGATTGTGAAAGGGTAGATGGAAAGGAAGGCAAGATCAACGTCAACACATACCTTGAAGGGTGGCGAGAGGGTGGAGGAAATGTGAATGAGGGAATATGTGAAGGAATATGGTGAATGGATAGCAGAGGTTGTGGTTTGGGCGCATGAAATGGAAGAATATTTTTGGAGGGAGATGAAGTGGAAGCCTTTGGAAGCTTGAATGTCAATTTCACTTTTTGTTCAACACCAGACTCTTTCAAGAGAGACTTTGGAATCCATATAGTGGTAGGCTTTTTATTTCCTTTTGATGATTTAGAGATAATATCTTCAATGATGGATTTTGGAACCCATACTTGTCTTGTAATTTTTTTCTTAGATATCTCTTTTGACTTTATGTTTCCATGTCTATTAGAGGAGACATGGTGATCTTTTTTTGATGGATTCTTGTATTGCTTCTTTTTCTTGTATTGAACATTCAAGTTACTTCCAAAAGACTTGGGACTTGTGGAAGAAGGAGGAGGATATGACTGGTTTAGATGGGTGGGTGGATGAAAAGGATTCAAGGGTATGCATCTATGTTGATCTTGAGGAAAGATGGGAGATGGAGGTATGTAAGGACCTAAGATGGATGGCAAATCAGGAGAGCTAGGAGGGGAAAGTGAAGGGACATAAGGACCCAAGATGGAAGGAAGGCATGAAGCCCTTAGTAGTGGTGGAAGAGGTCCAAGGATGGAAGTGGAAGATGAAAAAGGATAATCAATAAGTTCATCATCATCTATATGACAACCAAGGATATCAGCATCTTTAGAGTGAGCATTAGAATTTTCAATAAAATCATGGACATCTTGAATAAGAGCATTTTCTTTGATAGGATCATTCAAAGCTTGCGAAGACTTAGGAAGAGTAGAAAGTGGAAGTGAACATGGAGTGGTAGAACAAGAAGATGAAAGACTTTGATCTTGACAAGGATCTTCGGATAGCATAAGCGCATAATTTTTCTCTTGTTTTTCAATAGGCTTAACATTGGAAGGAACACCATTTTTACCAACCTTAATGGAAGTATCATCTTTGGAAAGCGCAAGTGTAGTAAGGTCATTTTGATTGTCAATAAGCTCATTAGTGTAAGTAGTAGCCTGATCTTGCTTAAGAGAAGACTTAAGACATGGTGGAATGCATGAATAAGGGTGTATAGGATCAAAAGAACCATGAAGTGGATAAGAGACATCGGGAAAAGGAGTGGATGACATGGAGGGTTCTTGATCTTGATCTTTCTTTATGTTCTTCTCTTTATCATTTTTAGAGTCTTCTTGACATGGAGCCACTTCTAAGGACAAGGAAGCATGTTGGGATTGTATGGATGACTTTGGAATAGATGGTGAAGGACTAGCCAAAGTAGGGATTATAGCATATGAAGGCTTAGGCTCTTTAGGTTTGGCATTATTGAAAGTATTCGCAGCCAGGTGAAGGTTAGCTTGAGTTTCTTTAAGAGGTAGCCCTGGAGGATAACTATAGGGAACCACATGAAAAATATCAGAGCTTGTGTCAGATGAAGGTTCTGTGAAAGATTTGAAAGACTCGGAAGCTTTAGGAAATGTATGGGTATTGGAGGAAGTAGGGGATGGAAGGGAACCATCACAAGACAAAGGTCCAACATTAACATGATCTTGCTTGAGAGTGTAATCTTTATTTTCAGCCTGAGAGTTCTTAGAGGAGAGATCCTTATAGTATGCATGTTTATAATCAGCGTGGTAAACTTTCTCTTCCTCAAGTGAAACAGATGGATCATCTGGGTATTGTGCATAGAAATCATCAAAGTCTCTTTGATAATCAGAATCATATGGATCACTCTCCTGATCTATCCAATGTGATGGCCCATTTGTAGTAAGTAGGAACGAACGACGAGGAGGACTCTTAGGAACAGAGGTGTCATAGGTATCATTACATTGTCTGTCATCATAGTCATCATAGTCTTCAAAGCTAGATGTGTCACTCTCCATGGAAGAGGTATCATATTGCTCAATTTTTTTCTGGGGGCATGGTGACATGTACAAGTCTTTATCAAATGGAAAAGAGTATAGAAGTTCTTTTTCTTTCCCAAGTTTGTCAAGCTGGACTTGCATAGCATGTATCTGTTTCATTATAGTGGCAATCAGAGCTTCTTCCTCTTGTTTACTGATTCTTTGAGACATGTGTACTGATTCTCAATAGCTATTGCTCTATTCCTGACACAATGATATTTTTGACAGATTCTGGAACTAGGCTGGAAACATTGGATATCTTGCAATTTGACAATTTCTGACAACTTTCTCAAATTTTTCCAAACGACACTCTGCAGACTCGTACGACACTGGGTAGTCTATGAAATGACAGTTGCTAAACTCATACGACAGTTGGGTAATACTGAAATGACACTTGACAAAACTCGTATGACTTTTGACTTCCTGAAATGACTTTTGACTCCAGAAAGAACTTTACGTCAATTTTTGCAAAATTTAAGATTTTCAGTTTTGGATTGTTTGCAAATTGTACTATCCAGATTTTGAAGGTTATACTAGATTTGATCGTTTTTAATAGCCAAGTAGATAAATAAGCACGCAGAACAGCAAGCAAGTGATTCCAAGCACGTCTGAAAACAATGAACAAGGGCAAAAGCAACCTTGCGCATGAACAATCAAGTGACCAAATTGTGCTAATCCCTGAGAGTACTAATTGTGTATGTTCTGAAAAGTTTTGCAATAACACACATATACCTGAGAATGAAAAATTGGCCTCTCTAAGGTTTTTAGTAATGGTTTGACTCTGCAACTTTTATGATTCAAAGGGGTGAACTCCAATCCCGGTGCACCAGGGTTTTGACACAGTCCGAGAACTTAATCTTCAAGAGCTGCTAGGGAGATCTGACAACCCAACAATGAACCATACCCGTGGAGATTTCTTCCACAAGGACATTTATATAGCGGTTGTCACTACCATGGCGAAAATGGCTATTACCGCTTGAGGTTCCGTCAATGCAGTTTTCCCTGTGAAGGGATTGTCCGCTACGGTTAACCCTCTCTAAAGATGACTCACAATAGTATACCACAAGGGGACTTGGCTCTAGATTCAAGGTTTTGACACCTCTTCACTTTTAACCCAAACAAAGCAAGCAGATTAATCCGACACGCTAAGACAAAGTTTTGTTCCACCAAGGTCTGTGATATCAACTCCACGTGATCTATCAACCTCTCCGGGGAGAGAATGTATCAATCAATAAGAGAAGACGCACTAACCAATTTTGATTCACCAAAGCTTGTGATATCAACCCCACATGATCTATCAACCTCTCCGGAGAGAGAATGTGTCGATCAATAAGAGAAGACTCACTAACTAAGTTGAATGTGAAACGCACTAAGTATCCTCCCTACCTACAAGGATTCTATCGTCAAGAAGGATTTCGCTAGGAATCCAATCTCTCAAGAATCACAAATAGTGTTCATAGGGCCTAATTACTATGTGAGCACAGATGTATGTTCCGAAAGCAAATCTACCAAAAGCATCCAAAAAGTAGAAAGAGGAACACTTAACGTTTAAAGAGAATATGAGATGAGTCCACAAGGTGGAACACTTAACACCTCACACAAGCTAAAAATGAGTCCACAACTTAGAAAACAAGGGAGTTCCTAAAAGCACAAAAGGGTTGCCAAGTGGAACATTTAACGCTTCTGTCCTGTTGACCCCTCCCCTTTATGGCGCTGAGATTGCAACCACGGGGCGGAAATGAGGGGCCGGCGGATTAGCGAGTCCAATAACCCAAGATAGCAATCAAGATCAATCACAAGTATTCTAAGACTACTTAATGAATCCTTAAGGGTTCACAACCTAGTATCAATTATGCAAGTGTGTAGAAATAGATCAAAAGCATGAAAAGATGCACACAAGCTTGACACATAAGAGATTTATTTTAAGTCCCAAATCAAAATATTATTAGATGAAGGAGAATACCTGGGATCCTTGCAACGCGCTTAGTAGATTTTACTTGATTTTTAGCAATTTTTGTTGAGCTTTTCCATGCAAGCCAGTGACGAACTCTCCAACAAGCAAACAAGCAAACAAGATATGCAAAATATATTCAACTTATGAAAACCATAGGGTTAGCTCTAAAAATCAATTATTATCAGTAATAATAACCAGCAATCAACCCAAATGACAACTCATATCATTCATTGAACCATGTAAAAAAAATAAGTGCATACCCATCACAAAACTTTTTTTTTTTTTTGCTGCATTTGACCTAGTCAACAAGATCTAATTTTTTTTGATATGATTTTGGCCACAAAAATAGAAATTCAGAATAGAGACCCCTGCTAAAAAATAGACAGCTTTCCAAAAATGCAAAAATTTTAGAAAAACCTCTTCATTTGTGCCCTAGAGACCCATTTTATCAATACAGACCAGTTTTTGTAAATTGACTATTTGAGCTATGATATCATGTCCAAATTTAAAACACAAAGAATGGACCCCCTGTAGAATTTAAAGAGCTTTCCGAAAATATAAAAATTTTCAAAAAATATGCTGATTTGCGTCAGATATTAATTTTTCCCGGAATTTCAAGAAATTAAAAATTCAAAACATCTCAGAAAATTCTAAATTTTTTACTGTAGCTTTCATGACATGTCACCAACCTGCAAAAAAAATTTCAGATCAAAATTCCAAGCCGTTTGGGAGATAAAATTAAATCTTTGAAACTTTGGGGTTTTAGCTCCCAAAAAAATCAAAACCAGCATGCAAAGGTGGGTTGCCCCACAGTGGGCGCCAGAAATGTGTGTGTGAAAATTGTACCTGATCTGTAAACACAACACTCAGTAAAACATTAGAGGTTAGCAAAAATCAAAATCGTGCAAAATTGAAAGCTATCTAACCAAGCGATTTACTGCCTTCTAATAGGTGCGAGATTAATGTTCTCAGATTGTAATCAATATCAGTGACCTAGACGACACCTAAATGAAGGATTTGAATTCAATTCTAGATATGGAATAAATGCAATTAATCTATATTTTTGATATTTTTCTATGCAATAAGAATGATAAAATGATATGAAATTAATCTATATGAAAACTGATATGCTATGCTAATCTAACAATGATATGTAATATGAATGCAAAAATAAGATTGATCTCACAAAGATGTCGATTCGCAAGAGCTTTGATTCTTCAATTCCAATTCTCCAGCGTGATTGTGCAAAATATGAGATGATTTGTGAAGAGCTGAGCCTTTAATTTATAGAAATCCAGGGCTTTGGAGGTGCATGGGAAAAAGCCATAAATCACTCAAATTAACTCATCTTGATTTTTGAGTTATCTGATCATAAAAGATAGTTAATTCTCAAAATCATGCAAAAACATGCAAAAACAGCTTTTTAACTCAAATTAGAGTTTAGATCAGCTTTTTGAACTCCAAAAGGATGTTGAGTTCCAAAAAGTCAATAACTTGCATTGATTTTCTGATTTGGAGTTTAACTGTTTCTTTTGAATATGCATAATAATTAAGAATTAAATAAATAAATAAAGTGATTTATCCTCAACTCAACTGATTTTTGAAAATAAATAATTAATTTATGGGTTAATTAACTATTTATTCAAACTTTTATTAAAAATTATATTATTAAATAATGACAACATGCTTTAATTAATTAAATAAGAATTTAATCAATTAAAGATAGGAATTTTGATTTATTGTCAAAATTAAATAATACAATTAATAATAGATAGAATTAAATTTAATTACATAATTAAGTGGCAAATATTAAATCTAATTAATTAAATATGAAAATATTCAATTAATCAAATTTTTAGGATAAATGTGATTTATCGCCAAATAATCATTAAATTAAAGATAATTAAGATAATTAGGAATATTACTAGGAATATTCCCTGATGCAAAATTTAAGATAATCAATTATGATTCGATGATGTTTAGATGTGCCTTAGGTTAGGACTTTGATGTCGATTTTGTTCGAATTGAAGATGTAGGAGATTAATGAACTTATAGCCCATTTTTGGGGTATTACACTAACTAGGCCTAATCCTTATAGCCTTGTTCAAAAGGTAATCTTAGGTTTTCATCAAAATTTTCCTAATAACTCACAAAAAAAATTGCATATTCTGATACCCTTTTCAAGGTTATATAACATACCCCAAAACCAACTATCACTCCTTTGGACAAGATGAATAGACCAATGCTTTGCAACCACCCAAATAGGCATATTTAAGGCTCATTTTCAACGCAATCCATACAAATACTTATCTTCAAACCCCCATACCATGAAACATTCTTGAATCATGATACAAATTGATATATTTTCAAGTTTTTTTGAGGTGCCATATTGATTTGACCATTTAGTCATCAAACCCTCACTTTTAGGGACTCAAACCTAGGGCTTTCACAATCCCATCCTTCCAAACACTTCTGAACCCAACCAAGGGATCTAACTCCATCTATATGACTTTTATAAACATAATCCAACATAAAATATGGCCCTTATTCAAGAAAAACTCTTAGATCAATGCCTGGTGTTGTACACACATACCCTCCAACATTCACACTAGCATAATTGTTTATCACCATCTTCCCAACTTGACCTTCCTTGCATTCAAATTGATATGAGAGACTATAATACAACTTCCTAGACTCATCCCACAAGCCACAATAAGAACATAAAGTGGGAAGAGTCTAGATCTTCATAATAACCGTCAAAATATTACCAAACTGTCAACAAAAGGTAATGTACAAGAACAGTCAATAGTAAAACTAATATCTTTTCTTTAAGACTTAATGAAATGAAATTCTGTCAACATAAAAAAAATGAAAGAGATTCAATGCAAAAATGTGATGGTTCATAGTTCCATCAAGACAATAACATTTTAGTTATTAAAAATCACCAAAACAATGATTGTTTCATGGGTAGATTGGAAGTTTCTTGCAGAGAATTCAAAAATCTTATTATTTTCAAACTTTGTTACTTTGACTCTCTCATCTTTTCCATTAGGATTTAAAAATGTTTTAAAGACCCTTATTGACTCCCCAAAACCAACAACCACTAGAAACTACCCCCACAAACCAACTAGTATCAACTTACACCTGATTGTCCTCATAGTTTAGTAATCACAAAAGGATATTAAAATGTTGTTAATTTGACAACTAAGTTGTCAACTTGACAACTATGTATCAAATTATTCCATTACATTCAAAATATTCTTTTATTGACCTTATAAACTAAAAACATAAACTAAATCCCTTAGTCTACCCTCAAACTCTTACATTGTATCCCTATAGGCCATATTTGCTAACTTTGGAAACTTTGATTACATTGACTCAAAGTGAATTCAAATGGCTCTATTGGCCATAATTACATCATGAAATGGTCATATAGACCTCATTACACAAAAAAATGACCTTATAGGTCTTACCATTCCTTCAAGCCTCCATGGATCTTCAAGTGATCCCCGATTTGCTCTTTGAACCTCCTGGTGCTCCTACACCACACAACCACTACTCAGATTATCCAAATCGCACCAATTGCTTCTTCCTTTGTTGCTCCTATAGTCAAAAATCAATGTCTACTTCCTCTTCTATTATTTGACTCCACCTCTGATATCATTAAAAAACTCTATTCTCTTTGATCCATTCACAATATCTTGTTTCTTATTTGATACCACTTCGGTAAACTATTACTACAACACCATCCGGTCAGCATAAACCTTCAACTCCACTAGTTTAGGTTCATTCATCAGATCCTTTAGCAACTGAACAACCTCAAAAATATTCTTAGCCACCTACTACAATTCCATCACCTTCCAATTCAAATCATCCTAATCTCCTAAGGTGTAAGTCCTCATTAAACTTAGATTCTTATCCTCCCTCCCGTCCTCCTTCAAAGGACTTAAAGTTAACTTCCTTCCATCCTTCACTATAGAAAAAAAATTCCTTTGACAATCATGAATAGCTCCAACATCATACTGCCAAGGTCTTCCTAATAGAATATGACAAGAACTCATGTTAACCACATCATACAATACCTCATCCCGATATGGTCCAATGTTGAACTTCACTGAACACTATTCTTTCACTTCCACCATATGCTTATCCTAAAACCAACTTATCCCATATGGAAATGGTGTTTAAGTATGCTTAACCTAAGATTTTGTACCATCTCATCTAAAACCAAGTTTTTTGTACTGCTATTGTCCATTATCACTTTGCAACATTTGTCTTCTAATTTACAAATTATTCAGAACAATTGCCTTCTTTGCATAGGATCTTGTTCCTTCTTACTCAACATAATTCTTCTAAACATTATACATTCTCCCATCTCAAGTGTAGCCTCTCTATGAACAGGTTCATCTTCAACTTGCTCTTCATGTGTCACTAGGTTTTGTTTTTCTTTCCCTTTGCTAGAAACAACCGAACATTGAAAAGATCTATTTTTGAAATTCCCACATTTGAGAAAAGTACCTTTGGACTCTTTTTTTCCACTACTTCTTCCATGAACCTTATGATCAGGTTCTTCTTCAATAACAAGCTTATCATTTCTCTTGTCACCAACTAATTTATCCCTTACCCGAGGGGTAATTTGTCCTCTTCAACTTATGTTCTGCCTTTAGGGTGTACTAATAAGTTTCCTCAATTATACTAATCCTTAGCATAATTAACTCATCATGAATGTTAAATCTCAAGCTATTAAAATATCTATCCACCTTCTTCTTAGATGATTCTCAGTGTCTAGATCTAATTTCCATCTTGTAGAAATATTTGGTGTACTCCTTAATTGTCAAATCCTTTTGCTTCAAATTTTGTAGTTTCTTAAACAATTCCAATTCATAATCCTCTAGTATGACCTTGGCCTTAAGTTTAGAAACCATAACTCTCCACCTAGTGATCTTAGGTTCACCATTATCTTCCCTATCTTTCTGCAACTCTTTCCACCATAAGGAAGCATGACCGTTTAGCTTAGTCTGTGCTAACCTAACCCTCTTTGGATCATTAATATGTTCAAGCTTGAATTAATCCTCTAGTTCATTAATCCAATCTATCAATTCCTTAAAGAGTAATGAATGAGAAAAGAAAGAAACATCAAATCTATGAATATTACCCAATTGTGCCATATATTTCAATAACCTTTCTTCATCTGCAAGGATCTTGACTTTAACTATCTAAGGATCTTTAATAGCTTCTTCAAATTCATCTTTAGTTTTAGGGTTCCTTATGCCCCCAGTTAAAGCATTTAGGATCTCAGTCCTCATCTTGTTCTAGAATTCCTCCATCATTTTCTCTATCCTTATAGGATTCATTCTTCTAGGTGACATTCTTACAAACTTAATGAATCCCTTTCTCAGCTTCCTCAGCTTTGACTATCTAATCACAAGTGTTGATTTCCCTAACAAAATCAAGAAATCTACCAATACCAACAATTTTTTAACCTTAATTGATGGTGATGATGATGAAGACCAAGCTCAAAGGTATACCAGATTGTAGAAGAATTAGATCAGTTGTTATTTTTTCATTGATGTCAAACAATTGACTTCTAGTTTATACTGAGTTGCCATAACATTCAGAGTATGATTTAAGATTGAGTGAGTTAATGCAAAAGAGGAAGTAAGATATTAATGAAGTTGAATAACTTAACTGGGAAGCTAATACAAATTAGACAATGATAAGTTAAATGTGGTTTGATTATTTCTACTTTACATTTGATTATATCAAGTCAGTAAATGAGATTGGATAAGTGAGAAGGTTAGAAAGTTGACAAGGCAAAGAAAATAGTTTAGTTACCAAGAAGGAATATTTTAGTTGGTAAAAGGATAGTGATTTTTGGTAAAGAGAAATGAATCCAAGACATTGATTACATGGAAATAGCTACCGAGCCAAGAAAATATAATTTTGGTTGAAAGGAAAAGGAAAGGCACTGAGCAAGGACCAAAAAATTAAATACAAGGATCAGAATGCATTTAATGAAGATCTATAGTGATCTGGAAGATACCAAGGATGAAGAAGAATTAGTTAGAGAGATCTACGATCAAGAAAATTCAAGGTGATGATCTATGGTAAAGATTAAGTGGTAAAAAGTGAAGGTACAAGTTCCAAGAAAAGTTCAAGTTCTAAGGTGATGATAAAACATTTTACCGAGTTCTAAATTATTTGAATCAGTTTAAGAGGATGATCTAATGGTTGAGAATAAATGGTGGAAAACCTAATCAAGGAGATTAAGAGGAAAAATAGAGTCTATATAAAGGATGAAATTGAATGAGAAACAAGCTAGAAAATTAAAGTGTGGATGTGCTACCGAGTGATGAAGTGAAGAAGAAAAGGTGGAAATTAGAGTCTATAACAGAGATTGATGAAGTGTTGAAGCCAATGAAGATAAAGAGAAAATAAGGGATCTTACTAAGCAACAAGTAGTTGCAGATTTACAGATCAAATTTATATTGTTTCTTATTAACATTTTTAGTAGAAAAATATCTTAACCAAGTAGACTTAATAGTCTTATTGTAAATCTTTGAGAGAGGTGACATTCTAGAAGAGTGTTCAAATCCCTTTAAATAGGCCACTCCTAATAGGGCGAAGATCCTAATAGATCTAAGGTAAATCCCCTAACAAGGTCACATTTAACAATGTGCATTGTAATCTTTAACACAATTTGCTCTTAACCGAGCATACTTCAGAAGAGAATTTTTATTAGTGGGTGAAAATTCCCACAGTGGTTTTTCCCAAATTGGGTTTCCACATTAAATAATAGTGTCAAATGTGTTGAATATTTATTGTTCATGTTATCTTAAGTTGTTGATTGTAAGAGTTAATTTACTGGTGTATTTGGTTACTACATCATTTTACCTTACCAAGTTGAATCAAAGAAAAAAATTTAAGGTTTAAAGAAACACTAATTACTTATTCACCCCCCTCTCAGTAATCCAACAATTGGTATCAGAGTTTAGTACTCTAAATGGATAAGTTTGAAAGACTTGAGTGAAATATATGAAGATGTATAAGAGGGAGGCACCAAAGTTGAATAGGGGTAACTTCTCTACATGACAAAGTAGGATGCGACTACACATATCTGGAATTGGAGAGTATGCATTATACTATCTTGCCAATGAGTATTCACCATCACCATTTGGGCCTATGTCACTTGAACAAATCAGAGAAAGGAAAGATCATACACAAGCTATGATTGAGATATCATCTTCCCTCACCGACTTGGAGTTCAATGATCTTAAAGGATGTGATACTACAAAAAAAAAAGTGGGACAAGATTGCATTGGTATATGGTGGAGATCTACATGTTCATAAGGCTAAAGCTGAAAGTTTAAAAAGTAAATTTGACTTTATGAGAATGAAAGAAGGTGAAGATGTTACACAATATAGTACACGATTGAAGGAAGTTGAGTGCTATCAGAGGTAATTTATATTAACTATTGAAGATGATGTAATTGTGGAACTTTATTTATTTAAATTAACAAAAATTTGGGTATGGAAACATGATATAATTTATATTATTGATACAAATTGAAGAAAAAATGAACACAATTTCCAAATATGATATACTAATTTATTGCATAAGAATAATTCAGAAAAATTCTGACACAAAGTAGGAGATTAATTAATAATGCAACATTTAATAGAAATACATCATTGATTTTCAAGACACTTGAGTCTAATTTCTTCTTCTTTTCTATTCGAAATTTGTTTCCCACTTCTCATTTTTTTCATAGCGGTCATATGTGAATGGTGGCATTATTCTCAGGCCTTCTAGAGACTTTACATGAGATACAACTAAAAATGTCAATCTTGTTCTTTCTCTTGGGCCTATATCAATTGTAGCTATTTTTGGATTATGGTCATCATATGGTATTCCAGAATAATTATCAAATTCAACCATAACAAAAGAAGGTGGTTTAGATGGGGCAGTTCCTAGTTTGTACACAATATTATGGATATATCCCAAGGCTCCATTGATAAGATCAGCTTCAATCCATATATTTATAGTTAATATGACCCTTGAATCCTTACTAAACAATAGCTCTAGATCAAGCTCTTCATTTGAGAAATCTTCAATTTTATTGTCATTCCTTGACTTAGTGGCAATGATACATGCAACAAGTTTCCTCAAAAAGAACAACGTCCTCAAGTTATGGTTACGAACATTGGCATTTGTAGAGAACAAATGCACTATCTTGTCAAACTCATCATTGGTTGCAACATCTAACCTCATAGGGGTTCTCATAATAAGAAAGTTCCAATCATCTAGGTTTGGACTTGCATCTCTCACATTTGTGAGAATCTGACAAAATATTTTTTTGTGGATATTTTCTACATCTTGCCTAAATATTTTATCTAATGTAACCACTATTTTGAATTCTTTCCCTAGTAACTTTTCCTGCCTGTTGCTAGCATATGTCTATTTATCATTGACTGGAGGTAACTGACCAAGATCACCAACCAAAATAATATATATACCTGAAAGAAAGTCATAGAAATGATTTGAAGACTATCTATGAATATTACATGATTGTATCTATATATGAGTTATATTAATAAATATTATAGCACATAAATAGCGTCATTATAAGAAACAATGAAAGTATACCTACAAATATTATGTCACCACTTTGTGGGAAGGCTTGCCTGAGTCGACAATCTATACTTTCTAGAATGTTTTGACCAATGAAGCTCATTTCATCAATCAAAATATACTTGATATGGGCTATTTCTTCTTGCAAACTTGTAAGTCATGTCCCTTCTAGTTGAGAAAAATATCTAATTGGTATTCTCAACTTTGAATGAATTAATGTAGAAGCTCCTATATTCAAAGTTGCAACTCTAGTTGGTGCAAGTAATAGAAGTGGAGAAGGACTTGGCAAAGCTTCAATCTGAAGAATTTGACTGATGGCACCAATTAGATAAGACTTTCATATTCCCATTATTCCTTGAATTACCATAAACAATGGAATCCTGACCTAATTGCCATGGTATTGTGTCATAACAATATCAATTGCCTTTTATTTCATGTCACCGAGAGTTGTAAATTAGATGCATTGTGGGATGTCATCATACATGAGACATCCATGTTTCTTCATTTCTCCTATGAAGTTGATTGCTACAACTGTATGTTCTTCACTTTAATATTCACTACACCAGTTTATATTTTTATCAATATCTCTTCTTCCTAACATGTCTATCTCAGAAACCTACATATGTTGACCACGATGTAGTCTAGAGATGATTTCCCATTCATGCTCTATGGTATTTTCTTGAATAGCTCCATTATCTTTCACTTCAGAATCACTGCTAGGTTCATCATTTTTTGTAGGTGCTACTCTTTGAACATGCCAAGGATTATAATTGAGTGATTCCTAGTTTGCTACTATAGTATCATTATCATGACCAATGTCTATTTAAATGTTACAAAAAGGTTTGATAGTAACAACTCAGATAAATAAATCTCCACCAATTTACTTGAATCACGTGGAGGAATAGATAGAAACCTAGGGAAAACTATGACAATAGTTGTTGTTTTCCTTGGCCCCTATTTGTTGTCTCCTCTTTTTCTAGGATTGTATATCTAGGATCTTGTTGCATCAATCAAGGTGATACCTTCCATACAGATTGGCCTTGTTTTATAGCCATCTACAAGATATTTGGCATACTCTTCATCATTTTCCTCATTATTTACCGCTATAGGTTTGAAAAATTCACGTGATACATTTAGATTAACAAACCTTTTGCTACTCTCTACTAATGGAAGCTCTAACAACATATGACATGTTTCCTAAGCTCCAATATCCCTCTCTATAATTATTTTTGTGAGAAGCTTTTTGTATGTTTGTGCAGCTAAATCATCAGGATTTTCTAGGTTTGACAATCGCATTAACATTTCAGAATAGGTTTCTGAACTTCTATCAGCTTTTGTTGCATACTTTGCAATGTATTTAATAACTGTATGTTTTGAAAGAATAGGTTCCCAATCTATGTTTTCCCTCCATAGTTGTAGTATGTACCAATTATGTGAATTGACTTTATCATCAATTCTAGCTGGCTCAAATTTTGTTTCACCTGATTTGCTATCCTCATATAACTTGGATCCCTCCAAATTCAATGGCCAAGGAACATTGTGCCTAAGAGAAAGACAAATGAGCATATGTTTTGATTAAGTTTTGTGAATAGTTAATATATAATATTAATGTAAACCTTATTAATTGATGAAATAATTACCTACAAACCATTCTTTCCCTTTTTCTACGTAGACGTGCACCCTCCTTACAAACTGTGTGTCGTTCCACACAATTGATTATCTCTTCATAGTCATGGTCAATATCCATCTCAGCCAGTTGTGTACTATTTTTAAGACATGGATGTTGACCAAAATGTTGGAAAACCTACAAATGGTTACAGGTAATATATCATATTAAAAATTTATAATAATTATATGGAAATATATATGGACATATATTGTAAAAATTATGTTATGTAATATATATGATCAAATTACTAAAAACATACCTGTATGTTTCTTTGATGAGGATAATGTCCAGGATCCCATTCATGAATAATGGAATGAAAATATCTCTCAGCACTTTTTTCGTTCCTCCTCATTTGACCAGTCAATAGTGTCCATGTTCGGTGCTCCTTCAAGCCATAAGAAGCCATGAACATGAGGTGAACCCCTATGTTGCCACTCATATCTACACCAAAAATATTTGACTTTCATACCTTTTTCAAGTATTTATTTCTTGAACATTGTATGCCTTAAATGCATGTAATGTGCAACTATATGAGGATAGTCAATGACATTCTATCTTCTTCCTTTTTGAGGCTCTCGTGCATCAATTGGTGGTGTTCCTGGCATCGACGCATGCAAATCAGGCCATTACATATCCATTGCACTTAAGGTGAAGAAAATTGTAGGAGTTCCAATTTCATGAAGCATGTCTGTTAATTCTACTTTACATTTAGACCAATACGATCTTGTGCCTCTTAGAGTTGTTCAAAATCTCATGAACCTATCTGCCAATTTATTATGTGGCATATTTTCCATATGTTCACGTAGCTCAATGATGGTAATTGGCATGTCTTGAAAACTCCTTTTTACAAATGCAATAGATGAATTTTTCACACGATGTCTCATTATCATGCTCATCATGAAATAACTAAACCTTGGATGTTTACCAAATTGACGATCCCTATACCACAAAAAATGCTTCACAAATTCATGCAAATGAATTTGCCTCATTCTTGGCTCTTACCAGTCACATCTTCCATCAAGAAAAAATGTTGTAAATGCCATATCTAACAATCCCAATGTGACATATTCATTGATGGGTTATGCACCTATAGTTGGCCATTCAATTAATGCAGATGGAATTGTCTCAAGATTATTAACCCATGCTTGGATTAATTTCATTTCTCTTTGAGCATTAGGTGGTCTTGAAGCCATAGACGTTGTGTACTAAATTGCATTACCTTCATCTATCTCCATGACTAAATATGACTCTATTTGCATCATAATCAAATTCCATGTGGACTATCCTCAATATGTTAAAAACATTCTGATCATAATTTCTCGACAAGTCATTGAGAGAAACTTCGTCTATTCTAACATCTACATAAAACTTGTAATACTCTACTTTGTATTTCAATTCTCTATACACATGATCCCTATTTATAGTAAAGTTATAACGTGTACCATGTTAATCCCTTTTACGAACAATAATAATTGGCAAATGCTCAATTGTATGTGGCAAAACTTTGGATACTTGTTATACATGTTGAGGAAAACTTATACTATGTCCTTTATACTTATATTGACCACTAGTTGCATGTGTAACTTCAAGTATAGGGCTTATAGGGATGACATGTGCAATCAACATCTCTTCAACCTGAATCAAATTTGCAAGCTCTTCTAGTTGAGAGCCAGGGTCCATATTGTTTGAAGATGAAAACCTATGAGTTCCTTGTTCTTGTCTGCACCTGTTTCATATAGGACCTTCACATGTGTGATATACTTTCATTGCAAGATACGATTCTTGACAAACATGACACATATTAGAAGTCTTCAAACTATCTATCTAATGTCTAAACTACATTTGGAATCATCTAAATTTAGTTTCAACCATACCATTTGGGTTTGGCATGTTTTCCATAGTACCTTCCACATCAACATTCATTTCTATTTTATTTTCATGTTGTGGTGTTTGTGGAACACGTTCTATGGATGCAGATTCTTCATTTTCAATATCCAACTGAATGTTTGCATTAGGTGGATTGTTATATCTATGACTTGGTTTAGGATAATCTTGAATCCCTTGACGTCCTTTATTTTGAAAGCTTTGTTCAGAAGTTCATTGATGGTTGTTTCTTTGAGCATTTGTTTCATCTCAATTTTTATTTTCTAATTGTTCCATTGTTACTTCTACCCTTCTTCTACCAATTCTTTTTCTATCAACTTCATTACATCTTATTCTATGTTGTTCTCTTTGACTTTCCATTAATTGTTCTTGCTGGCGTCTATGAGACTCTCTTCTATATTGTCTTGGATATTGTCTTTGATATTCTTCTTTACTCCTCTGATTCAAAGTTCAATCTTGGTCTCACCATATCTAGTATGAAAGAACGTAAAATTAGTAACCTAATCAAACTTTATATTATATATATGTAACAACATTGTAATATTTAGAAAGAATGAATGTTACTTGTCAATTAATATGCTTTTTTATATATAGAATTGAAAGGGCACATGTCAATTTATAATACATAGCAATTTAGTTTTTATAATATTTGTATCATGTTTAAATACATATTTATACATATAGAATACCAATTAGCAAAGTAAATTAGACAATAACAACACTTTGAGTGAAGAAATGATAAGAATTACAGATACATGGAGAAAATGAGAATGAAGATATTGTAACAATAACAAAATGAATATTTTATAACAGTAATGGATATATAATGACAATTGAAATGGTCTAAAGGGCCATTTTATGAAAACATGAGAATACATGATCTCTTATTTGGAATAGTACATAATGAAACCCAAAAATATGTGATTCTATTTCCAGAGGTAGTGGATCTCAAACCAAAAATTAATTGTGAACTCTTCAATTCCACTGTGTTAGTCTCCATCTTCCTCTAACCCATTCTTGCTCTAGTCATAAGTGGGTGTGTGAATATGGTTTTAGAGTATGAGAGTTAGGAAAATATACTTCAAAGAATTCTTCAAGACTAAGTGGCGAAACAAATCCGTCAACAGTAACACCAGACCACCAACAGTCATTGTCTAAAAATTCAATTGCAAACCCAGGAGGTCTTACTCTTGAAAAACTAATGACATGTGGAATAGGTCTAATATAGTCTAAAACTACTTCCTCAACAAGGGGCTCTCGAGCCCATTCATCGGTTATGAAGTGATCATATCTCACAAATTTTTTTGGCATATTAGAATTGTTTACAATGCCTACAATTGTTCCTTCAAACCATGCCCCTTCAAAGCCCTCCTCGTCACAACTAACTTCTACCTTCATTCCCATATTAAAGTCCATTTGTATGCCTAATTTATGATTACAAAAAAAACCATTTCAATTTATAAAATAAAAGATATAATACAACCATAATATAATTAACAAAATCTATTTCATTAAATTAATTTCTAAATTTTTCATCTACTAACATATTATTAAAATAAAAAACAAAATACGCTATCTTAATTTCTGATGTCTTGAGCTGTGAGTGCAGGTGCGTAGGGTTTTCCCACTTCCCACCTAGAAATTTCAAAAGTGCTTGCACTGGGGTGTGTTGGATCAGTGTATCTTGTCGTGTATGTGAGGGAGAAAGCTCCTGAGGGTGTCGTCTTGGGTCCCTCTGGATCGCAGACTCCTTTTTCTACTTTTGGTCATGCCTCTTATGTTAATGCTACCTCCAACCCGTCTACTGCTACTAAAGTCCATTTAGTGGAGAGATCTTATGCTAATGTTACTTCCAAATCTCTACATGGGCTTGGGGGTTCTTCTCGTGGTGCACCTTCTACTGTTCTGATTTCTGTAAGTGGATCTCTTTTTATTAAGCTTTCTCTTATTGCTGAAGGGGAGTTGGATAGTAGCTTTGAGGTCCTTAAGGAACAAGCTCTGATATGTCATTTTTGGGGGTTTTGGCCCAGTCTACCCCAACTTCATGATTGGGTATCCTGAAAATGGGAACCAATAAGATCAGATAATGTTCACATTTTTCCTTTAACTAAAGGATTCTTTGTAGCTAAATTTCATAGATTTAAGGATAGATCTAAGATTTTGTGTGAAAATTTCTTTAGCTAGGAGGAGGATAAAGTTTTGCTTATGGTAAAACCTTGGCACCTAGATTTCAATCCCTCAACTAAATTTTTCAATAAGATTCATATTTTGGTTAGGCTTCCCAATCTCTCTCTCCATCTCTGGCATGAGTCTGTCCTGGAGGAAGTAGGAGAGGCTTTGGGGGAGTTTCTGCTAGTTGATCATGACTCTTTTAATATTTTCCACTCTACCTTTGTCCACATTCTAGTAGATATTGATATGTCACTAGGTCTTCCAGCTGAAATTAAAATTGAATCATCTAAAGGCTATTGGATGTAACAACTCATGGACTATGAGAGTATACCTTTTAGGTGCAGAAAATGTTTTAAAATGGGTCATAATGCTACACATTGCAGTTCTAATTTTAAAAAGAAGAAATTCTCTCATACTTGGTGGAAGGGTGCTTCCATCAAGAATTATACAATTCTAAAAAGTTCTCAGATTTTGAAGGATTCTGACCCTGTTATGGGATCTCAGAAGCCTATTGTTGAAGAAAATGGATTAAATCTTGTTTTGCCTCATTTCAATCCTATTGGGATTGTTGATGATGTTGTTTCTAATCACCTTATTGAGCAGGGACCTTCTCTTCCTTTGCTAGCGGATTCTAGGCTCTCAGTTGGTGGTTTTATGGTTTTTGTTTTTTTCATCTTTGTTGGTGTGTTGAATGCTAAGTGTTTTGGAGTTCTTGCCCCTCTTGCTAGGTTTAATTATGGCCTTGATTTGGAATTCATGTTAGTTAAACCAATACCTTTCCTAGGTGTTGGTTCTTCTGTCTTGAATTCGTTGTACTGGTAGGAAGAGGTTGTGAGAGTCGAAGATGGTTGGATCATTGTTAAAGGGAAACAATTTAAGAAATCCTCCTCTTCTTTTGACATGACCCTTCGGTCCCATAAAAAGGGGATTAATGAATAGCTTTGTTTCTATCTTCCTTGGACTAATGTTTCTAATGATCATATTCTTGTAGTGTTCTTGGTTCATTAATTTGGTGTCTTGCCTTTTGTTTTGGCTGGTAGGATTCATTCTGGGAGCTTTTAATGTTCTATCTTAAGGTTTTATTTGTTAAAGGGTTTTGGGGCCCCTTCAAAACCTATTGTTACCTTAACAAAAAAAAACATATCATTAAAATCTAATTTTAAACATTAGGAGACCTTTAACATTCATATAAAAAATATATATATAAATATGGCGGCATTGACATCCATATTAAAAGTAAATGTAATATTTATATTTAAAATAAAGTATTAAAATAGAAACAAAATCAATCTAATTAAATAAAATTATCTAAACCAAAAATAACTATTTTAATTTATAAATTTTGAAGATAAAATACAATCCCTAAGACTAAATTTAATTTGTAATAAGAGAAGGATGCTGCATTAATATGGTGGCATTGCATAATTCCCATATCAAAAAAATATCTCGTGATGTCTCCGACTATGTGTGCGTCTCCTATCATGCATCCTTCTGCAACACCTATGGTTTCTCCTACCCTTGCCGATGGCGCTCTTCCTGTTGGTCATCGGAAGTCTCCTTCCAGCGGGCTACCTTCTAGTGCTATGGGGGCTGTGGGGGCTACACTTGTTGAGCCTGCCTCTTGGTTTCATGCCTTTGTGCCTCCCATAATATTTGTAGTGATGGGGGCTTCTGTTGGGAGTGTGGATGCCTCTCCATGTGTTGTGGCCTCTACTTCTATGGGTTTGGGCAGGGTTAAGGGTCCTCATGTGGTGTTTTTTGATCCCTCTTATGCTTCTAGGGATGATGCTTTGTTAAAGCTAGGGGCTGTTCACGGACGTATTTTTGTCTCTAAATCTATCTCCATTATGGTGGAAATGGATGTGGAGGAGGAAATAGATCATAAAATTTATATTTTCTCTTCCCATGCCTTGATATGTAGGTTTAGAGGTATTTGGCCTAGTCTTCCATAGCTTCATCAATGGATATCTAATTTTTGGGAGCCTATACTCGAGGATACGGTGCATATCTATCCCTTAGCAAAAGGGTATTTTATTGAAAAGTTTAAAGATATTTCAAACAAGAATAATCTATTGTGTGATCATTTTTTCAGTTGGGAGGATCATTTTATGCTCATGGTTAAGCCTTGGCATGTCGATTTTAACCCTATTTCAGACTCTTTCATCAGATTTTCTATTTGGGATTGTCTTCCTTATCTTCCCCTGCATTTATGGATCGACTCTCTTTTTGAGGGGATTGGTACTACTCTTGGGGAATTTTTGATGGTGGATGGTGATTCTTCTAACATTTTTCATTCTACATATGCTCATATTCTTGTGGATATTGATCCTTCTAAGGGTCTTCTTGCGGAGATGGTGATCAACTCTTATAAAGGAAGCTGGACTTAGACCTTGGATTACGAAGGGATTCCCTTTAAATGTAGGAGATGTTTTAAAATTGGGCACATCACTGCACAATGTGGATTGGGTAAAAAGAAATCTGATTCTTCTTGGTGGAACGGTGTGTCTGCTCAACACTATGTGGTGGAGAAGAAGCATGTTTCACTGAAAAGCTTCTCCCGGGTGGTCGCCCAGGTCCCCCCTCCTACTTGTGGTGGTTTGGATGAGGTTCCTGTGTGTCCTCCTATTTGTGCTTCTTTGGTTGATTCCTCTCCTGGTTTGGTGGGGGCGGCAACACCTTTGGTCTCCCCTGGTGTTGCGAGGGTTGTGGCTGCTTATGGTTTTGTGGATGATTCTCTTGTTGGGTCTACTGGTATTTTGGCTGTCTATGTTGGGAGCCATGTTCACTTTGGTTTGGCTGGTGATCCTCTGCACTGGTAGTTTGAGGCGGCTAGAGTTGAAGAGGGATGGATTATAGTAAAAGAAAAAAAAATTAAGAAGTCTTCCTCCTCTTTTGATATGACTCTTTGTTCCCATCATAAGGGTGCTAAAGGAAAATCCTAGATTTGGATTTTTCTTTAGCATAGGTTTGCATGAAGGTTGTTTCATGCATTGTTTCATCTAGGTTGTGGGTGCGTGTTGTAAAACCCTCACTTTGGTCTTGCTCCATTCAGTTTAGAGGGCCTATTTTGAATATCTTTTATGACCACTTTGTTCATGGTTTCGAGGCCCTTTCAAAACTTGTATTTAGCTCAATGAAAAAAAATGGTAGTATTGTCATCCATATAATTAAATCAAATTATTTTAAGCAAATTCTTAAATCTAATTATGTAAAACAAATTACAAACATTAGGACACCTTAAACATTAATGTAAAAAACATATATAAAAATATGGCGGCATTGCCATCCATATTAAAAGGAAAACTAATATTTAAAACTATGTATTAAAATCTAACAAAATCAATCTAATTAAATCAAAAAAACTATTTCTATTAATAAATTAAAATATAAAATACAATCCCTAAAATATTAAAATTATGGCGGCATTGTCATCCATAATCTAATATTAATTACTAATTCTACTATTTAAAACAAATTATCTAATTCTAATATTGACATTACTAAATTTAATATTTAAAATAAATAAAATTGATAAATAAAATATTTTTTTAAATATTTTTTTTCAATAATAAGAGATTTTATGCTATAATTTTTAGATATATTATTGACATTCATATTGGACTTGATTCTTCTTAAAATCAAAGTTTAAAAAATCAGTAAACAAATTATCTAAATCTAATAGATGTAATGTTGATATGAAAACTAAATCTAATAAATAAAGAAACTAAACAAATTATCTAAATCAAATAAATGTAATAAATCATATATATGTACTAAATGTAAATAAATGAAATAAATCATAAATCATCTTAATCAAAATAGATGCTAAATCTTAATCTAAACTTAATATTAAAAACTAAATCTAATTATCTAAATCTAATATTCTAAATCTAAATCTAATAAATTTATATAAAAACTAAATCTAATAAATTCAATATTCGAAATCTAAATCTAATAAATCTAATTATGCTAAAACTATATTAAAAATTATATAAAAGAACTATATAAAAAACTATGTAAAAAAACCATATAAAAAAAAACTAAATACTAAAACAAAAAGATCATTGTGTGGTTGTTGTTTTCTCTGCAAATGGTCTTCTCTTCCAAATTACCAAGCTCTCCAAATCTCTCCAATCTCTTCAAGCTATCACCTTCAAAAGATCAAATCAAATGAGAAAAATGAAATAAGGAGACCCTCCTTTATAAATCCAGAGCGTCTCCTCATATTCCCAAAAGATGGCTCTCCAAATTCCTTAAAAAAAAAACCTAAAACTCCCCCAAAATCTCGTAATTGAACATGCCAATAAAAAATAGTATATAAAAATATGCTATATGCTATTAGGCATTTGCATGAATTTTTTTAAAAAAATTTAAAAGAATTGATTGGGGGATAGGGCCACCACCCCCCCATCCCCCTTATCTTTTACGATAGGCGACAACAGCCTACCCACCAGTAATGTACGTTGCACGGTGGGGGTTGTTGCCCCCCCGCGTAGGGCTGCCCAGCTGGCAGGGGCCTCTGATTTCCCCTCCGGTGTGGGGAACTCCCCAGCCGCAGGGATTCCGTGGCAAGTCTCGCCAAAGGGCCCCCTATTTATAGCTGAACGTGGACATCTAATCCACCCATATACACAACATAGTCATTTCTCACAAAGTGAATTACGAAAATGAGTATGAATTACCCACTTCGCGAATTCATAGTGAATCGACCTGTTGCCTCCTAATTAGTTGGGGTGTTTGAATTACTCTTAGATTGGAGAGCCAACAATTGTAGACCAAGCTAAAATGGAGGATTTAAAATGCTTGAAAATGATTAAAAATGAGAATTTAAGTTATGTGAGAATGCAAGTGTAATCTAAGAATTTGAATTGCAGATTTAATCTAAAGAGCATGAAGATGAATATGCAAATTAAGCTAAAACAAAATAAGCAAACTAATTAACATGAGAATGCAATTATACTAGCATGAGAAATTATTATAATTATGCAATAACAAAGCTTGAAAGATTATGAGAAAGTTGAGAAAGAATCCACTATAGTTTTGGTACTCTAAAATTGCCTCTTCAAAATGAGAAAAAGAGGTTCATAATATAGAAGAGCCCGAGAGAAGCATGAAAAGTTTCTTGAAAAGAAATGGCTAACTCTTCATTTCCATGGAGGAAGGTGAGATAAATTGATGAATTATTTAATTAAATGAATGAATATTGCCACATGAGTGGCTTTTCAATTTATTTTAAATAATTAAATTCAAATAAAGATGTCCATTCAAATAACCAAATAATATTTAATTCCTTTGATGTGTATTAGCTAAAGGGGGTGGAATTAATTTAATTTAAAAGCACTAGGACTTTAGAATTAAATTAATTAATCATAGGGATTTTTAGCCAATAAATGTTGAAATATTTAAGAATTAAATATAGTGTGATTAATGCAAATTTAGGGTTTTTTGCATTTGACACCAAGTCAAATAAAGTCAATTAGGAGATAGAATTTTCTAGTACAATAGGACTTCGATGATGTAGAAATTTGAAGAAATGCACCAAAATTGATTAGAATTGTAAGGTGCCAATTTTGGGGTATTACATTTTGCCTCTCTTTGAGTTGATGTGCGAGCAACACGTTGATTCAAAGAATAGTCTGATGTGACAAATGATGAGGTTTCAAGATTATCTCCAGAACAGAGCTTAACCCTCGGAAGTCAAGGTTAGAATGCCAAGACATTGATCAAATCGAGTTGCAGAACCATCTCCAGAATGAAGCTTGATTCTTTGAAGCCTAAGTTAGATTGTGAAGGTATCGATCATATTACCACTTGAGATAAGACTGGAATCAGGGTTAGATTACCCCAATACTCATTGATTAGATGATAGCTGATGCAGATTTAGGACTATCTCCAGAATGAAGCTTAGTCCTCCGAGACCCGGGTTAGATTGCCCAGATAATGATCGAAAAGAGCTTTCGAGAGCCATATCCAGAATGAAGCTTGAATTTCAGGAATCAGGGTTAGATTGCAGTACATGTAGCAGATCTTTTCTTTAAGCCAAGAACAAAGTCCATACTGATGTCAATCCAAGGTTTCTCAGGAACAACAATCGATACATACAATCCAGTATTCTGACTCACTCCTTTTGCAACTTGACAAACTCCACAACTTTTCACAAATTTTTGAACATCTTTATACAACTGTGGCCAAAAGTAATTCTTGTTAAGCAAATTCTATGTTTTATCAATACCAATTTGTCCATCCAAACCACTATTATGCTTTTCCTTTATCAGATTAGTTCTCATTATTCCTCTCGGTATACACAACTGAATACCTTTAAACAACATACCTTCCTGAATAAAATATTCATCCCATTTAGTATCTTGTTGATTTTGAATAGGTGCTTTGCACTTTCTCCATGGCTCAAAAAAATCAAGGTCAAACTCATAAGAATCTCTCATCTCATCAAAACCAAGAACTTCAATTTTCATCTCGGTCATCAAAGATCTTCTACTCAATGCATCAGCAACTCGGTTAGTGACTCCACTTTTATGCTTTATCACAAATGTTTAACTCTACAAATACTCAACCCATTTTATATGTCTCTAATTCAACTTATTCTGACTACCCAAATACTGTAAAGCCTTATGATCAGTATACAACAAAAATTCACTCGGTATCAAATAATGTCTCCATTTCTTTAGTGCTTGAACAATAGCATAGAATTCTTGATCATACACAAAATATTTCCTTCTAGCATCATTCAACTTCTCACTAAAGAAAGCAACAGGTTTACCTTCTTGACTCAACACAGCTCCAATTGCACTTCCACTTGCATCACATTCCACTTGAAATACTTTATTGAAATTAGGTAATGCCAAAACAAGTAATTCAATAACCTTCTTCTTCAAAGTCTCAAAACTTTTGTCAGCTCCATGTGTCCACTTGAATTCTCTTTTGTCTCCTCTCATAGTCTCAGTCATAGCATTACAAATTGAACTGAAATTCCTTATGAAATTTTGGTAAAAACTTGCCAAACCATGAAATGATCTTACCTCACTAGAATTCATAGGTGTAGGCCAATTCAAAATAGCTTCAACCTTTTCAGGATCCATCTTCAAACCATCAGCTGAAATAACAAATCCCAAATACACAATCTCCTCTTTCATGAATGAACACTTTATCAGATTTATCAACAACTTTTCCTCTTTCAATCTCTGCAAAACTTGTCTAACATGCAAAAAATATTCTTCTTTGGTCTTACTGAATATCAGAATGTCATCAAGATATACAATCACAAACTTACCCAAGAATTTCTTCAAAACTTCATTCATCAGCCTCATAAAAGTACTTGGTGCATTAGTTAAACCAAAAGGCATAACCAACCACTCATACAAACCCTCTTTTGTCTTGAAAGCAGTCTTCCATTCATCACCTTCTCTGATTCTGATCTGATGATACCCACTTTTCAAATCAATTTTGGTGAAATACTTTGCTCCAGTCAAACTGTCCATTATGTAATCCATTCTTGGTATAGGAAACCTATACTTCACTGTTATCTTATTGATTGCTCTAGAATCAGTACACATTCTCCATTCTCCATTCTTCTTCGGTGCCAATACAACAGGTACTGCACAAGGAATCTGACTTTCTTTGATCAAACCTTTCTCCAAAAACTCTTGAATCTATTGATTCAATTCTTGATTCTCGGTAGGTGTCAATCGATGAGGTGCCTTATTCAGTAAACTAGCTCCAGGGATTACATCCATACAATGATCAATGCTTCTTTTTGGTGGCAAACCATCGAGTACATTATCAGAAATGATATCACTATACTCAGTGAGTAACTTATCAATCTCCTTAGGGACATTATCCTCTGTTTTCTTACTCAGTTTATTAGGGATGACAACAAAACATACATCATTCTTTTTCAAAGAGTTAACAAACTTTCTTCCCTCCATCAAATAAACTTTCACAAATGTGAAAACATTACTAACAGGTTCTTCCATCAATGGTAATAAGATTTGTTTCTTTCCATCAGCCACAATAGTGTACTTATGCAATCTCCCATCATATATAGCATGTCTATCAAATTGCCAAGGTCTACCCAACCAAATATGACAACAATCCATAGGCATGATATCACACAACACCTTATCATAGTACTTTCCAATCTTCAAATTCATGTAAAATTGTTCACTTACCATAAGTGTATGCTCATCTTTGATCCATGAAATATGATAGGGCTTTGGATGTACCAACCTTTGCAACTATAATTTTGTGACCATCTCCTCAGATGCCAGATTCTTCGAGCTACCACTATCAATGATTACCTTCCAAAATTTATCAGAAACTCTACATCTGGTCTTGAAAAAACTTTTCCTTACTGGAACTTCCTTCCTACTTTCATTCCACAATGCTCTGCTTACCATCAAGTTATTTTCTTTCTCAAGTTCATTAGGTGACTCTTCTTGCACCAAAGCATTTCTACTACTACCAGCCTTCTTACTTGCATGCGTACATTCAAAAGATATATGTCCTTCTTCTCCACAATTTTAACAAGATCCTCGGAAACTGCCTCTGCTATAACCACCTCGGTAGTTACTACCTCTACCTCTAGATGAACTTTCACCTTTCCACTCGGTCTTGCCTTTGTCCAGATTTTTCTTTTCTAGTTCATATCTACCATTTTCACCACTAGATCTACCTCTTCCTCTAGGGAATCTACCACCTCGACCTCTTTGTCTTTTCTTATGTCTTTTGTTCAATTTCTCCTCGGCCTTCAATGCAAATTGATAAGCCTCTTCAATGCTCTCCAACTTGACCATACTAATTTCCTCTTGGATGGAAACTCTCAAACCATTTAGGTATCTACCAATTCTTTCCACATCATCTTCATCATGTCCAGATCTGATATCTAATCTATGGAATTTCTTAGTATAATCTTTTATTGAGCTATTTTTATGTCTCAAACTTTGCATTCGCCGAACTAGGTTAATCTGATAATCACAAGGTAAGAACTTTCCTTTCAATTTATTCACTATTTTATTCCATACCTTGATTTTGTCTTTGCCTTTCCTCTTCCTATCCAATTGTAGATGTTCCCACCATAAGGATGCATGACTTTTCAACTTTGTGCTTGCAATCTTCACCTTCTTGTCTTCAGGAATGTTTTCATACTCAAAATACTTTTCCATCTCGGTGATCTAGTCCACCAATTCATCAAAAACTAGCTTTCCATCATACTCCGAAGGATTGAAATGTGGTGTAGACTTCAAACTTGTCAAAGCCTTCAAAAATATTTCTTCACCTTGATCCATAACAGGTGCAGGTTCTGCATTCGCCTGTTCTTCTTCAACTTCATCATCACTAACATCTTCAAGATGTCTTCCTCTTCTCTGGGTTGTTTTAATAGCTTCTAACCTAGCAGCAATCTGTCTTAGCATATCTACCAATCCTGGATCTACATCTCACCTCCCATGAACCATCTTGACAACCCTCTACAATTGCAGGTCAGGTCACAATCTGCTACCCCACAACAATCAACTAGGGCTTCAAGAGGAACCTACAAACCTAGATCCGCAGACCTAGATCAAGATCTCACCTCACTTTGATACCACCTGATGCAAGGTCGGGGCCAAGAGGGGCCAAACAATGGCACACCCTAATGATCCAAGCCTACTCAACACATGTGAAAGCAAACAAACACAACAGTGAGAGAGAGAATGCAGAATCTTTCATATATTTCATCAAATAGAATGATACATGCCAGGCTGTAAGGCCTTCCTGGTTAGGGTTAGATATTACAATGAATTATAGAAGTCCTCAAACATGCGAGGATCTGTCAAAATATCAAATTCTATCTTCTATCAATTCCTATCAAAACTACCACCAAACAACTACATTTATACAAGAGTCTACCAAACTGAGTTGGCCTTCAGATCCACAATCAACAGAAGGAACGGTTAGATCTGGGACCACATGCCTCCCAATGATGGATTCCAACATTAAATCTATGACCCAACATAAATGCACAAGTCGGCCACAACAGAAACTAAAAATAAACCCATTGGTGAGCAAGATAACCGAGCAGTAGACAAGCAACGTCGAGCACCATTGAAACAACCAATCACCCCGGAGATAATCGACCACACTCGGTAACCAAAGGAAACTGACCAGCTCGGTCAAAGTAGGAGCCAAGAAACTTAGAAAAACTCTAAATTGTTTTTGGTGACATAGGATTGCCAAGGACCCAAGATGCTCCTACATCAGATAAGCATATCAAGGTTCTCGCAGTGACCCTTACGTTCACTTAGCAGGACGAGCATTTGCAATTTCACTTATAGCAAAAAGAAGTCACTCAAACAAACAAGGAGAAGAACCAACCTCACCAAAGTTTCCATATAAAAGGATTCAAGGTACACATGGCCATCCAACACATGATGAAGGCTCTTATAGTGGACACTCCTCTTATGTAGATTCATTGGATCATTAGAACTAAACCAACAAACAGAAAGCAAAGAAAAGATCATGCCCCCAGTCTTCACTTCTCTTAGTCAAGAGAGATTTCTTAGAGTTGCTCGAGGAGGAATGATAAAGCGAGAAGATGAACACACCAAAGAAAAGCTTAGCATGTTTCAGAGAATTTCAAATACATTTTTCAGTTTTAGTTTCAATTTAAGCGGATTGAAGTCAGATTAGAAGTATACAATGTGAGAAGTCTCAACAGGACGATGATAGTAGGCAGATGCAGTGAGAACCACTGGTGACTGACATGAGAGACGGTCTCAAGGAGAAATTGGAGTACTAACAAAGTATCAGCAAGCAGACGTAGTGAGAACCACTAGTGACTAATACAAGAGATCCTCAAGGAGAGAGATCTGAAAGCGAACGAAACATCAGTAGGAAGACATAGTGAGAACCACTGGTGACTAATGTACAAGGGATCCTCAAGGTGAGAGATCCAAGCAATAGCTAGGTATCAGCAGGCAGGCACAGTGAGAACCACTGGCGACCGATATGGGAGAACCTAAAGGAGAAAGATCTCAAAAGTAGCTAGGCATCAGTAGGCAGACATCGTGAGAACCACTGATGACTGATGCAAGAAAATCCTCCAAAAATGATAGGACAATGCCCCCTAGACCAAGAAGGTGCCCCCAAGTGTGACCAGTTTCAATCCATGTAGAGTCGAGAAAAATCTCGAAGATAATTGAAAGCAAATGCGTGAGCTAGCAAACTAAAGCAGGAAATGAACTAAAGCAGGAAAGCAAGAAAGAAAACTAAAGCAGGAAAGAAAGGGCCAAGCGGTGCCACAATAGGTATAGCATTAGGGAACAAGAGGCGCTTGTTTACCAGGTTTTCACCATCTTGGTAGAGATTCTATTTTTGCTACCATGACGCCTATTTTCCAGGTTTTCATCAATGGCACATTTTTCTTTCTTTTAATTTTTTTTGTACTTTTCTCCTTTTTTTTGTTTTTTTGTGTTTTTGAATTTTCACTTTTTTTTGTATTTTTGAATTTTTTGTATTTTTTTTTAAATTATCAAGGTGCCTATTTACCAGGTTTTCACTAGGATAATAGATACATCAAAGCGCATGTTTACTAGGTTTTCACTAAGATGATCATTTTTTCAGGACATTTTACAATTTTTAGGATTTTTTCAAAATAAAGTATGTACATGAGCATACAGAGATGTCTCGGCTGTAGAATATTTTTAGGTGTAGAGCATTGATTGGATCTTTGAGTTGTTCTCCTTCAGTAGTAGATAGTTGGTAAGCACCAAACCCAAATGCTACAGTGATAAAGTATGGACCAAGCCAGTTTGGTTCAAACTTTCCTTTTTGTATTCGCTGTTGTTGATTCTTGGGGTTTTCTCTTAGGAAGGGATCACCCACTTGGAATTCCCTTGGTCTAACTTTCTTATTGTAGCTCTTAGACATCCTTTTCTGGTATGCTCTTAGATGATCAAATGCCACTTGTCGACGTTCATCCAGTAACTCTATCTCTTGCAGCCAAGATATTCTAATGTCTTCATCAATAATGAGGTTCTTTAGAGAGACTCGCAATGTAGGAATCTCGACCTCAATAGGAAACACAACATCTGCACCGTAGACTAAGGCAAAGGGCATAGCCCCTGTTGGAGTTTGAATGCTTGTTCTGTAGACCCATAAAGCCGAATTAATGTGGAGGTGCCAATCTCTACCAGATTTTTGAACTGTTCTGTGCAGGATCTTGAGGATTGTCTTGTTGGAAGCTTCTACATGTCCATTACCCTGGGGATAATAGATCGATGACCAATGTTGAATGATTCTAAACTTAGTACACAACTCTTTTAGATCCTTGTTCTTGAATTTCCCTCCATTGTCAATAATTATTGAGGAGGGTACACCATATCTACAGATGATGTAATTCAGTATGAACCTTGCTATAGACTTGCCATCAGCTATAGTTAGAGGCAGTTCCTCGACCCATTTGGTAAAATAATCTGTAGCTGTGATAATGAACTTGTGTCCTCTTGAGGAAGATGAATGTATCTGACCCACCAAATCAAAGGCCCATTACTGAAATGGCCAGAAAATGATAAAGGGAATGAGCTCCTTGGCAGGAGCGTGAATCAGATTTCCATGAAGTTGACACTATTTGCAAGATTTGGCATATTGTATAGCTTCTTTTTCCATTTCCAGCCAGTAGTAACCAACTCTAATAATTTTATGAGCCAATGTCAAGCCGCTCGAATGAGAACCACATATGCCTTCATGCACCTCAGCTAACGCACGTTTGGACTCGTCAGGTTCTAGACACCTAAGGAGGGTACCATCAAACCTCGTCTATAAAGTCATTAGCTACTATGACATATCATGAAGCATTGTGGATTAGGTGGCATTTTTCATTCTAGGTATAAGTGTTTGGAATAATTTGGTCCTGAAGATAGGAGTAGATATGATGGTAGCGAGATGAATCATGCCCAATGACTGAATAGATCATCTTGGAGTCAGGGGTATTGTAGGTTGGGTAGCGTAATGTCTCCACCAGGAATTCATGTCTGAAGTCATTTTTTGGCATCTGTAGCATGGAGGCAAGAGTTTCCATGGCATCAGCTTCTTTGTTATCCACTCTTGGAATCTACTGGAAAGTAATGTGTGCAAAGTACCTTTTGAGATCATCAACCATTCATTTATAAGGCACCAAATTTTCATCCTTTGTTTGATAGATATCATTAACCTGATTGATAACCAATTGTGAGTCTCCAAAGACCTTAAGTTCATCCACACACCATTCAATAGCTATCTTCATACCATTGATTAAAGCTTCATATTCAGCGATGTTATTTGTACAAGGGAACAACATCTTATATGCCTTTGGTAAAGAGTATATCTGTGGTGTGACAAATAGTATTCCGGCACCCGACCGCTGCTGTGTAAATAAGCCATCAAAGAACATATTCCATGTTTGATGTGTAAGAAGCATTATAGACTCATCTGGAAATATAATTTTCAATGATTGATGATTTTTGAGAGGAGCTTCTACCAGTTGATTTGCAATAGCTTGTCCTTTAATATCTTTTCTCTCTACATACTCAATGTCAAACTCATTGAGTATCATGACCCATTTTGCCAGTCTTCCTGTGAGGGTAGCTTTGTTGAGTAAGTACTTTAATGGATCAATTTTAGCAATAAGTCTTGTAGTGTGAGCAAGCATATAGTGCCGTAATTTTTGTGAAGAAAATACCACTGTTAGAAAAGCTTTTTCAATGACTAAATAGTTCATCTCATAAGAGACCAGAGTTCTGTTGATGTAATAAATGGCTCTTTCCTTGTTATTTTGGTCTTCTTGAGCTAGTAGAGCACCCAGAGATGTGTTTGTAGCTGAAATATAAAGGATGAGTGGCTTCCCATGAATAGGAGGCATCAAGATTGGTGGATTTGCATGATATTGTTTGATTTGAGTGAGCCCTTTGTCACATTCTTCGTTCCACTCATAAGTCACACCTTTATGTAGAGTTTTAGTGAATGGTTGTGACTTATCGGCCAGTTGTGCAATGAAGCACCAAATAGATTGTAGTCTACCTTGAAGTCCTCTCATCTGACTGATGTTCTTTGGTGGAGGCATCTCCATGATAGCTTGAACTTTCTCAGGATCTACCTCTATGCCTTTAGTAGATATGATATAACCCAATAGTTTTCCAGAAGTGACACTGAATGCACACTTTTTCGGATTGAGTCTGAGACTGAATTGTTCCATTCGATTTAGTATAGGACCTAGATCTGCAAGATGTGTTTTCCGCTGCATGCTCTTAGCCAAAGTGTCATCTACATAGTCTTCTATTGTTTTGTGCATCATGTCATGAAAAATAGTAGTGATAGGTCTTTGATAGGTAGCTCCAGCATTCTTAAGTCTGAAGGGCATGACATTCCAACAGAATGTTCCCCAAGCACATGTGAAGGTTGTCTTTTCTTGGTCTTCTAGTGTGATCTTTATTTGATTGTAACTAGAAAAGCCGTCCATTAGAAAATACATTTGGTAGCCAGTTGTCATGTCCACTATCATGTCAATATTGGGTAATGGAAAGTCATCTTTAGGATATGCTTTATTCAGGTCTCTGAAGTCTATGCACACGCAGATAGATTTATCATGCTTTGTAACTGGAACAATATTAGAGATCCACTCTGCATAGTCAATAGCTCTGATGAAACTAGCTTTGAGAAGTTTTTCTAGCTCTACTTTGACTAAAAGTGCCACATGTGGATGCATCTTTCGAAGCTTTTTTTTGACAGGCTTAATGCTTGGTACAATAGACAAATGATGCATGATTAGATTGGGATCCAATCCAGGCATATCAGAGTAAGTCCATGCAAAATTAATTTTCTTGCTTCAAAAGAAGTTGGTGAACTCTTCTTTCTCTTCTGCAGATAGAGACTATGCTAAATGAATAATTTGTGGTGCAGCTTTTGTACCCAAGTTCATTGGTTGGGTTGGCTCAATCAATACTGATGATCTCTCTTGAAAATGACTGGGAAGTGTATCAAGTATCTTAGAGAGGTTTTCATCCTCAGATACGTCTTTTTCTTTTACTTTTTTCAACTTTGACATTGCCACAATGTGGTTTTCACCATCAGAGCATCTATTCTTTTTTCTTTTAATTTTATGACTAAGATACTTGATATCAACTTCAGTCATGTTGATACTGTCTTCATTGGTGGAGAACATTATAGGTTCGATAGCGTTAAGATAACAAGCAAGAGTGTAGTCATTCTGGAACATAAGGACTTTGCTAGCTGGAGAGGGAGAGTTCCAGTTGATAAGTTCAGGATGGTGGAGTGAAAGAGAAGTGGTAGGTTCAAGTGTGTTCACAGTATAGCCATCGAAAGCGTGGATGAGTAAGTCAAGACCTAGAGTGATCTCATCCAAAGGTGTGTTCAATTCCTCTCGAGACCTCATGTTAGAAGTAGAGGGTATGTCAGTGTTAGTAAATTCACACTCGGTCATCCTAACACTAGACCCTTCACCTACTTCGAAAAGGTTCTCATACACATGAACAACATCTATATCTTTATCAAAAGTTGCATCAGACAGAGAATCATACTCATACTCATGTGAATTAGTGATGCTTGATATGGGAATTCCATTAACAATAGTACTATCTGACTCATTTTCATCTCTTGTAGTATTGATGGTTTGCTGAAGTTTATCTTGTTCAAAACGCTCTTGGAAATGCAGTGGTATGTATCATTCACCCTAAAAATCGGGATCAGCAATTTGTATTTCTCTCCATTGGTCATATGTGAGTCGATGCACTGAAGCGGTGTCATCGGAATCACTATCAGTCTCTACCAGGTGGACAGGTATAATAGGTTCATCTGGTTCTACTAAGAGTGCAGCAAATTCTGAAGGAATAGGATATGGAAAAGTATCCTTGTCATAACTTCTCTCTGATTTATCAGCTGTGGTAATGTCCTCAAATTCTTGCCAAAATTTTGGTTTTGGTTCTGGCTCTGGTACAAACTTGTTAATCCCTAGATGAAATAGGATTCTCTTGAATCCTAGACCTGAGGTGTCCTTGGTGCGACGACCTGTGGCTTCAGTTGGTTTAAGAAAACCATTGTCATTCACCCCTATAGGGCCACTCCCTTTATAACCGAAGCACTTCATAATTTTGAAGGCTTCACTATATGGTTCTTGTTCTAAGTCACGAGCAGGAGTGATCTGTTCAGATGTTTCTTTTCCTTTGTAAAGCCAACTTGTAATAGCCCTTTCCTCATCTTCATCCTCTAATGGCATTGTGGCCTTGAAAAAGGCACCATCATAGATTATTTGGGGAGAACAAGCATAAGGTTTGTTGTTCTCAGAGGGTCTCCCGTAGGAACGCAGAGATGGAGGTAAAGCTACTAATGATAGCACAAGTTCAATTTGATACCCTCCCATGCATGTATCCTTAAGCTTTCGAGTCCGTTCCATTTCTTTAAGCTTGGCATCATAGAATTCAGTGGACTCTCTATTAGTTGGGACCATACTATCTGCAGATTGTGTGAGTGTGTTGCAAGAATAGTTGGCATTGGCAGGTACTGTCACTTCTACACCATGGAATGAGAACTTGATACATTGATGATACGTAGATGGAACCGCCTGCATTTCATGGATCCATGGTCTACCCAATAGTATATTATATGCCAAAGGAATATCCAGATTTTGAAAAATGACATCTCTTTCAACAAGCCCAACTCGAATTGGCAGCACAACTAGACCTTTGGATTTGTGTTCTTCATCATATGCCTTAATGGTGATTTTCTTACGGACATCTATGCAATCTTTATCATAGCCTAATTGGGTAAGCATCTTAACAGAGAAAATATTGAGTCTAGCACCATTGTTAATGAGGACGCGGCGGATGCACTTTGGACCTATCATGACTTCTATGTGCAAAGGAGCATTGTGCGGATGGCTCAGCGAATGGTCATCTTCTTCAGAAAAGGACATATAATGTGGTGAGGTCAGGTGACCCACCATGGATTGAAACTAATCAAGATCCAAATCTTTTGGGATGTTTGCCTCGGTGAGGGCTTTATCCAGAATCTCCCTATGAGCAGGCGAGATCTTCAACAGCTCAAAGATAGTGATTTGAGCGTTGGTACGTTGTAGCTAGTCTAGAATGCTATAATTAGCCATGCTAGGTGTAGGGACCAATTTCAAGTTCTTGTTGGTAGGACCAACAACAGCTTTATCCACAGGTTGCTTCAGAGTGGATGTAGAAGGGTCAGGACCCTTAATGGTGATTTTTGCATGAGAGCGAGTGACGGTGTTTGTGCAATCCTGAGATGATTTAGGTTTGGAAGAATGAGACCCAGGGCCTCGCAAGAAAAATGGAGTCTTAGTCTTAGGAGCATTTTCACTCCCCTTAATAGTAATCACATCGCAATACTCAACCTCAACAGGTTCGATCATGTTGATGACATTGTCATTGGTAGTGTACGTGTAATTGACCTTGGCATTGGTGTTCTTAGTCTTGGAAGATTCACCTTTCTCATGAGGAGGAAAGGGATCTTTAAATGTCTGATGATCTGAATTCTTGTTATGGTCGTCCACGATAATGTCATCATTGTCAATCAAATCTTGGACTTTATGGTGCAGCTGGAGACAAGTAGAAGTCTTATGACCCTTATTTTGGTGATAGTCACAGTATGCATTGTCGTTCCACCAATGAGGTCACGGTTGCGGATCATAGAGACGCTTTCCAAAGGAGCGAGTATCTAGTTTTGCATGAGAGTTTTATAAACCACATCAAGTGGTTCTCCTAAGGATGTGAACTCGCGCTTGGGTCGAGATGCCCAAGGTTTGTTTTTAGCGAATCTCGAAGGCTGTTGAGTCTCCATTGTAGCCTTCTCCGTAGCTTTGACCTCCTGTATACTAGAGGAAAGATTGAAAACAGATTTCGCAGGCTTCAGGGTCACATTGTCAACCACTCCATCGTTTACAATGTCTCTATTCTTGTTGACAAACTTTCCTTTATCTTTGTTTGAGGTGGAAGAACCTTGTTTGTTATCCTTTTGCAAAGTCAACTCTCCTTTCTTGATCATAAATGCTTCTGTGTGCACAACTTGTTTAATCATATTGTCAAAGGTTAGGGGACCTTGTAATTGTACTTGATATCCAAAATCTGGGACAAGATTGTCCAAAAAAATGTCGAGTCTCTCAGACTCTGGTAGTTTGCGAGGATATTTGGTACATAGTTGTCTCCATCTTTGGAGAAATGTCAAGAAAGGCTCCCCTTGTCGTTGTTTCAAATTACAAAGGTCTTGAATATTGACTGGATGTTGAATATTGTGTGAGTAATATTGGATAAATAGATTAGCAATCTCATCAAATGTCTTAATTCCAAGGGGTAACCAAGAAAACCATTCCATAGCTTACCCACCCAAGCTACGAGGAAAGAGATGCATAAGATATGTCTGATCATGTATGAATTCCATGGATAAAGCACCAAAGTCCCTCAGGTGATCCTGGGGATCAGTAGTTCCCAATTATTTATCATATTTAGGCAGCTCTACACCTTTGGGAAAAGGTGGCATGTGAAGACTCTTATCAAAAGGGAAAGGACAGATGTTTTCCATTGTGAATTGTTGTACAGGTTTATCTTTATCTCTCGCAAGTTGGCTAATTTGGTCTTTCATGTCTCGAATCATCTTTTGCAACTTTGCGGTCTCAGTCTCTTCTTCTTTGGCCACAAGTGTTTTGACTTGGTAGTCTGGGGGTAATTTGGCCCCTTGTTTGGCCAGCTCTAGAAAATATTTCTCCTTCTCTTCTAGAAGGAGGATCTCCATCATCTTGATAAGACTCTTGTTGGCTTTTGCCGCATCTATGTCATTCTGAGTTATCATCTCATCATCATTACCAAGGATCTCATAAATGCTTGGGATTTGGTTTTGGTCACTTTGGTTTTGATTTTGGTCATATGGAAGAGGGCGATAGTGATATGGTTGTCAATCGCCTTGAGGTTTGTTTTGAGATTGGTCTTGATTTTGATCATTTTGGGATTGATCATAGCGCTGATCATTTCGAGAGTGATAAGGATGCTGGTTGTTTTGAGATTGCTTATGAGTTTGGTTGTATTTTCCCGGTTGGAAATCGAATGGATCTCCCATCTTGTCAATGTAGGATTGGGCAGCAGCTGAAGACTCAGTAAAATGAAGTGAACGATGCTGAAAGGGTGCGACTAAGGTAACTTTTGGTGTGTTGATAGGATCAAAAGGATCGATAGGTTCGATAAGACTAATAGGGCTCTTCTGAGGAAGTGGTCTTCCAAAGTTACGAAATAATAGGTCGTCTTGCTCTTGAAATAATAAGTCGGGTTGTGCTTGAAACAACGATTATTACACGCCTAGAATATTGGAGATGAGGATTGAGGTGGCATGTCTTTCAGTGTACTCAACGAAGAGGAACTTGTGGATCCCTCACAATACTCATATTGGATAATGGGTTTGGAACAACCTATTTCTTGATTACGAGGTTTACCTCTACCTTGTCTGATTCCATGGATGGGGAATGTGTTGCCGCTTCTAGTCGTAACAGGCATAGACGAAAATGTTACGAGAGAGGACTTGGGATTATGCTAGAACTCTATCTCTAGGATAGCGAAAAAGGAGATAAAGAGGCTAGAACATCCAAGATGTGAAATGCACCCTGCACGAATCATCAAGAGTATGGCTAGAACATTTGATATGTGACTATCGCATCACAAGGTACAAAAGCATGGTGAGATAGGACAAATAACAAGGAGACAATACAAGTTTAAGTGGTAATCGTTCAATTCGCAGCTCGAGACACTCAGTTTCAGACAATGAACAACTAGAGAACATGGAAATAGACCTCGGACAAAAATTAGATCAAGCAGAAAATTCACCAATCAACGAGAAATAGCTCGTTGTTTTGAAAATCAGGGTACAAGTTCGCGCAAGAAAATGCTTGTTCACGCGAGGAAATGCTTAGGTTTTGAAATCTTGTGTGGGAAAAGACCAAATTTCGATAGGTTCGACATAGTTTTCGAGGTAAAAGTCAGATTTCAAGACACAACAAGGACTGTTCTCTAACAGAATTTCTAGTTTTCAGACAGTTTGAATCAACAATCTTAGTTTGAATGTTGCAAGCAATCGTTTACAAGCATGAAGTTTTAGACCAAGCAACAGTGACACAAGAAATAGTCGCAAACAGTTCTACCAAGGACAAAGCAACTTGGCAAAATCATGGGAGTCTTTGTTTAATCATGATGGACAGTTTAAGACTTGAAACAATCACTTAGTTATCCCTACAAAAAAAATGGTAGAGAAGACAAAATTTGTGCCACAGCTTACGTGCATGCGTTCACCTCACACAGTCGTGTCACCCCCTAGAGGGCGCCCGTGTTTTTAGTGTTTCCAAGGACTCAATAGTATATGTTCAAATGTTACCCTTAAAGCAGGGGCCAATGTCATATACCACCTTCAAACATCCAGGTGCATGCCTATGGTGAGAATCTAAGGGAGAGATTCTTCCTCCTCCCTGCGCAAAGATTATGTCTCCTTTCGGAGGTGATCCGGGTAGGCAACTAACTAAGAAAGTTTTTAGTGGGCTTCCATTTACACTAACCTTCAATGCCCCCGATACAAGGTTGAGGCCTCGCAGCCACACCAACACTCGAAAGTCATACACCCCCACAAGCAGGGCTAGGAGCGGCGCCACTCAGTATAACAGACGAAGCTTTCTCAAGATGATAGTCGAAATCAAGAGAAAGAAGTTAACATGGCTTTGGAGTCTTTAGACTCAACAAAGCATTATTTATTATAGTGAGGTGGAATCACCAACAATAGGTGTGTACTCACTTGGGTCGTTCCCGGAGGTTCAACTTCTGGAAGGCTCTCTAAAGGTGACACGGACTTTGGCTTAGATCCAAGGGTCAGATTTTCTGATTCTCTCAAAGAGAGAAGAGCATACTTCTCTACCTCTTCACCTTACCCAAACACACAAGACATGTCTATCACCGAGTTAGTTCCTCTTCAACCAATCCACAAACTTTTGGGTTGATGGTTCTCTCAAAGAGAGAAGAGCATAATCCCCTAACAAGTAGACGTGCTAAAGATTCACTGCATTTCCTTGCTTCCCCAGGTATATATCATGCTACCAAGATCTGGGTCTCGGATTCATCCATGGGCATCACTTCCATGTAATGAAGAGCCTATTACCCTATCTCACTATCAAGACCCTTAAGAAATCTTCACAAGGCCTTAGTTATACTATGTGTGTAAAACAGTAAACAAGCACAACGTTTTAAGATAATCTTTGACAACCATCCTGCAAGCAAACCATTAGCAAGTTTATGTCTTCAACAATCGTCCTGCAGCCCACTATTATGTTGTAAGAAAAATCAGAGATATAAAAATAACAGCAAATGATAAATGTCAGGAAACAGTAACAGTAAATTACAAAAACTGAGAATTTTTTTAAAAAACTCATGGTTAGTCTCGCGCGAGGAAGTACAATGTGTCGCGTGAGAAAATGAAGGCACCTATGCGAGGTAGTGCTTTGTCGCGCGAGAGAATTCTAATGAAAGAAAAACTTCGCGCGGTATGCTCAGAAATCTCGCGCAAGAATCCGTACACAGTGAAGTACGGACGTACGACAGTGCAAAATTTTTATCAGAAAATTTTCGAGTGAGGCCAGAAATCAATTTTCTGCCCCATAGTGGGCGCCAAAATATTTATAGCTGAACGTGGACCTCTAATCCAGCCATATACACAACATATTCATTGCTCACAAAGTGAATTGCGAAAATGAGTATGAATTACCCACTTCGCGAATTCATAGTGAATCGACCTGTTGCCTCCTAATTAGTTGGGGTGTTTGAATTACTCTCAGATTGGAGAGCCAACAATCGTAGACCAAGCTAAAACAGAGGATTTAAAATGCTTGAAAATGATTAAAAATGAGAATTTAAGCTATATGAGAATGCAAGTGTAATCTAAGAATTCAAATTGCAGATTTAATCTAAAGAGCATGAAGATGAATATGAGAATTAAGCTAAAACAAAATAAGCAAACTAATTAACATGAGAATGCAATTATACTAGCATGAGAAATTATTATAATTATGCAATAACAAAGCTTGAAAGATTATGAGAAAGTTGAGACAAAAATCCACTATAGTTTTGGTACTCTAAAATTGCCTCTTCAAAATGAGAAAAAGAGGTTCATAATATAGAAGAGCCCGGGAGAAGGATGAAGAGTTTCTTGAAAAGAAACGACTGACTCTTCATTTCCATGGAGGAAGGTGAGACAAATTGATGAATTATTTAATTAAATGAATGAATATTGCCACATGGGTGGCTTTTCGATTTATTTTAAAATAATTAAATTCAAATAGAGATGTCCATTCAAATAACCAAATAATATTTAATTCCTTTGATGTGTATTAGTCAAAGGGGGTGGAATTAATTTAATTTAAAAGCACTAGGACTTTAGAATTAAATTAATTAATCATAGGGATTTTTAGCCAATAAATGTTGAAATATTTAAGAATTAAATATAGTGCAATTAATGCAAATTTAGGGTTTTTTGCATTTGACACCAAGTCAAATAAAGTCAATTAGGAGACAAAATTGCCTAGTACAATAGGACTTCGATGATGTAAAAATTCGAAGAAATGCACCAAAATTGATTAGAATTGTAAGGTGCCAATTTTGGGGTATTACACCCCCACCCCCCACGCTTTATGCATTTTTAAATTTTAAATTTGTTTTTATTTTAAATTTATTTAAAATAAATTTTGTTTGTATTAATTTTTTATTTTTTTTCAAAAAAAGCCACATGGCGGGCCATTTTTTTTGAGCTTTTTCGGGAATGATTTTTTAATATATTTTAATTATTGAGATGTAACTGACTTTTCATTTCTTTTTTGTGTGCACAACATATTCCAAGAATATGTCGTGTTGGTATCCTCACTTGTGCTACGACTGTATAGGTACGCCTCTCGGCGTAATCAAAGAACAAGAAATTGAACAGTTATAAATTGGTCTAACTAAAAGGGGGCGTCTAAACTTATAATTTACATGGCAATTTATTGGAATGTGGTGAGAAAATTGAAAGAGCAGAGAGTGGGCTTCAAATAGAAGCCCAATCAAATTCAAAGCAAGCAATATAAGGAGGCATTGGTACTAAATAATAGAGTGGGGGGGGGGGGGGGAGAAGTTGTAGACTGTAGAAAAGCATGATGGGTTGCCTTGAATCTTGAAGTCTGCATGAAGAATCAAAGCCTCTGCAAGAGTAAGAGAAGGGTGTGGGCATGGAAGAATCGTCCCAAAGTAGGGGGATTGTTAGTGAGTTGAAGTGAGGCTAGTTGAGAGGCCAAATCTATACTTTTTGTAATTACAAAATTGTTATGAATAAAATTGTGTTTTGTTTATCGTAGTTTGTTGTTTGTTTAGAAGCAGAGAGCCTCTACAGTGGTTGTGTCTAATTTTTGTGTTTACAACTAGAGGAGAGTATTCTTCTTGCATCAATTTGTATCAGAGCTGGTGTTCCTGAGTGCATAAGTAGAGTCTTGAACATGAGGCAAATTGTGATAGGACATGCAGGTGGAGGTGAAGTAGTTGAGTTCTCTCAAGGGTTCGAGAGAATTGTTGTAGGTGTGTGGAAGTCCTAAGCAATCAAGAGTTGAGGGGGATAAGTTGTGAATTTGGAGAAAAGAAGTGAGAGTTCAAGAGAAGCTCGAGAGATGGTGCACATGTGGAGAAATCGTGCAACGGTAAGAGTTGGAAAGACAAAGTCATTGATAGAAAAAAGAAAGAGGAAGTGAGGGTTTGTAATCATATGAGTATTGGCAATCCCCATGTTGGAAAAGGGGAGAAAGCAAAGATGGATAGTTGCATTTGAGAGAGAAGCACAGAAGATAAGGTAAAAAGTCATAGAGGAGATAAGGCAAGAGATGAGAAAGGGGAAAGAAGTGAGAGCAGTCCATATGAACAAAGAGGAGAACATGGTCATGGTGGACCACCAGCTGGCAGGTGAAAGTCACGAATGTGATGACGATGAAAATACATCGTAGCTTGAGGTAGTAGAAGAAAAAGTTGAGATTGTGGATTTGGAGTTTGAACGAGGACTTGATGGAGATGGTGTGTTGCTTGGAGTAGAGATTTTGCATATTGAAGAGGGTGTGTTGTTTGACACGGTTTGACATGAGTGAAGATGAGCTACCTGAAGAAGACATTGCAGTACAATGGAGGTTGAAGATGTTGTAACTAAGGTAATTGATTTATTTGAGGAGTTGAATAAGATAAGATAAAATAAGATAAGATAAATTTATTAATGTCCAACGAAAGACCAACAAGGGTCTATGGGACAGGAATCATACAGCCAAAAAAGAAAGAAACCAGTGGACCACCAAACAGTGGTTGGGGGAACATGCTAAAAGAACAAGGAACCAAACAAGAAGAATCAAAGAACAAAGAACGACCAGGGCAAGGACTAGGGGTCCTTCCCTTGCGAAAAGAAATCCAACACAGAAGGATAGAGACCCGGAAGAATATGGGTATGGTGTCGTCGTCGTGATTTGCTGGTGGTCTGTCACTGATAGGTAGATGCACTGTGAGTTCTCACGGATTTGGAGTGACCGATGGTGGAGGCACATGAGGGCCGCTTCACACCCCGAGCCGGGGGTGAGGGCGAGAAGAAATTTGTAATGAGCTACTCGGTGACCTGCTTCCGGGGAAATAGAAGCTGAAGGGTATAGTCCCGGAGCCGTACCGTCTCCTGTAAATAGAGTGCCAGACATCTCTGGTCACAGTAACAAAAGAAGGAAGTCAAGGAGCTACAATCTCTGAATAAGCAATAGAATCTCCCTCTGATCTCATAGTATATAGGGCAGCGGAAAATGAAATGTGTCTCGGTCTCAATCTCAGACAATGTGCATAAACTGCAAATGTGATCCTCTTTGTCAATGTGATGATCAGTTTGTGCTTGTAGGCCGTGAGAGCCGACTTTGAAAGATCCCAGTGCGATCCAAAGAGCATGGCACCAACGCTGTGATAAATATCTAGGTTGAACGATGATCCCATCCTGGATGTGTAAGAAGTGCTCAGCATAAAAATCCATCCTCGGACGTAAGCCCCCTCTAGGGTTGGTCTAGGTCGAGATGATGTACTGCCTGTAGATGTCAAGTCTGACATGCTCATTCAACTCTCGTCTGGAGGGGAGAAGATGAGCCGGAGCATCCAAAGAAAACTGAAAGGGGGGTAAGCGATCAATATCAATCCCGATGGAACCCAAAAGGGAAGTGGCCTGAGCATACCAGCAACGAGCACTAGAGGAGGTGTCAAGAAATGATTTAGTATGAGTAGATGTAGTTGCGGATAACGCATATGTGCATAGAGTGTAAAGGGATATTGCATTGTTTCCTGTGGGTATTGGTTGGTTGCGGGTAGAACAAGACGAGGACATTGGAGGACGTTGGTGCAGTTTGTTGGTTGATGGTCAATTGAAGCTCACGAAGGAGAAGAAAAGAGAAAGAATTTGGTGGAAGAGGACAACACATGGTGGGTGTACATCCGTGAGAAGAGAGAAGAGTGGTGAGCGGAGCTTTGAGTAGAAGGTGACAGTTGTTCCGACGAGATGCTTGAAGAGAAGGAAAAAGAAAGATTTTGCCTCCTCAACACACCAATGGAGTTTGTTGCAGGTTGCCAACAACCTGAAAGGGTAGTCCAACTACCTAACTCCATTTTGTGAGTTCTACTCACAAAATATTTCCTACCCAGCATGTCTAGTACAGGAGCATCCAGAGCGAATAGGTAATCGACATCAAACAAAACTATTCTTTTTCATTGTATTCGGTTTTGTGGTCTTGGCATCTCTTAGAAGTTCAAGTATGACAATTGAGGATTAAATGAAAAGTTTAATATATAGAAAATAACTAATGCCTCATAGTTTTGTCATCTGAAGCAATTGAATATGGCTGGTGTAACCCTAAATTCTGCAAGTTTGCCAACATTTACAATCTGAGAACGGAGTATGGACATCCATCAATAATAAGAGATTGAGCAATTCAGGCAAATGCTGAAGCATGGACATGGCATGTGAACTATCTGACAAAAAGTCCAATGAAATAACTCACAAATTGCAAGATATGTGCAAAATTGGATTTGTACGAGAGGTTTCAATTAGTAAATACAATTGGCGGTTACAAAGCCAATGCAAGAAACATCAATGTGTGCCATCGTAGATGATATGGAAGTCTTAGAATAGGGAACACATGTCATCATAAGGCCTTCAAACAACGCAACTACCAAATGTCTAAAGATCGTTCACCTCACATTCTGTGAATGTACATCAATTTTGAAAGGTAAAGAATTAGTTTAAAAGAATGCGAAGAAGTTGAAGGGCACCAATCTAACCGCGGAGTTGATGAAAGGTCAAAGATATAACCATCGGAGGACAAGAAATTGAGTGATTGGACTTATAATTGACATGGCAGATAATGGGGTTTGAAAAGAAGCCCAATCAAGCAATATAAGGAGGCATTGCTACTAAACAATAGAGTGGGGGGAGGGGGGAAGAAGTTGCAGACCGTAGACAAGCATGAGCATCATGATGATGATGATGGGCTGCCTTGAATCTTGAAGTCTGCACGAAGAATCGAAGCTTGTGTAGGAAGGAGTAAGAGAAGGGTGTGGGCAGGTAAGAATCATCCCAAAGCAAGGGGGTTTGTTAGCGAGTTGAAGTGAGGCTATTTGAGAGGCTAAATCTATATTTTTTGTAATTGCAAAATTGTTATGAATAAAATTGTGTTCCGTTTACTGCAGTCTAATGTTTGTTTAGAAGCAAAGAGCCTCTACATTGGTTGTGTCTAAGTTTTGTGTTTACAACTAGAGGAGAGTACTATTCCCCGTTCAAATAAGTATATAGACACAAGCATGACGATGCTCAACCTCTAGAAATAAATGTCCTTCAAACATTTGTCAACTACTTCTATAACATGCTCTATCCCAAGCTCTATAAGAACAAAACAACCCAAGAATTGAAGCAAGTGAAACCTTACAAATTCAATTAGAATATATCCTAATATCTTTACAGAAATAAATGCAACAATATCAATTGTGACATTTAAAAAAAAAATTAATCAAAACATAATAAAATATAAATTGACATACTTCATGATAAGATTGTAATTTTAAATTAGATAATAAGATAATTTCTACATAATAATATTTATATATAAATTTTATTTAGAATAAAATACATCATTAAAATATTGCAAGGTTGACCGCCAAATTTAGACTAATACCAAATAAGTAGGTACAAATAAATAAGATTTAAGATAGACCATCATAATTTCTACAAAATCATTTTATAAACATAATTTTGTTTAAAATAAATATACATATATAACCATTAAAAAAAAAATTGCAGTGTTGACCGTCAAATTTAGGGCCTTACGAAATGAGCAGGTGCAAATAAATATTAAAATTCGTAGACAGCAGTCGTTCATATCCAAAAAGAAAAAGAATCGTCGTACCAGAAAAAGCAATGGCGGTCAGGAGGCCTTACGCATTCTTCCTCACTGAGTTTTTCTTCATATAAGCCTAGTTAATACGTAGTTACTGCAGTCAAAACTCATAAAGCGCGTAGTTGGTGGGTAGATGGAGATGTGGATTTGTAGTTGCCCCACAAAAAAAGTTATGAACATAAACAAACAAAGAGGCCAGCTAAGATGGTCAGGTCAGTGCTTTGGATAAGTTCCAATCTCGTGGACTTCAAAATGTCAAAATAAATTAAACAACGCCTTAGAAAGATGGAACCAGGGTATGCCATTTGGCACGCCCATCCTATTTCACTTCATCTTGGAAACAAAACTACTCTTTATAGGAAGTGATACCCAAGAAAATTAAGAACAAACGAATGCCATGTGAAACCCAAATTAAAAAAATGAATCCATTGACACAGATGCAATGGAGAGAATCCATGAATGAAAGCAAAGAACTCAAATGAATACATCCAATTAGATCCCTATTTGAAATATAATATTGCATCGAAAAGTTTACCACAGAATCAAATTATACACTCTAAATTCCTTAGAAGAAATGTCTCATCCTTGGATTAACGATTTTAAGGAGCCCCAAAATTTAAGAAGATATTTGGGTATGTTGATGGATTTTATAACTTGATTATTTAATAAAATATGGCAAAATGTCACTGTATGGTCAAGTTTAGTTTCCGTATATCGGACAGTTTAAGGTGCAATATCTTGTTATGGTAGATGCAGCCAGGCTCTGCCAATTTGCAAACAAATGAGACACCAAGAAGTCAGTGTGCAGTAAAATTATGTTTGTATTTATTGACAAATTAAGGTGCAATATAGTGGCATAGTAGATGCAGCCAGGCTGCCAATTTAAGGGAAAAAAAAGATCGCAAAATGTCACTGTAAAACTTAAATTTGTTTGCATAATTGAACAGTTCAAGGTGCAATATATAGGCATAGTAGATGCAGCCACGCTGCCAATTTTCGAAAATTAAGATGCCAAAATGTCAAACTATAGTTAAATTATATTTGCATATATTGGACAGTTTAAGGTGCAATATCTTGGCATAATAGATGCAGCCAGGCTGACACCAAAATGTCACTGTATAGTTAGATTATGTTTGCATATATTGACAGTTTAAGGTGCAAAATATATTGACATAGTAGATTGCCCCAGACTGCCAATTTAAAAAGAAATAAGATGCCAAAATGTCACTGTACACTGTATGATAAAATTGTCTTTGCATATAATGGACAGTTTTAAGCTAAAATATATCTTGGAATGGTAGATGCCGCCAGACTGCCAATCGTCAAAAAAATAATTCAAAAAGTGCAACAATGATATCTGTTACAATATTGGTGCATGAGAAAAGGCCAAATTTAGGCATGGGAGAAGACCTGCCAGCATGAGAGCAAAGGTGAGATCATTATTCATCTCAAAGCATAAACCTCAAGCCGAACTTCTGAAACTCAATTTTATCTTTCATAAGATCAAGTAATAATGCTATCAAATAAGAATCTAGGATTGTAAATGGTTGCTCACATTTTTCTCCTGAAGAAACTGTAAAAGATTCATCTCTGCCAATACCTCATTCCATGAATGGCCAGAATTTACATGATTTTGTCACCAGCACAAAGTGGTGTTTTATAATAGGAACCTAAAAACAATTGGATCTCATCTGATAAAATCAGTTGGGCATACTCAGCCCAGTGAAAAATAAAATCTCTAAAATTACATACACAACTGCAATGCTCTCAACACACTTTGCAGATTACACTAACCTTCTAATCAGGTGTAGTATGTTTTCTCATGTCACTCATAGATTCTTAGGTTGAATGCAAGCCGACTCGTAGAAAAGAAGTTACAACTGAAAATAATTATATATCTCTTACATAATAGTGCAGTTGCACTTTGAATTAATAGTTGGGGGTTTCAGAGTGTCAGCACTCTCTGGATTAGTTACAACATGCATCACTGGTTCTTGATTCTTCAAATTGGTCTCAATGTTACAAGATGGAGCTTGAAGGTGAGCTGCTGTTTGCCTTGACTTAATCTTGTGAAATTTTAAAGTCCGTCGTCCGGCAGCTTTAGCACATGAATTTCTATGATCTGTTTCAGCCTTCCCCACAATAGTGACCATGGGCCGGAGAACTTCAGTAGATGAACAATTTTCCTTCTCCATGGCAATTGTTGCAGCCTTATAGACAAGACTGTGGACAATAGAGCTGCAGAACAATATTGTATCCGTGGCTTCTTCCAGGGTGAGACTTCTTGAGAGACCTCTTGGAGCATCAGCCTTGATTATGTGTTCTTCTGCAAAATGGTAATCAATGTACTTTATGAAATACATCTGCATTATACTGATTCTTAACCAAACATGATGATAAACTAAACTGCAGGTATTCATAAGAATTTGCTATTCTCAAAATCCCAGTTTCAGTCACATCACAAAATACTACAACCGTTCAAAAATATAACAATTCATCTGAAATGAACTTCAAAGGATCAATAATGGTATGCTATGATGTAATATAATATCATCAAAAATAATCTTTCTGCATTATGAAACTTTTAGACTAACACCAGACAACCTCTTAGAGGCTTTTGCTAGTAGCGCAAGCATAAAAGGTAGATGGACTATCAAATGGCATCCTTGCACTTTACTTGTTTTTGTATAGCTTGATTACCTGTGTCAATAGCTACAGCTTTATTTGCACTGAAAATAAGAAACTAGAACAATCTCTAAACTGATTGTCTACTCGCACTAAACAAAACCAAACCTTTGTTATATCCTATTGGAACTTTGGCTTCCAGAAATACTCTTTAAGCTAGAACTCTGACTTAACATTACCACCCAACAAGAGGAATCACCTGTCTTCTTCACACATAGCACACTTAACATAGCAACAGTAAGAAAACTTGCTTTGTGACAGCATGCACTTAACATTACCGCCCAACAAGAGGAATCACCTGTCTTTCTTCACACGTAGCACACTTAACTTAGCAACAGTAAGAAAACTTGATTTGTGACAGCATGCATTCATAAATATAGGAAGCTGCTTCAATATTTCTCATTATCTTCTATTACCCTGTGCATTTTACATACCTTCTGCTTTGAAACAGTACTGCAGGTGACAACTGTGTTTTTAGAACTAAATTTGTGCTCCTTCACTATCCTGCCTAGATTCAATATTGGCTCATCTAATAACTGACATGGAATTAATCTAAGATATGTTGAAGAGAATGTTTAATAAGAAATTCTAATTTTAAATCTAATATTATCCATGTTTTGGTTCTTGACATGGAATTTTTCAATTGTAGGACTCAAGACCACTCAATTTGTCATATTGGTTATACGTCTGCATAGACAATGTGGAGAACAGGTCATATTATTATATTAAGAATGTAATTTTTTGAAAATCTGCCCAATGTGTATTCACTTCACATATTGGTTATAATTCTGCATAGACATTGTGGAGAACTGGTCATATTATTATATTAAGAATGTAATTTTTTGAAAATCTGCCCAATGGTGTATTCACTTCACAAGTTTACCAATGAATGTAGTTTTAAAAGAAATTTCTGGGCTAACTGCTTGCTAGATATGTACAATGATATTTTTCTATCGGGAGAACAACTTTAAAATGCTACTGATCTCTTCTAGTTTTCAATATTGTAATGTTCATAAATTCACTCTAGTGCTACAAAGAAGAACATCCCATTTCTGTCTACTACAACCTGTAAATGACATTCCTAAACTCAAGCTGCACGTGTCTACAACCATGTACAAGTCCTTGATCTCTATACATTCCTATTCTTACTGGACTTCATTTCACAGATACTAAAATGTAATCGAGAAACCTAAACAGTTTACCCTCTACTTGCTTGAAACTAGATAAAATGTATGTGTATATTTTTGAAGATTAGTGGAAGGAAATATCTATATAATTTAATAAACTGCCAACATAGAATGAGGTTTTCACAGGGAATATGAATGGGTGAGAAAAGCTTCTAGAAGAAAAAGTGTACAAGTTGTCAATGTAATTTCTAAACTTGGGATGCATCTTTTTACCATTCTATTTGTATGATTCCCAACAATTACTTTTAGGTCCTGAACCTCCACCCATTTCATTCTTACTGGACTTCATTTGACATATATTGAGATGTAATTAAGGAGCCAAAGCAGTTTACTCTCTACTTTTTTGAAACTATACAAAATGTATATCTGAAGATCAATATCATTTAACCACCAACATAGAACATGAGATTTTCACAGTCCTCATCAGTGGAAGTGAAAAACTTCTTGAAAAAACTTGCATAATTACAAACAATTTACTTTTAGGTCCTGGATCCCTACCCATTCCCATTCTTACTGGACTACATTTAACACATTAAAATGTAATTAAGGAGCCAAAGCAATTTACTCTCTACTTGTTTGAAAGCATATAGAATGTATGTGTACATTTTTGAAGATCAATAGAAGGATCAAACTATCTAATTATTATTGTTTAGTAAGTGTCAATATAGCACATGTATTTTTTACACAGTTTCTTGCAGAAGCATTTCTCATTCAGAACTGTCAACATGCCAGACTTGCAGACTACGGACAAGATAGGTATTGTTCATATGGAATATATTAAATCTACAAAGCATTAAAGAAACTCAAAGAAAAGTACACAGACAATCAGCATAACAGGCAAAAATGAACGGTGTATATGTTTCTGTGTCTGTGTGTTTTTTATTAAGGTACACACACACACATATTTTGCCAGAAGCCAATGCTTCCTGTGGGATGCCTGCTAGCCTCAGTCAAACCAGTCAACCAACAGGAGATGTGCCACATATCTGTGTCATGTTATAAAGCACCGTGGAGATGTGTGATAACCTGGTGGGCCACACATCCTCTCACAGCCCACCATTCCAGGATGCTGTGGAATTACAAGGGGAATGAAACCCCCAATCAAAACGATTCCTTTTTAAAGTATAAAGTGTTTAAATTGGTTAAAATCTAGATATATTACCTTCACAAAGAGTATCAAATCTTAAAGACAAAAACTTTTATTGTTCTATGACGGTTTATAGTTATACTACAGGATTCTGGGTTATGCCAGTCAAGCTTTGAAACTTTTAACTGTAACATTAAGGCTCCAACCTTTATGATAGACAACAGACTTCAAAATTAAGCTTTTAAAAGAAATTTATTAATATAAAAAACTTTGTCGTGTAGCTCGCTTAATCAGGAACCCCAACCCTAGGGAGTCAAGTTTCCTTATAATTTATATGTTCAATGGATTGCAAAAACTAACACAGTTACAAGATGTATTTTAAGATCAGCGACAATTTCCATCTAAACAAATAGCAGTGTTTCATGGTAAACTTAAACCATCTTACTTGTAAGTCTATTTATCTCCATGCACATACACATACAAAAAACGCAAAGGAAATACATAACAAGTCTTAAGAATTTAGTTCTGGAACATACCCTGAGAAACATGAGTGGGTTCCTCCTTAGAACTGTCTGCTTGAGGATGGTTTGAAAACATATCTTGGCCCTGGCCATTCTCTTCAGATGTGGATGGAAAAGAAGGCTCTGTTGGAATCTCTACAATATTCTGCTCAATAGGAGAAGCAATAATCTCATTTTGAAAATGCTTATCACTATCATTCAAGTTATCAGAACATCCTCCCTGAGCAATGTTCTGTTCATTTGGAACAACTAAATCTGCTGAGAACTGCACACAACAATCATTGTCTACAGCTTTTCTATCTTGCTCATGACATTGTGCTACTGCCTGCTTCTTGCTAACAATTCCATCCTCACCTACTCGTTCAGAACAGGAGCAGCTATTCTCACAATTTTCAATACATACATCTTGCCAGTCCTGAGTTTCCATGCTTGAAACTATATCAGATGGACAGCACTGTCCTTCTGTTGTACTTTCCAATGCAAGATTTTCCTTGATATTTGCATCCATTTCTGTGAGTAGTGAGCTGTTTTGCAAAATTGAAACTGGCTCAATGAAATTGTTTCTTGTAATACTCTCTGATGTGTCACTTTGATGTCTTCTTCCAGGTTCTTCAGATGCAGCAGATGTAGTATGCTCTAAAACACCTGATTGCATCCGACTTGCACTTTCAAAAACATCTCTAAAGGAATCACCAACTTCTGTTGCAGCATTCTCACCATGCACTGGAATTTGAAATGTGTCATTCTGCACTCGTATTGCAGAATTAGTCAAGCCAGAAGGCACTTTGGTGTTAGAGCTCATTGCAGAGTTATCTATCTCTAGTTTCCTAACACTCATTTGACGTATTACCCTGATCTCAGATTGTTTCGAGCAAGCATCAGAAGATTGTGAAGTTGAGGCATTCTCCTCGCACCTTATGCTCTTCAAATCATTTAGAGATCGTCTGAGACGCAAACCCTCCTCCCGCAGATCAGTGGTATTCACAACTTTTGAATGCACCACTGGCCACTTGCAACTGTTTGCCCTGCTCAAACAATTCATTGAAGCTGAAGATACGCGTGAGAGTTCCCCCTTGCCCTCCAAAGAAACTTTCCCAAGTGTCTCCTGCAAGTGTATACCAGTGATACATCGAAGATCGTCTCTAATCCCAGCATTTTTAGTTCCCTCATCCCCTATTGATTTAAACACACACTCCTGCTGCTTAGCCTCTGTTAAGTTATTTGGAACATTTTGATTTCCACTCTTTCCAACAGATTCAATAAAGTTACTCTCTTCCAGGTAACTTGGTTCAAAATTCTCGGCTTGTTTTGATGGAAATGGACCAATTTTAGCATCTTGCTTTTCAGCAGATTTAGGCATACATGACTCTTGCCCAGAGGTACAGTTAGGTTTCTGCAAAGTACCAGTGTCTACATCACTTAGCAGAGAAGCCTGAAGATATCTCCAGCTGCCATCATTATCCCTTTTGAGGATAGAATTCTTTCCTGGAACATCCACTTGAATATCCACAAATGTGCCATCTGCAGAGTCATCTGCAATATTTAGGGCAGATTCTTTTCTATGAGAATCTGATTCAGTGACCCTAACATTAACCATGCCAACCACATGATCATTGAGAAAAGTAGAGCTAACAGTATCATTGTGGTTGCAATCAGATATGCCATTTTGTATGACATTGCATAGGCTCTTCCCGTTCATATCCACAACCAGCTTTCCATTTTTCCAATAATCCAAGTCACTTGGCTTCATTTCAGAAAATTTATAATCCTTGCGTGCATCAAGGTGAATGTCTGTGGTGACAGAGGTACTCGCAGTAACATCATGGTCGGGACCATCCTCTTGCTGCCCACCAATACCTGCAGAGCAAGTCTGGGCATCTGTACGTTTTACTTCTATCTTATCAACAACTAATACATCCTCTTGAATGTGGGGAAATGATCTCTTTTCCCATTCACTTCCTATGTCATCTTGATCATGCTCGCTTCCTTCAATGTCAGGCACAACACTTGCACCATGCTCAGAGCTTGCATTACTGCTTGTGGTCATTGAAGAGTTCATGGAATATGTCCTGCGTTGTAAGCTAGTTGCTTTGTTGGCATAAAATGTTGTGGCTGGTGCACTAGACAGTAAGGGCCTGAACATACTTTGAGAATTTCGACGGACATCCTGCGAACAGACAGAAATTAAAACCAAAACAAAAAATGAGAGGCTGCATAGCCTCTCTTAATATTTATTGCCTACTTTAACGAGCCAAGGACACGAATCATATATTCCTTTACTGGTGTGGCAGCAATAAGTGGAGTTTACCCAAAAGCTACTGTCTTTGGTATGTGAAAGAAAGGAGTTAGAAAAACAGTTTTTCTTCCACTTTATAAAACTATTTTTAGTCTATGCAGAAGAAAATATTTATCAGACAAAAGTCTATGTTAGTCGCAAAAAAAGCAAATGATGACTCAGTTTATATGCCAGCAAGATATGACAAAAATGATTTTAGAGCCAAATACACAGATTATTCACATTAAGTACGATGATAGGTCAAAATATATGGAGAAATATATAATTCAGAGAATTAAGGAATAAACTTATACAAGGGTAAGTGCATACAATATTAACATTTACTGAAAGTAATCGTAACCTGGAATACACAATTGTTAAGCCTGGGATTCCACTGTTACCAGCATTAAGAAACACATGTCCAAATGCTTAAAACTATGTGAAGCAGGTGGAAATACCCACTACACATCCTGACATCAGCCATTATTAGGTCTTTCTGTGACAACAAATTTTTATTATATCAAAATCTTGGTAAGCTGTAAATAACATCTCAGAATTTCAGTTTATAGTACATAGTTTCACGGAGTTTCCTGACGTGGGGATGGGTTTCAGAAGTGGGGGGCCAAGGGCCTAAATTTGGGAACAGCAAAGAGACGACGGGGGATGGCAGCAGAGCAGTGGGGGAGGGGGTGGTGCTGATATACAATTTGAGGTGAATTGAAATCTTCAAGGCAAAATCTACAATATAACATCTCTGCAAGTGCCCAATGAAAGGCAAACCAATTTTCTGAAGTTAAATGTGGCATTTAGTATGTAAAGGCATGTGCCATATAGCGAGCGACCTAGGGGCATCCCCAGCGGAGGTGACCAAGGTGGTAGTTCTGTGGGTGGTGTTTACCCCAATCCCCAGGTCTCGGAAATGTCCCCCTACAGGGGATGCAGGTTTTTTGGGGAGGTGCACCCCCATCATACAACAAAGAAGTAGAATGCAGATTTGTCTGAGGACCAGCAGTAAGAAATAGTAAATACACTTAACTTCAAAACATAAAATATGGGACTGCAGTCAAGACACAGGCAGCTTGCAAGATCTTAAACGCAAAAAAAGTCATCATAGTGGAATATAATACTTACTGTTTGGCGCCCTGCAGAATCAAAGGATCTCTTTGGTGCAGAGCTCATTGAGATGTTAGCCATTGTTGTTGATCTTGTGGATCGATTGGAGAAAGACTGAATTTTGCTGTGTGGATATGGTTCCTGTTTTCTTGTTACTTGCCGACCCAAAACACCTACAGTACTTGTTCTTCTCTTCCCTGAAAATGTAGATTGAACAGAATCCATCTCATCTTCACATGATGATACAGCAGATCCCTTACTTTGGGAGCTAAGACGGTCCCGATCATGGCTATTTGAAGAGCTAGCACTTCTAGAAACTGTTGGGGACACAGACTGACGCCTTGATACAATTCCAGACTCTATTCCATGCCCTGATGCAGGAGACGACCCACGCCTTGAGACAGGAGACAATCCACGTCTTGATGCAGGAGATGACCCTCTTGTGCTTGATGTTGGACGATCACTTATAGATGTACGAAGATTTGGAGGTGGCTCTGCTGCAAATTCCGGATTATTTGAGTGCCAAGACTGCAACTTAGGGGAGGCCGAGCTACCACGGATTGCTTTCCCCGATGCTGATCCACCTTTCCCTACCACAGTACCTGAACCAATGCTAGATCTCCTAAGTGTTGGCGTAGTTGATCTTAGAGGTGGTGTTGAAGGCTTGGAAGTGGCTGTAGAGGCCCTCACAGAAGGTGTTAATGACCGCAGAGTGGGACTCACACTTGCACTTGGACCTGGAGATGCTCTACGTTTTGAGTATGTATTAATACTGCTTGAACCAGGTGACGGGCTTGATCGCCGTGGACTAGCACTGCTTCGACCAGTCCTAGAACTACTTTCGCTCTGAAACAGAAAAATAGTATTCTGATAAGAATTAAATGGCAAAGCACATTTCGATATACAAACAAAGAAGCCCTTACAGCCAATGGGCTGCTCACCAAACAACTTACCCAGCTATTATTAAATTTGTAAAAAGTAAAAACTGGTTCTAAGACTGCAATAATACAACATAAAAATCTCTCTCAATAATAGACACCGTTTTTAACTGTTGAAAAGTAAGAAATGTTGCTACTTATCGACCATCCTTCTATCTTTGATGTTGACATCCTGTTAATTATCAAATTCCCTAATAATGCATTTTCCAAAGCTTAAGTACTCCAAAAGACTCACCCTCAATGGTCCTGGAATGCGAATTGGTTGACTTTGAGGTCGGCCTCTCTGTGAAATGCTGACGGGTGAAGTCCTCTCATCCAGTGATGGAAATAGAGGCGTGTCTGGAGGAGTCAGGAGCCTGTATTCACATTGCAAAAATAACATACTGATTATTGAAAGGCAACTTGTCAGTTAAAAAATCATCGTCAAAGTCAAAAATCTCTTTCTGTGGACAAGTATTTGACATTTCATGATTAAAAACCCATGTCTATCGGGCCATCAGTTGTCTCATAGATGCTCTGATTAAAGGAAATGTTAAAAAGGGGACTAGTTCAAAAACCTTGGAGATTATCAAACAGATGTAATTGGTAGATATGCTTTTGGCAATGTTCCCTTATCCAACACAAATTTGTATTGAATGGTACTCTTTCCAGCATTTAAAAAAAGAAGAAAGTGTTTGTGGTGAACAATAAGCCATAGACACAAGTCTGCCATAATTGTATGAGATGAAACCATTTATGACTTCCAAAGCAGACCCCAGTTACCAGTTGCAACATCAATCTCTATCAAATTTCATGCATTGGAGGGGTTTAAAGCTCAGAGTGGATAAGCATGTGGTATACGGTGTCCTTGGAGACAAAGATCAGAATGCCACGTTTTTGGCAGGAAAAAATGTCTTTTTTAATACTGTCTTGTTCTTGAAAAGTGTCTGTTATTTGATTGGGAATATGATGTCATCCGAAAAGGGGAATGAGCACTAATGAATTTTGGAAATTGAAGGAACATAATGCTACTTTATTATTACTATTTTGTTAAGGATTGGAAGATCCGAAATGATAAAGGCTCAATTTACTTGAGTGAAACAAAAACCATAGCCATTGGCATTATTTATAAGTTTATAATATCTTTTCTTTAAATCGTGTCAATGTCTGTGGCCGACTTGGCCTACAAACTGAATAACTACAGAAACAATAAGGATTTCTCTCTTTACAGACATATATCCTCCTTTTCCCCTCTAAATGGCCTAACCATTTCATGACAATAAAGTCGTTTACAACAGGATGTTCATATTTTTCTCAAACCCACTGACGAGTTTATCGTTGTTGTTTTCATAGAATCGCCTATGGCTTAGAAATGTACACCCATTTCAGAACTTAAAGTGATTATGGCTAGGCTAATTTGTGAAAAGAATTGACCTAGTTTTCATTGCCCAATATTGTGGGATTAAATTAAAAAGCATTTGTCATACTTAGACTGAATGTGGAAAGAAGTGAAGGGATCAGTGTAACTGGATTGCAACCCATTGCGGCCAGCTCCTCTATAAAATCCTGGCTAATTTCTCTGTTGCAGATAAAAAATAGATTCACTACAGTGGTTGCATTTGTCCAGCAACAGGAAATGGCGAAACTTTATCATCTCAAGGGACAATATTTACAAACCCTAAACATCTATCGAATTCTGTAATCCTTTCTTTTGTGGGATAATTATAGAAACCGTCAACATCACGTTTTTAAAAAAACAAATCAAAATAAGGATGGTTATAAGCCATATACTTACTCAGACCTTTGCCAATAATTTGATTTTTTCACAAACTTTGAACAACCAAAGAAAATGCTACTGGTGTTTTGCAAAACGACATAAGCCCAAATATAAAGAGAGAAACTAACCAGTCATAATCATTTTTGTCAGCATCATTGTTCATCAGATCATTACTCTCTCGGTTAACAGGAGTTGAGATACTAAGTCTGAAGTCTGATAAACCTCTCAATTTCAAAGCTGCATCCACACCATCATGACGTTAATTCTCAATTCTAGAATGCTACATTTCTCTAAAAACGACAACATTCACTATCCGACAACCCAAAAAATACAGAGAGATTAAAGGGGTCCGAAAACTACATATGGATTCATCACTGTCATCTCCCGAATGATGCAAGAAATTGTCCTTTTCTTTTGATTGCATATCCTGGAATAATGCAAGCTCATCTTCCTGATCCCTGTAGTTTAGTGCACTCTCCACACTTCGCCCCCTTCTATGTCTTTCCCTCACAGGCGAACGCCTCAAAACTGGGTGAGGAGCCATTTTCTCCACTCTTTTGCAACTCACAAATCAGCTGAATGAAGAATCTCCCTAATGCATTCCATAGGTTTTAACTATAAATCATTGCCCTGATTCGTAGTTTTCCTGCACGCCCTGGATAGAAACTAAACCCTGTCGATCGCTAACGTCCACGAGAATTGCAAATGTAAAAATCAGCTATATAACCAGAGGAAGATCAATAATGCCCTCTCACACCAATTAACCAAAATGATTTCCACAAATGCCGAATCCTAAAACTGCCTCATTTTCAAAAACGCCGGGGAAACTGTTCATCAGAATATACCCAATATATAACCTTAACATTATGCATCACCATAGAATTTCCGGAGCTGGGAATTAGCAGAATAGGACTACCAACGTTTCGAAACTGCTGAAAATCCAGATTTGATGTCCCGAAACCTGCCAGACAACACTGAAATTAGCAGAATGTCACCTAAACCACTCTAACAGACAAACCTAAAACTGCCAATCGACTTGATATCTATACATTGGAATGAGAACTGATGAACCCCAAAACTGCCGACCCTGTCGATTTGTGAGCCCAAAACTGCCCACCCAAAATGCCGTTGAATACACCCACATTCAGATATAACCTTGAATTCAGAACTCCTAAAGTCGCCTTGTCATCTGTTATGTAACCCAACCCACCTGTTTTCTTTCCTGTGCACAGCTGTAAGCATATATTCCTCCAGGTGGGCTTTGATTCTCATTCCCCTCCTCTCTTTTTCCCTTTGCATCTGTTCACCTTGAGCTCAATAAAATACTTCAGCAGTGCAATTGTGTAAGCAGATCTGGGGCAATCGACCCCGCTCAAAGCTTGAAAAAATAGATCCGAGCAGATCAAAGGCCAAGCTTTAGTCTTTTATATCTCCATCTCTATCTTCCCCAAAACTCCACTCCTCGCTTCCTTTTCCTTTAGCCTTGCCGAGCTGTCTACCACAATTTTCGCCCCTTTTAGTAAAGAAAGAGTGAGAATGCATCATACTGGCAGCAGTGTAAGCATTTTAGCTATCTACCCAACTAAACCGACCTTGAGAAGCGACCAGCCAGCTTTTCAGTAATCGTAAGTCCAGAGTACCAACAAATGCAAGCATTCATATAATTCATCGCTCGTTTTGAGTGCGAGTTTCACAGCAAAAACTAGAAAAGAGAATATGTTTATTTTGTAATTTGGATATGGTGAATAACAAGGCCACATTATTCAGTGTCTCGCTTTAACTGTCCTGCAGTCTACATCGAAATTAATTATATGACACGTTAAAAAAGTTGGCACTTTGATTGGGCTCTTTGAGAAGCGGTCAAGACAAGATTATCAAGGGAATAAAATCATTTTCTATTATAATTAAATGAATATTGGAAAACTATATGAAAAGGACAATAGATTTATATTGGAAGTCATATTAAAAAGATATATGTTGATGTTCTCTGAAATTTGATTATTTAGGTATTAAATAGATGTTTTTGGTTTACTTTCAATTTTGTACTTCATTTTAGTATAAAAATTCATGTAGATCAGATTTATACCTCTTAGGTTAAATCACTACTTTTAATTCCAGGTTTTATGTGCATATATTTGCATTTTTTAAGAAACAAAATCATTTTTTACATAAACATAAGGTGATTGGATAAATGTGAATAATTACACAACTATTTAAATTAGAGATTTGATGTTTGCAATTAAATGAATATTAGAAGTTAAATGTGAAGGATGATTAATTTAGATTAAGAAATTATGTTAAAAAATAAATGTTGTGTTATGTGAAATCGCAAAAAAAAATTTAAAAAATGTAGTTTTCTTTCATTTTGGGTTCCATATAATTGTATAAATTCATCTAGATCAAATTTGCATCTCTTGAGGTCAAACTCAAGTAGCTCAAGAATGATCAAATGTGCAAAATTAATGTAGATAATTATAGACTCTAGCAACATTTGTGGCATCAATTTCTAATATTTAGAAATGTGTGAGGACAATTAAACCACATGTGCAAAATTTGGTGGACTAGTCCTCAATGTCCTCCATCGAGATTCGTGACATGGTTTAACAACCTCATGTGTCTTCTATAAGTCTAGTGGTCGTATCGGGCATTACAAGTCAATTTTTTAGTGCAACGACAACCGGTAGTTGTAACAAGGGGTATCAGAGCTTGGTCATAGGTTTTAATCCTCTTGAGTGACGCTAATGGGGGATTGTTAGACTAACTAGACCAACGTCCCCCTTCGGGATTCGTGACATGGTTTAACAACCTCTTGTGTCTTCTATAAGTTTGGTGGTTGTATCAGGCATTAACATGTCGATCTTTTGGTGCAACAACAACCGCTAGTTGTAAAAAAAATTAATGTAACTAATTATAGACTCTTGTAGTTACATCAATTCTAATATTTGAAGATGTGTGGGGATAATTAAATACTTAAAAATCATACAAAAATTGTTGAATTATGAGGGTCTATGTTTCTTCGGTCAACCCCCTTGTTGAACCAACTTTACAGCCTTGGACAAGTGTTTGAAGACACTATTCTCAAGCATACAAGTGTATCATATGTAGATAGTAATGCAATACATTCCTTATTAGAGCTCCAAATAAAAAAAGTTCCTAGAATGATTTCTCGATACAATTTTATTGTTTTTTGAATTACTATTAAATGTGTTTAATTATAAATGTGTGTGTGTGCGTGTACACACACACATGTATAAATGTATGTATACATATATGTACATACATACATAAATGCATACATACATACAATGTATGTATGTATACATATACATATATATGATATGAAATAAGAAAAATAATAAGCAACACCACAGATATTCAATTCCAGTGAAATAAAAATATTTATAGTTAGAGAACAAATTCCTAGCAAAGACAATGTTCTCTGTGCAAACAAAGATGCAAAATTTAATTATTTCCAATGTCTCCATGAGGAGAAGGCTACAAATTTATAGGCACTAATATGCCTAAAATAAAGGATATGAAAATATTTTTGAGATCTCAATATGAGATGGAAAATAAAACATATATGATATGTTATTCCATATCTCAACATGAGATGAACAATACTAACCAAATAACATTTATAAAATAATAATATATTAATATATGTTAACTTCCTAACAACTAGGAACTAATATATTACTTTTACTTTTTACTTTTTTACTTTTGCCTTTTATTTTTTATATTTAGATAGGATTAAGACTAATAAAAATAATACTAAGCTAATAACTTATATGTATTGTGTGCATACCCTCCCAACAATATTAGCATTAGACTCCAATGCTCACAAATGATAAGGAAACTCTTGAGATAGTTGATGGTGAGATATCCAATATGCATGATACGAAAGCTAACCTTTCTTTGCAACAACGTAGGAAGTGGTGGAACCATGTCGTGTTTGTATAAAAAACTCTATCAAAATCAAGCAGAACTTGAATATTGGGAACAAAATCTATAGGATGGCTGACATGGAGCTCAGTTTCTAGTGTCGACTCATGGTATTTCTTGAGAAGATCAACATTAACAACATCGTGGATGTCCAACTAAGTTGGAAGATCAAGTTTGAAAGCATTATTAGATACATGTTGAAGAATTGTGTAAGGCTCATAGTGAAGTGGCTTGACCTTGCTATGTGCTTTCTCTTAGAAATGATGTTTTTCCAAGTATAACCAAGCTTTATCCCCAAATTGAAAAGTATGAGGACATGATGATGATCCATAAGTTATTTTTGTTTGTCTTGAGTCTTCTAAAGAATCTAAACTGCTTTAGACCAGGAAGAATATGTAAATGTTGAATGAAGGCTTGGGCCTTATTGCTCTTTTTGAATATGCATAGTGGATGGACATGGAAAAGATAATGGCAACTCATATGGAGCCAAAGCCTGAAACCCAATACATACCTCAAAAGGTGAGTGACATGTAGATGAGTGAATTGCTCAATTGTAGGCATTCCTTACATTTGCATTAGGCTCAAATCCCACTTGGCAAGAGAATTGTGTTGGTTCACAAATTCAGTCTGACCATCTAATTGAGGATGGAAAGAAGTGGAAAAGTTCAGGGAAACTCTCAAAATATTCCACAAAGATCGCCAAAATGGCCCAAAAAACCTGAGTCATGATCAGAAAAAATGTTGGTAAACTAAAGGATCTCTAAACAAAGTCAAAGAAGAGTTATCTAAGTCATGTGTAGAACTTGTCTTGCAATATGGAATGAACTTAGCCATCTTGCTGAATTGATCATCAACCACAAAAATGCAATCATGCCAGTGGGGTTGAAATTGTGATTGAATGTAGGGTCCATTTGTCTCTTTTGTTGAGAATTAGTAAATGACATCTAGAAATGCAAAGATAAGACTATTATGTCTTTATAGTTTTTAAATTTTTAAAAATTATTGAGACAATGCAACTAAGATGAGAATAATTTGAGATAATTGACTATAATGATAACTAGGGAATGAGGCCCATTTTTTTGTAGTTTTTAAAACTTTTGGGAATGATTTTAAAGATAATGCAAATATTTGAAATAATTTGACTATAATGATAATTAGGAATGAAACCTTTTTTTGTGATTTTTCAGAATTTTTGAGACAATGATTGACTATAATGACAACTAGGCAATAATCTAACTATAATAACAACTAAAGGATTACAATGTTCCATAAGGAATTTTTTGAAAATTTGGAAGCAAAACCAAATGAATGCAGACCTAAGTAATTGAAAGGGGAACCTTAGACCCCCAAAAGACAATATGATGTAGTGGAGATTGACAAAATTCTTTTACCCTTCACTACACTATTGAGCTAGGAGTTTGACTTAATAATGAAATTTGACAAAGATAATTTATGTGATGAGATCAAGATATCCTAGCAGTGATGAAAGTATGGTTCAAGGTTTGGACTTGTAAATCCTCAAAGATTTCCCTAAAGATCAATGTGAAAATCCTAGAAGATGCAAGGTAATGATCAACAAATTTGGACTATTGATTGACAATGGAAAAATTGTAAAAGATTTGGGGCTATTTTATTGAAAATGCAAAGATTAGAATGCAAGGTGAAACCCTAAAATAATTGATAAATTTATACTATTGATTGGCAATGCAAAGATTGGAATGCAAGGTAAAACTCTAAAATGATTTTTGATAAGGGAAACCTAATATAAATCTAAAACCTAAAAATGAGAATTGGAAATTGGCCTAAATTTAAGATTTTGGAAGATTGATTTGGCCTTAAGTGTAAAACCTAATGCAAAACCTAAATGAACATACAAATTTTCTTATGCCAATAATAATTTTGAGTTTTGGATGTTCTTAAATTAATGTAATTTGGCCTTAATATTTTGTTTGTGTTTTTTGTTTTGGAAACCCTAAATTTTTAGGCAATTACATAGGATATTTCTTTAATGTCGTGGTAAATCCAACAATTATGGCACATAAAATGATAGATGTAGTATTTAAAATTACAATGGCATATACTAAATTGATAGTTCATAAAATAATCATAATGATAATTGTATTTTTGTTACACCAAGAGGCGTACCTATACAATGGGAGCACAAATGGGAATACCAGCATGTGAATATGCCAAAAAAGATTCTTTGTCAATAAAAACTATAAGATTAAATAAATAAGTTACAAAACTATTAATAGCTGGCTGAAATAATAGGAATCCAAATGGCAAGGCCAAAATAATAGGCCCTGAAAAATAGGGGCACCAGATGGATGAAGAATAAGTTAAAAAATTAAAAATTTGAAGTGTTTTATGTTTTTTTGTGAAATTTGGAGAGGCAAAGAAATTAGAAAAGGCATCTTTTGGGGAATATGAAGAGACGCTCTCAAATTATAAAAGAGTGTCTCCTCATTTCATTTGTAGGAAGCCCATTTCAAAAGCAACCAACCAACCAAATATCAAGGTGATATTTTTATTTTGTATTTAATAATTTATTTTTTTATATAGTTTTAGTTTTAGTTTTAGATTTAGAATTAGTTTTAGTTTACATTTAGATTTAGTTTTAGTTAGATTTATATTTATATTTCTCTTAGATTTAGATTTTGATCATTATTTCATTTAATATTTAGATTTAAATTTAAATATGGAGGGCAATGTCACCATATTGTTTTAGATTTAGATGATTTAGATTATTCATTTAAATGGTTTAAAATGGTGAAAAATATTCTTCTTCCTTAATTAAAATTGAAAAATCTTTAAGATTTAGTTTTAATACTTTAAGATTTAGACTTAGTTTTAATTTTAAAGTTAGATTTAGATTATACTTAATCTTTATTTCATTTAATATTTAGTTTTAATATTTAGATTTAAATTTAAATATGGATGAAATGTCACCATATTGCTTTAGATTTAGATTATTTAGATTATTCATTTGCAATGTTTAAAATTGTGAAAAATCTTTCTCCTTCTTTATTTAAAATTAGAAAATCTTTAAGATTTAGTTTTAATACTTTATTTTATATAGCTTTTATATTTAACATTTAATTTCTACAATAAAAACTATTAAATTAAATAAATAAGTTACAAAACTATAAATTTAAATAAATAATAAATTTCAAGGCCAAAGCAGAAAATAATAGTGACGAAAATAATAGGAAGTCAAATGGCAAGGCCGAAATAATGAGGCCCAAAATAATAGGACCCGAAAAAATAGGGGCGCAAACAGATGAAGAATAAGTTAAAAAATTTGGAGTGTTTTATTTTTTTTGTGGAATTTAGAGAGGCAAAAGAATTAGAAAAGACACCTTTTGAGGGAATATGAAGAGACGCTATGAGATTATAAAAGAGTGTATCCTCATTTCATTTGTAGGAAGCTCATTTTAAGAATAAGCAACCAACCAAATATTAAGGTGATATTTTTATTTTATATTTAATAATGTATTTTTTATATAATTTTAGTGTTAGTTTTAGATTTAGATTTAGAATTATAATTAGATTTAGATTTAGTTTTAGTTTTTTAATCGATAAAAGGCCGAAGCCCTAGACATTTTTATTAATATAAATAATTATATTACAATGTGACCCTGCTCACTGCAGGCACTGGTAGGAAAGAGCGGGGCTGAGAAAACCTCCAGCCTTCCCTGAGACCATAGGTCTTGACCTTATACAAAAATTTACATGGGCATACCCACGACTCGACAATTGTCAAGATTTGTTAAAATACATATTTTTCGCAGGCATACCCACGGCTTGATACCTATCGAGATTTGTACATAATTTACGTAGGCATACCTACGTCCCGAAAAACTCTAGATTACTTTTTTTTTAAATCATGAATTATACATAGAAAGGCGATTAGACAAGGATTACATCATTTGTACAATTGAAGCAGAGTTTCTGATCTTCCTACTATGTCAAGTATATGTGTTGAACATTCGAATGATAGTCCTTCCTAAAAAAAACAAGACAAAATTCCTCCGAGACCAAGGTTAACCTGCATCAAGATAAAAATTCTACATCTCTGCTACATAACCTATCTAAGAATATTTGATATTGACTATGAAGCCTATAGTTAAATACTTTTATTCTTGACAATATAATACTAGAAACAAATACTCTTGTGATTAAAAATCCTTACCGCTAAAGATTAACAATTCCTGCCACGAGAGTCTTAACATTTTAGGCATATTTACATCAGAACTAAATATACTCCTCAGTACTATACTAGTGTTCTAACTAAATTCAAGTCATACCTGGCTAACTATCGGAAAGAAGATAATAGCAGAGTTCAATATGGGCCTCTAATATTTACATCATTCAGAAAAAGCTACAAAGATTTCCAAGCTCCTCAAATTGTAAGGCAAAAAATAATTAGTTTGAATATATGGTTATATATATATGTAGATTATATATATATAACCATGTGTTCATACCCTTACCGGATCTGTGAGATCTCAATGTCCCACAATCCCTTTATAATTTGGTACAGACTCCTTGTCATTCATTATCTTCTCTCATCTGCCCGGTCTATGTTGTCGCATGATCGCAAGATATTGTTTTAATTCTTGTGATCATGCGACATATGTGGTAATACATCTGAGAGGATGCTATATTTGAGTTTGGCATCCGTTGAAAGATTCTTAGATTTGAACTTATGCCATTGATCTGGTAGCTTTTGAAATGAACGACCACAATTATATCATCTCCGACAGTTCCTTTAAGACTTAGTGTAGACATGAAAAATTGGCAAAAGGCTTAAATCAATAAAAAGGTGCAATCAAATCATCAAAATAGCACGAAAAATCAATAAATGGAACAAAGGCAATTCAAATCAAAGGAAAATTCAATTAAATGATTAAATGATTAAATAAAGCTTGAAAAGGGGAAAAACACTACGAAATTGATTAAATTCAATTAATGACATAGTTGTTGAAATGAAAAATCAAAATGAACATCTTACCCTTCATGGCTAAATTTAATTACTTTAATTAATTAATAAATACTAATTTCCCTCAACAAAGCAAAAAGGAGACAAAATGGACACAAATCACTCACTTTTGTTGAAATGGTCCAGCCTTTTGAAACCATTTAAATGATTGTCCCCTCCTTGTCCCCCCATTTATGGACAAAGCAAAGCCAATTGACCTTACCCAAGCATAACCATGGTTATCTCACTCTACCCCCTACCCTTGGGAAAATCCTATAAGTAGAAAGCATTTAGAAGCATAAATGATCCACTCCATATCTTTGAATTGCAGCAAAGCTCTTGCAATTTGCATCCACATCACTCACTTATCATTTTTCATTGCTAATTAGCTTAAATTGCTTTGATCATAGTAGATTGTTCATCAAATAGAGCTAGAATTTGATAGAATAGATCTAAATTTGCATATCATATAGCTTAATTCTCATCTTTAGAGTGTCACTAGTGAGGATCATAGCTGAGAGCCTCATTTACCACTTTATTTTAGAGATCCATGAGATATTTAGATTAATTGTGCATTATTTAGATTAGTTTTCTTTGAATAGTGTAATTGTCTTTTAAATCTTGTTATTTCATGAAGGTGTAAATCACTCACACACAAATGGCGCCCACCGTGGGGCCCTAGGCCTCAAATTCATCATTATTTTCACATTTTTGCTAAATTTAGGCTAGAAATTGTATATTTTTGCTCGCTGTCTGTAGATCACAAAGAAGAAATCACGCCGACAGATAAAGAGATCTCGCCTTTAGCAAAGAAATGTCACCTACGGAGAATAAAATGACGTGCTGAGTCTAAAATTTTACGCGGATTAACCTACAGATTCACGCTACCGGACAGAGAAATAACGCATTACAGAAATAAAATCATGCTTCTGGTTAGTTATTAAGTTGTTGCGTTTGTGACAAAGATACCATGCATCTGGTCATTTAATTGTCGCGGACATCAATTGAAAAGTCACTTTCAGGAAGTCATTTTACGTCTGGTGTGAAGGGAGTACTTTGCCTTATTGATTTAATTTCTCGCTTTTATCATTTTAAATCTCGCGTTTGATAAATTAGACGTCGCGGTAATATCATCAATTTGTCGCAGTCTTGTAAAGATTTCACGCGTGGATAAAATTAGACATCGCTCCTGGTTATTTTAATCTCGCTTGAGCCCCGTAAGGTGACGCTCGCGGTTAAAGTAATCATGCCTTTGTCAAATTTGATCTCGCGTGCAGTCTAGACAATGTCGCGTGGATTGTATTTTTGTGTTTTATCAAATTGTTAAAATGATGACTGAATTTTAACTCTATGTCCGTTTTTCTGTCTCAGGTACATGCTCTGTCACAGAAAAGTGCTCAAAAATTTATTTTTTTCTTTTTTGCATGCAAAAAAGAAACAAAAAAGGATGTCCTATTAGAGTATACCTTGCACCTTTTGGATTTAATTTGCAAATATTTGAGTTCAAAATAAATCAAGAGCATAATCAATTTGATCATTTTAAGCTTTTTGATTTTGGTTTCCCCTCACTTTGTATGAATTTGTGTTGACTAACTTGTTGGTGGAGGGAACGTTTTGCTAAGGTAAGGGAAGGATTTGGAGAGAAAACGAGAAAAAATACTACTTAAAAATGCGCCTAGCCTTTGCTAGCATCGATTAAGGTATTTTTTTCTCATCAAGCTCGCACATTCCCTTAGCTTGTGGCATTTCAAAGTTCAAAACATAGTTTAATCATAAAAGGGAAAGAATAAACACTTCAATTCTAAGAACCCCTTTGTCATGGGGTTGAAAAAGAATAATTGATTGTAAGTGTTTGGGAGAAATTCACTTTTCATGCTTTCAATGAACATGTTTAGAACTTAGTGGGCTCGCCTCCCGAGATTGCCTTAAAGGGCCGGTGAGAGGGATAGCCCAAAGTGGGATACACTTGCCTTTGCCGCAAGAATCTAACCCACTATAAAAAGAAACGCGTGTATCCTTAATGGGGTGCACGACAAAAGGATTTTAGCCCTTTCGAACTTCCTCTAGTAGTCTTAATGGATTGCACAAAATCGTACTTCGGTGCGTGTGGGAAGCCCCTTAACATACTTGGGGGATGAATGGCTAAGATCCATTTTGAACGGAATCCACACTACAAAATGGTAAAAATAGCAAAAACTACCTAATAGAGCCATTTAAAAGCCAAATTTATGCTAGGTAGCTTGCTTGGAAGTCTTTCTTGTGATCAAACCCGTGGAAACATTCGAGAATATACACATTAGAATGATCTAGGGATATGGTGAACTATTGATGTGTGTGTTGAGATTGTCTTCAACTTTTCAAACAAGAAGTTCCAAAGTACTTGATCAAAATACAATTAAATTTTTAAATCTTATAAATTGATCAAGACTTGTGACACATTCCAAACCAACCCAACTGGATTGAAATTAAAGAAGGAAGGATTGATCCATAATGATGAGCCTATTTGAGGGAATGTCCGATAATCAAATTTTAGAAGCATCCAAAAATACCGAATTGATCAAAGCAATGGAATTAACTTTGAAAAGGTGTAATGAAGCATATTCCCTTTATTTAGCTCAATCAAAAGCTAAACTTCCTCATAATGATGACACGTCAACTTTAGGAAAGGATGAGGAAAAACAAAAGGATACTTTATCTAAAAGGCGATCATTAAGATCAATGTGTCCTTTTCTTTATAATGATAGGCCATCCATATCTTCACTGTCCTCATATCAGAATGTTCATTGGAATCAAAATGATGAGGTGTCTAAAGAAGAAGTTTCAGAAGCAATTCAAGATCCCATGTTTATGGAAATAATGAAATTAGTCTTGGAGAGGAATAAAGAAGCATATTTCATGGAGTTAGTTCAAGTAGGAGCTAAGCTTCCTCATAATTTTGACATATCAACCTTGAGAAAGGATGAGGAGAAACAAAAAGACACTTTATCTAAAGAGCCATCATTAAGATCAATTTGGGCATTCCTTTATGATGATGGGCCATCCGTATCTTCATCCTCCTCACAAAAAGAAGCATTTTAGAGAAACAAAGTTATCTCAGATCAAAGGAAATTGCATAATCAACCTATTTGTGATCAAGATAATAAAGAGTATGGAGTGAAAAATACAGCTCTCAAGAAAGATAATAAACCTCCATATAGCAAGAGTAATCCATTCATCCTTTGTCCATCTCCTAACAAGGTTTCTCCCTGGATGACTTGTACACCTTTCATCCTTCATCCATCTCCCAAACCTCTATCTAGCAAAGATCCTCCCATAGCTAGCATTCCTTTCATCTTTTCTTCATCTCCCAAAGCTCCACAATTATCCAAAATTCCTCCATCAAAGAATGAGCCTAATGATGACACTTTTCCCATTAACTATGTCTACCCTCAAGGGCTACCTCTAAAAGAAACCCAAGCTAACTTACATCTTGCTGCAAATTGTTTCCATGCTTCAAAGATCTTGGACCCCAAAGCTTCATGTGCTTCAATGCCTATTATACCTATTCAAGAGGATCCTACACCATTCTTCCAAACATTCCCCACACATATCCAAACATCTATCTTGTCCTTAGAAGTGGCTTCATGTCAAGAGGATAATCTAAAAAGAAAAGAAACAAATATTGATAAAGATCAAGATCAAGATTATATACAAACCCCTCCCATATTTGATGAAGGTCCCATATCCCTTGAACCTTGTGATGATCCCCTTGCATCCTTTCATGGCTTCCAAGATGATATCCTTCCATTCCAAGAACAAAGTACCCTTCCAAGTTCCATATTTTCTCCACTTCCCAAGCAAGATCAAGATATCCCTTCCATAACTTCCAATGAGCATATTGAAAATCAAGAGCAAAATACCTTCGCTACACAATTCAAAGATCCTTGTCAAGATCAAAGTATCCCATCATTTCCTTGTCATATTCCTCCATGTTCACCTCAAGAAAACATCATTCTTCCAAATCCCTTGCAAGATAATAAATCCCTTCAAGCTTCAGTTGATCCTATCAAATGTGTTCCTATCAAAGCTACTCATGAGCCTATTAGTATAAAGATAAATCTTAAAGATGAGAATGTTGATGATGGAGCTCCTTCCAAAGATATTGATATCCCTTTCACACCTTATATCCCTCCATTCAAATACAACCACATACCTCCACTATCCTCCAAATCCATTTTGGGTGCCTATGTCCCAAAACAAAAGTCTTCATCCCTTCCATCCATACTAGGTCCATATATTCCCCCATCAACCATTCCTATCATCCCTAGCTATCCATTCACTTACCCTACCATGTATCAAGATCAACAAAGACACACATACTTGAAGAATGTCCAAACACCAATCCATATGAACCATCCATATTATTCCTATTCATCCACAATTCCTAAGTCTTTTGGAAGCAATGTTGATGTGCAACATAAAAATCATAAATCCAAGAATCCATATGTGCATAAAAATCACAATGTCCCATCTAATCGACATGTGAATGAAAAGAAAAATGAAATATCCAAAAGGCCGCAAAGGTCCACAAAGCAAAAAGAAAAAAATAAAATGTGGGTTCCTAAATCCCTCATTGAAGAAATGCATTCAAAAGCATTCCAAAAGGAAGAAAAATCAAAGAATATGTGGATTCCCAAGTCATTATTGAAAGACTTGCACACAAAAGAAGAATCAAAATTGACATTCAAGCTTCCAAAGGCTTCCATTCCATCTCCTTCCAAACATCCTTCATCTTCTTACATCCCAAAATCCACTACCTCAAAAAGATCCTTACCTCCGTCATCTATTGTTCCTCCATCATTCCACCACTCTTCAAAGTGTGTGTCAAACTTGATCTTGCCAACATTTCCATCTTCAACATACCTTCTTCTTATCCTCACATTCATTTTCCAATGCATACTTTCTGTACTTCCATCCCTCTTATCAATACCTTTGAGCATCCTAGTCATACCCATGGTTTATTACAACATATCTTTCAAAGGAGCATTGTCCAAAGATTCCGATGTTGGGAAAATATTGAAAAATACAAAAAAAGAAAAAAACAAAGAAAAAAAGAAAAAAATGAAAAAAGAGAAAAAGTGCCTTGGTGAAAACCTAGCAATAGGTACCTTGGTAGCAAAAATAAAAAGAAATAAATCTAGGGTGAAAACCACTTCTTGTGGCGCCTTAGACAAGTACCATGATGAAAACCTAGCAAACAGGCGTCATGCGTAATTCTTCCTTCTTGCACTCTACACTTGGGGGCAAAGTTTCATCCATTCTATCCTCCATCTTCCTATCATTTATCTCACTTTCATCCACATTTCCTCTATCACCTTCATCTTGACAAGGTTGAACACATCCATGAGCATTGAGTATCTTAACATCTGTTATCCTTTCCATCAACTTATGTACTTGCTGCATCCATGTTACCCTATCATGATCTTGCTTATCCCAAATTCACCTTCATTATTCCTTGATAGTCTTTTCATAATCCCAAAACATCCCTTCATAGCCTCCATCACTCCTTTATCTTGATTGTGTTATCTTATCCACATCTTACCCAAATTGACCCTTGGTCTTGATCAAAATGAAAAAAAAAAAAAAATTGTTATCAAAAACTTCTTGACGTGTCCACTCTTTTGGATCACTCCTTTTCATGGCAGTAGATCGTTATCCTATAGGCTATCTAACACTGTATCATTGGATTTCATGGCTTATCCAAAAACATGCTTCACATTGCTATATCATTTTTTCCTTAGCTTGGGTACTCTTAAGGAGATAGTCCTATGGGTCACATTCACATACTTCTTCCATCATAGCCTTTCCATCTCTAATCCATCAGCTTGAAAATCCATCTTTCATGTCCTATATCTTGCTAGACATTGGGGGCAAACTAATGTGATCTTGTTTGAGATCTGGTAAAAAGGAAAGCATAAAGTGCTTCTAGATGCATCTGGCATGAACTGAGTTTTTGTAAAATCTTGGAAGTTTTCTCAAGTCCAACATTTTTCCTATCCAATCAGGGGCATTTGATCTGAATCAATGGATTCAATAGTGCTATAGTCGGTCACACATCAGAGAGACTTATCAAAGCTTCAGAAGAGAGTGATTTTCGTGAACCTTTGATGGATATCATTGTTCACTAACCAAGAATTCAATTACCACAACTTGATCCATGAGCCTTCATTGACTTTATTATTCGGGATTAAAAATTGACAACACTTTAAAGATCAGAATACTTGGAAATACTTTTTGAAAATCATGAAACATTGCAAAACACTTGAAGCTTTCTTTTGATGATCTTTACTTACATTGATTTTTATCACATCTTTTTAGCTAATCGATGATGTTTCGACTAGATTGGCAATGATGGAGACATGATATTTTTCTTGCCTTTGAGTGATTGTCTTGAGGGATATCCAACAACTTATGTGAATTCGTCTAACGACGTGGTCATCAAAGAACCATCAAGGACTTTCATATAAGGTCAAAGGTTGACCTTTGTTTGTTTATGCAACATTGAATTCATTGAAACTGGTATTCATACTCTCATAGTTGGTTTATTCGACTAGTGTGGGTTGTACTAGTTCAAAAAGGAGGTTACCAAATGTGATAAAAAGTGGTATTCATATCATCATGTCAGTGGGCAGTGGTGATTGTACTTGCTTTCCAGTCCCAAAGTGCTCAATGATGAAAATTTATCCTCAAGGCATTTATTTGCTAAAAGCTAGTGACACTTAGCTGCATTGCATTGCATTATCATGGAAGGTTAATTACATTATCATGTTAGATTAATTGCATGGGCATTTGTTTGTAGTATTTTTCCAAGGGAAAAGGGGGTTCATTCAATTGAAATCTTGATCAATCATAAAATGGGTCATTCAATCAAGAATCAAGGAAAGTCCATAAGTCATAAGTGTCCATAATATCAAAGATCCATGAAGTCTTGTCTAATCAAAGATACAATGTCATCAAAGTGATACATCAAAGTCCTGATCAATAACTGAAATATCATGATACAATATCAACAAACTGAAGGAGCTCCATAATCAATCATCTCAATAACCTATACTCTAGCTGGGTCAAACCCATGACTTAAATCCAAATATCCAAGAAGCTAAGGTCCGTATATATATATCATTTACGGAAATGTGCCTGTTTCACAAATCAAGGGAATCATATCAGTATTCTATATCAGTGAGTCATCTTACGTCAATCAATCCTATCAAAGTATCAAGCAGTCACACCTTGTACCATCGTTCGTGTCTCTGTGTCCTGAGAACAAAGCAAGCAGTATCAAATCATATCAGTTTTCACACTGATTGATTTATCCTATCAACTGTATCGGTTTTCACACTGATCAGTTATCCCATATCAGTTTTACTATCCTATTAGATTGACAAATCACATTCATTGGTACCATTATCCTGTTATTATAATCACTTGTTTCGCTTAACTACAACAGACCTATCTATCTTGGATATGCAAATTGTGAGTCATGGCATATCATCAATATTTTTTAGAAATGAAAACATATTGGACCAATCAATCAAAATCTTTCAAATCAAGGAATCAATATGTTTTATTTCTGAGGGGGCATCAGAGTATCAAATTGGCATCACATCAAAAACATTTATCAAGTTATCATATCATATCAAGTTATCATATCATATCAGTTTCATATCAGGAGGCAAATCATTATCAGAGACAGTATCATATCAAACCTATCAACATATCATCAATCAATAAACCCAGGACCTTTATTAGTGAACCCAGGACCTTTATCAGTGAACCTAGGACCTTTATTAGTAAATTCAGGACCTATCATCAAACCAAGACCCATATCATATCAGAGGCATCAGAATCATATCAATACCATCATCAAAGGTACATCATCATCATCAGGAAGTACCTCAATCAGAATCATCAGAGGCATATCAGAACCAGGACCTGAATCAGATCATCATACTAAGGGAATCTTTGAATCAGTGTTCTTCGCACATCGATTCAAAGAGGGGCATTTGTAGACACGAAAAATTGGCAAAAGGCTTAAATCAATAAAAAGGTGCAATCAAATCATCAAAATAGCATGAAAAATCAATAAATGGAACAAAGGCAATTCAAATCAAAGGAAAATTCAATTAAATGATTAAATGATTAAATAAAGCTTGAAAAGGGGAAAAACACTACGAAATTGATTAAATTCAATTAATGACATAGTTGTTGAAATGAAAAATCAAATGAACATCTTACCCTTCATGGCTAAATTTAATTACTTTAATTAATTAATAAATACTAATTTCCCTCAACAAAGCAAAAAGGAGACAAAATGGACACAAATCACTCACTTTTGTTGAAATGGTCCAGCCTTTTGAAACCATTTAAATGATTGTCCCCTCCTTGTCCCCCCATTTATGGACAAAGCAAAGCCAATTGACCTTACCCAAGCATAACCATGGTTATCTCACTCTACCCCCTACCCTTGGGAAAATCCTATAAGTAGAAAGCATTTAGAAGCATAAATGATCCACTCCATATCTTTGAATTGCAGCAAAGCTCTTGCAATTTGCATCCACATCACTCACTTATCATTTTTCATTGCTAATTAGCTTAAATTGCTTTGATCATAGTAGATTGTTCATCAAATAGAGCTAAAATTTGATAGAATAGATCTAAATTTTCATATCATATAGCTTAATTCTCATCTTTAGAGTGTCACTAGTGAGGATCATAGCTGAGAGCCTCATTTACCACTTTATTTTAGAGATCCATGAGATATTTAGATTAATTGTGCATTATTTAGATTAGTTTTCTTTGAATAGTGTAATTGTCTTTTAAATCTTGTTATTTCATGAAGGTGTAAATCACTCACACACACTCAGGTCCCACAGGCTACGTGTCAACATCTTGCTTAGTCGCAAAGTATCTTTCTTCCCATAGCGACTAAGCGACTACCGTTGATTTGATATCGCATACAAACTCTTTTGGCCCCACCTGGACACGTGGAAGGATCTCGCTTAGTCGCAAAGCAACTTCCACACCATAGCGACTAAGCGACTACCATTGATTTGATATTGCATACAAACTCTTTCGGCCCCACCTGGAAACGTGGAAGGATCCCACTTAGTCACAAAGCATCTTCCACACCATAGCGACTAAGCAACTACCATTGATTTAGTATCTACAACTCTTTTGGTCCCACGACTACATGTCAATATCCCGCTAAGCATTTTTCTTTCCATAATGGCAAAGCGGGAGCCGTCGATCAAAAATCTTATGCAACCTCCTTCCGGACAACTTTTCTCGGCCCCACCTTTACACGTGGAGAGATCTCACAAGTTCACAAAAGTATTTGACAGGGATCATGATTATGCGAGGGTCGTTGGATCCTTTCCTTGTTCCATCATAGGTAAGTCCGTTGACTCGGGTCCTGCCAGGTCCTCCATTGTCGCATGATCGCAAGAGTGTTATTTTATTCGCGTGATCATGTGACCGCTTTATCATTGGTGCATGAAATAATATTTAATACTATCCTTGTCGGGCTCGGACTTATAACTTTTCATTATCGCATCTGCGCTGTTAGCATATGTGGGTCCCATTAGAGTGCATTCACCTACCCAAACTCCATTGTCGTATGATCGCAAGGCATTATTTTATTCCATGTGATCATGTGACCACTCTATGATTGGTGCACGTGGATTCCCAACCTGGCTCATTTCAACATCAAATCATACACCGTTTTCACTTTTAGGATCATGGAGACTTAAGGAATCGATTTATACCTTCATTTCATGGAGAACATTAGTTTTTGCTGTTACTTGAAAATACATTAGATCGATGAGTGTTTGGCTTTGCAACGTCAGTAGTTTGAACTTATTATTAAGTCCTTCATAACAACATAACACTATTCTTAGATACCAGGAGATTCCATAAAAACATATGTCCCTGTCTCTTGATACTACATTCTTAATTAAGGAAAAGATTCAATTGCAAGTTGCCCATTAAAGCAAGTAATAACTTTATTTGTTGCTCAATACATCCCCAGTTCTTATCATACATGTATCCTATGCTTTCCTCTTTTAGATTATTTTCTGGAGGTGATCAAATGTATATAAATATAGATATACTGTTATCAACATATCTATATTTATATATATTAAACTATAAAAGGTAACAGGATTGAAGACTTCCTGATTCTGATCTTGCAAATCGTTATATCTTAGCTTTAGGCATCAGTATATATATCTATATATACTATTACTAGTATATATATATCTATATACCTAATATAAACTCTGACTTTAGGATCCTTTAACTTAATATAGGAATACCAATTGTGACTATGTTCCATACTGCATTCTCAAATGCATTAACTGTGCCTCATCTTCTGTAACACGAAATGCTTCCCTGAGTAAAAACAATGCTTAGAAGACCTTGCTAGCTTAAAGTAAGATAAGATGGTATATACATACATTTATATATACATATATATAATGTACATATATATAAGCGTATGTACATACCATTATCCTATCTGAGGACATCATTAATATAACACTTAGCAAGGTTTGTTAAGAAGAATATGAATATATGTATATACCTATACATATATTCATATACTCTTACCCATGTCTAGCTATGTAGCAAAATAGTAAAAGTATCCATTGACCCCCTTCCCAGGGGCATCACCTCAGGGATTTTATTAACTCCTTACAATAACATAATTAAACATGACTTAGTCCATATAATGATAACAAATTAGCTATGAATACCTTCATGTCAAAGGGAAACCGATCATGATTATCAATTCCAAGTATTTGCTCTAAGAGTGTGTAATAATGTCACCCATGTATTATGGAGACACCCTTTAATCTATTGTTGTGAAAGTACTGTTGCCCAAAATTTCCTTATCATTTCCTTTTTGGCTGCATCCTATTTGTTCCAAGAAATGCTCAAGTGTCAAAGCCCACTATGTTTTTTACCTTTTGGCCCGAAACCCAGTGTGTTTTCGACCTTCGCTTTGAAGGCTCAAGATGTTTTTGACTTTTGGTCCAAAAATTCTCTGTGTTTTCGACCTCCAGTTAGAAAACCTTTTGTATTTTCGACCTTCAAGTGCGCAACTCCGACCAGGCGGGTCCCAAATCCTCATAGTCATGCAAGTGCAATGGAGATCCGACAACTATCGCATAATCTCATGGAATCTTTCAAGCCCATGAGATCATGCGACAATGGTCAGATTAGAATCTTAGTGGGTTCACACTTTTTGAGTGATGTGGCATATTTCCTAAGCGCGCTATCACGACCAGGTGGGTCCCAATTGCTAACGTCACCGCGGGGCCAGTCAGCAGTCATGCAAATAGCAAGTCACCAATGATCAGTGGTTAACATCTTACGGTTGGTCGCATGATTGCATGGGCTCTTCCGAGCCCATGCGACCATGTGACAAACCGTCAGTGGTCACAGTAAAGGCATTTCACAATGGTTTTGGTGGTGCAGTTACATGCTTGTCGCATGATCGCATGCGGCTTCCCAAGCGTATGCGACCATGCGACAAGCCTTTAGCGGTCAGCAAGGACTATGACTCCAGCGGTGGGTCCATGGATAGTAATGTATCCATTTGGACTGAGGTAAATGCATAGGATTCAGCATTTGATTCCACCTTTCTGCATAAATGCAACCTTTGGAAGCCATTGGACTGAGGTAAAAGCAGTGGAGATTCGACGGCTATCGCATAATCTCATGGAATCTTTTGAGCCCATGAGATCATGCGACAATGGTCGGATTAGAAACTCAGTGGGTCCGCATTTAATGATTGAGGTGGCATAATTCCTAAGTGCGCTATCGTGACCAGGTGGGTCCCAGTTTCTAACTTTACTGCGGGGCTAGTCAGTAGTCAAGCAAACAACAAGCCGCCATCGATTAGTGGTTAACATCTTACGGTTGGTCTCATGATCGCATGGGCTCTTTTGAGCCCATGCGACCATGCGACTAACTGTTAGTGGTCACAGTAAATCATCTTTTCCAGCCCTTCTAAGTGCTATTATTGGCAGAATCCCGCTAATGATGATAATGATAACTTCCTCAAGAAAACATACAAGTAATGCACTAAGCTTCTAGCTTCGGCTATTATTCCATAAGTAATCACTAATTGAAATGATAACAAGGAGAAAAAGGATTAAATTCTAATTTCCTACCGGTTCATGATGAGCTCATGAGTATAAGAGATGATGATCCAAATTTATGCCTTGCTAGTAGTTTCACCATGGAACAGGAAAACTGGGTGCATTTAATTATGATTTTATTTGCAAGTGCTCTGTTATTTATTATGCTACCTGTAAAAAAGGCTCTGTAAACACTCAATACCTGATGCACACCTCTGAATAAAAAGGCGTACTGTGTACAGAATATAAACCAAGATTATAGGTACCTACATCCCTTACTCTAATACCCCGGTCCATCCCTATCCTCCTATCTTAGCTGAGTTTACAGGTAATAATTTTTAGTTGCTTGGGGATCTTCAAGCAAGGCCACTAATACTAGTATCTACCTATAGCCAAATTTAATGTCTTTGGGCTAAATGACCTCCTATAATTTGTACTAATCTCCCTATAACTACTACAAACCTATAGTTTAGTAGAAATTCATATTAAGTGGAATGTTACTGCATCTGTGTTAAAACCAAAAAGTTTGTTAGAATATAAGCCTATGTAGATTATTAGATATATTGATCCATAATTGTAACTTCGTTGGCTCCTAGATTGGCTAGCTTATCTACCTCTGTATTACCCTCTCTATATGTGTGTCTTATTTCATACTTAGGGATCCCCTCGATAACTTGGTTAATCTCTTCTTTTTTCGAGTTAAGGGACCAATTGGGAGTTTTCTTGTTTCGGATGGCATTGATGATAATTTGCGAATCTCCTTCGATAACTACTTTGGATAAGTTGATCTTCCTACACAATTTTAAACCTTCTAAGGCTGCTATGCATTCCGCCATGTTATTCATGGAAGGATTTATGGGACTGGAGAACTTAGTGATGGCTTCTAACTTCCAATTGCGAATAATCCCCCCAATACCTGCTACCTCAGGGTTACCTCTAGAAGCTCCGTCAAATTTAAGTTTATACCATCCCTCTCTTGGAGGGATCCATTTGCAAGAAACTCGGTCAACCTTCACTTTGGGTCCCCCTTTGCCATATAGGGGAGGAATATCTAATTTTGGCCATTCTGCTCTAATTTTGTTATCCCAATTCTTGAATGCCTCTTCATATCTTAGCTTGTTTCTGAGATTACTATTGATATTTTCTACTATTGATGCTTCTATTTTATTTGTGATTGAATTCCATGGTAATTTTTGACTTGTGAAAATCCTCCTATTTCTTTCTTTCCATAATTCCCACACAACTATTACCGGGGAGATGGTCCATATATCCTTATATAGATTATCTTTATAAAGTGATGGCCATGCTTTAAGGTTACTTAATAGATCAACGTGGAGAGCAGACTTCCAGCCTAAACATTGATGAAGCCAATTCTAGCATTTTTGGGCATATGGGTAGTTTAGGAGGATGTGATTAACATCCTCAGATTGACTCTCACACATGGGGCATCTGGACGGCCCTTCAAAACCCAATTTCTTAAATCTATCTGCTGTCAGAATTTTATTTTGCAAGGCAGCCCATAGAAACATACCCGCTTTTGGGAGGCCAGATTTATTCCAGCAAAGGTTCAGAGGGATATCTATATCGTCCATCTTCTATTCTCGAATAATGGTATTATAGCCCTCCTTTACAGAATAGTTACCATTCTTTGATCCTATCCAAATCAGTCTGTCTAATCTATTTTTAAGTACAACTTCTCTCTTTTCTATTATTGACGTAAATTTATGCTTCTCCTGCCATATAGAGTCAATTTCTTCTAAATTGCTCCATTTATTACTCTCTTTCTTACATATATAATCCTTGAGAAAGACGCCTTTGACTCTTTTACATTCTAAGGAAACTCCATGGAAAAACCCAAATTGCTAAGGGGAGTGAGACTTGCCCACGAATCCTCCCAAAAAAGAACTTGATCCCCTACACCTACATCCCACGATAAATAGTTATTAATAATTCCTCTGCATTCTTTGATGAAATTCCATATCCTGGATCCTTTGACATGTGTGGAGGACCTGAAGATGTTGATGGGATCCGCATCGAGAATGTATTTCTGTAATAATATCGACACCCATTTACATCTAGGTTCCTTATACATTCTCCATATAAGTTTAGCTCCCAGGGCTTGGTTTTTCCATAGAAGGTTTTTAATGCCGAGGCCTCCCTTAGAAATAGGTTTACATAAGGTATCCCATTTTATTAGGGCAAGTTTTTTGTCTTTTGATGGGCCTTGCCAATAAAATTCTCTAAACATTTTATCTAGGTTCTTTTTAATATTTATTGGTAAAGGGAGAATTGACATCTGGTACGTGGGTATGGCCAAAAGGACCGACTTGATCATAGTTGTCCTTCCTACCTTTGTTAGCCATCTTCCTTTCCATGAGCTCTTCTTATTTTGGACTTTGGTAATCACTTGTTGCCAGAGTTTGGAAGATAGGAGACCTTTATCCAGGTCAATGCCCAAATACTTACACGGAAACTTGCCAATTTTATAACCCATCACCTTACAAATCTCTCTTTCTACTCTTGATGAGGTATTAATGAAGAAAATTTCTGATTTAGTGGGGTTAACCCGTTGCCCTGAGGCTTTCATGTAAATAGTTAGGATATCTTTAAATGCTTTAGCTTCTTGACAGTTGGCTTGACCAGGTAGAATCGTATCATCTGCAAACTGTTGGTGTGTGATATTTGAAATGTTTTTAGCGACCTGTAGACCTAAGATCTTTCCTTCCAAATGTCTCTTTGTTATAGATATTCCCAAAGCTTCTGCCATGATTACATATAGAAAGGGGGACATTGGGTCCCCTTGCCTAATGCCTCTCGAGATACTAAAGAAGCCTTTCGGAGTGCCATTAATTAGAACCGATATCTTAGGGGTTGAAATACAATTAAAAATAAGATTGACCCATTGCTTAGAGAAACCGAAAGCTTCCATGCATTTGCAAAGGAATCTCCATTCAACTTTGTTATATGCTTTTTGAATGTCTATTTTCATAAACATACTTGGTACCTTTGTCATTTGAGCAGTATGGACTAATTCTTGTGCTATAATTATTCCATCCAGGATCGATCTTTTTGCTACAAAACCTGTCTGTTCTTCAGAAATTATATTGGGCAATAGTGTTTTAAGTCTATTTGCTAAGCATTTAGAGAGGATCTTGTATATTGTGTTACAGAGGGATATTGGCCTGAAATCCCCAGGATCCACACTTTCATTTTTCTTTGGGATTAAAGCAAAAAAGGTGTTATTGATTTCACTTAGCAGGGACCTTGCGTTCCTGGTAGCTTCCACTACTTGCCATACCTCTTCCCCAATAAAATGCCAACACTTCTGGAAAAAACCTGCTTGAAAACCATTTGGACCCGATGCTTTATTTGGGTGAAGTTGGAATACTGCCACTCTGACTTCTTCGAGGGATAACTTATTATTTAACATTTTATTATCAAGCTCCGTAATCAGTTTAGGAATGGCTTTAAGCATTTCATTTTGTGCTGAAAGGTCAAATGCATCTGCACCATTGAAAAGGGTATGATAGAAGTTCATTATCACATTCGATATCTACTTAGGGTCCTCATTTATAAGCCCATCACTGGACTTAATTTTAGCTATTCTGTTGATGCTTCTATTGCACTTAGTGGTGTTATGAAAATTTTTTGTATTGTTGTCTCCTTCTTTTAACCAAGACTCCCTAGATTTTTGTCTCCAAAAAATTTCTTCTTTAAGAAGAATATCATTGTACTTAGCCATTAATTCCTTTTCTCTATGATAGCTTAGTTTGTCCATACCTTGTTCTATAACTAAATTGTTGAGGTCAACTATTTCTTGCTCCAACTGATCCTTTTCTTCGAAGATATTATTAAAATTGTTCTTATTCCATTCTAATGCTTTATGTTTAATAATTTTTAATTTTGCTGTTAAACAATACATTTTAGATCCTTTTACTGAAATTTGTTTCCACCATTCCTCCAAGAGATTTATAAACTCTGGGTTTTGGAACCACATAAACTCGAATTTGAAAGGACTTCTAGCTGGTTTGGAATCCTCTATAATAGTGAGCCTAACCGAAAAATGATCTGTTCCTACCTCTGGCAGAATCTCCGCAGTATACAATAAGTTACAAATTCCTTCATTCATCTTAATGAAGAATCTATCTAATTTTTCTGCTATATGGCTAAAACCTGCTCTTCTATTGTTCCAAGTGTAAATGCCATTGTTTGTGTTTATGCTAATTAGATTATTGTCCGATGCCCATTTACTGAAATCCTTATGAGCTTGTGATATATATTGAGAACCCCCATATTTCTCTTCTGTATCTAAAATAGCATTGAAATCCCCTCTAATAAAGAAGAGGGAATCTAAATTTATGGATAAAAAGAGGTGGATTTCCTGCCAGACTCTCCTCTTATCCTCATTAGGTATGGGGCCATATACGTTAATTAAGTTGAATTTTAAATTAGACTTTAGACTTTTAATTTCTAGAGCCAACCAGTTACTATTATGGGATAAAAGTGTGGCTGCTAACTTCCTAGGATCCCATAATACTGCTAACCCTTCGGAAGTACCTATTGAGGTCGTGTACTCTGCTTTCCATATGCCTAATTTTTTGTTGAACTTGGAGCTTCCTACTTTATTAAGTTTAGTTTCCTGTAATAAAATAATTTCGGAGTCAAAATTTTTAAGGTATCTTTTAATTAATCTCTACTTATTAGGGGCATTTAGTCCCCTAATATTCCATGTAGTGACTTTCATTGTTCTTGGGGAAGGCACTTCCCCTTCCCTATGTTTAGAATATTGACTAATTTCTTTTGATTACTTGAATTTCCATCTATGGTTCTAAGTTCAACAGCTGATTTTCTCCCTCTTTTCTTTTTGATTCTGTTAATATTTGGTGTACTAAGGCATCCTCTATTCATTGCTATTCCCAAATGTCTATTTTCATTAGTTATGCCAAAGAGGCCTTCTATGGAATCTTTAACCATTGACATGTTTCTCGCTATACTGATGATCTTGTCCTGCTACCCTGCACTCACTTGTTTTGGTTCCGTTTGTATATTGATCTCATTGTTATCTATAATCTCTTTACCATAGATCTCAATTACCTCATCTGGATTCTTTGGTATTATCACATTAAGGGATTCTATTTCTATCGAGATTGTTGTTACTGGTTCCTTCCCCTTATGCATTGATTCAGTATCTTTTATATTGCAACAGGGAACCTCTTTATTGGTTCCCTCATTTCTTGAGCCTTCATTTTGAATAGAAATAGGGTCCTTTTTTGGACTATGTTTGTCTTCACCTTTATCCTTTGCATTTATTTCATAGTCTCCTAGGAGCCTATCACCACTTTGATCAGGGGTTTTTAATAGTTTTATTGCTTCATTATTCTCCTTCTCTACCTGAACTAAAGTTGCATTGCTGATATATCTAATTAATGTTTCTCTCTGGGAATTTAGTGTCTCCAGATCAAAAATTTCATCCATGAACATTTTCATAAGATCCTCTATAAGAGATTCTCCTAGGCACTTTATAATTTGGTCTACTTCCTCATTACATTTTTCTTCAGGATCCCTATCTGCTATTTTGGATGAGCCCTCTGGGTACACCGATTGATCTGCTAATAAATCTGTATCTTCTTTGACAGTCTTGCTTTCTATCTCTATCTGTTCCATTTCCAAAAATAGAATACCCTCCACATTTGGGTTGGGCATACTGTTATCAGCTAAGTCCCCCATTTCCAAATTAAGAACTGGATTTCTATTGTCCTCCTTCTGCATTGCTTTATGAAGAGAGGGGGAAACTATTTCCTTTTCCTCTCCTTCTAAGGGGCAAATTACTATATCCTTAATCTCCCGTGGAAGGTTGTTTATCAACTTGCCCTGATCTTCCCCTAAAGCTCTAGGCTCAAATTGAGATATAGGTCTATCTGCATTATATTCTTTAGGTCCCTTTATATTGAAACCTCCCTTGCCCTTACAGAAGTGGATTTCATAATCATTGCTAAACTGATTTAATGGATTAGTGCTTGCTTGTTCTATATTGGTGGCTTTGTTAATTTCCATATAATCTTCTAAGATAATTGGGTTAACAATAATAGAGTTAGAATTGAAACTTAATTGTATAGGAGAGATATATTTTTGGTGGTAATCCAATTCTACAATGATTATCTGATCTACATGCATGTTTGTTGTTTCAGCCATTCTAATAAAACTACCAATCTTATTTCCTATATTGCAGAAAATATCCTGACTAGACAATTCCAATGGTACATTCTTAATGGTTATAGCTTTTTCAACTTTAAAATTCTTCAAATACATGGGATTGAATAGAGGGATCCAATCAAACAAAGCAAAAGGAATACTTCTAAATTTAAGACACTTTTTTCTTTTAATGCTATTTTTAATATCTATATTCTTGCAATCAATATACATGAAATTTTCCATGAGTCGAGAAATAGTTACCTCTCCAGGAAGTAGTGATGTCAGCTCTGTGACTAAGACATTGATAGGAACCCCTGTACCTTTCCATATGTAGATTAAGCCTGTGTCTGCAAGGTATTTCTGCTTCTGGGCAACAACATCACTATCTAGGATGAGATTATCATAGTGCATACCAACCTTTGAGATGCCTTTATTCAGATCCTTACCGCGCCTGTGGGGAGGCGTATATGTGAGATTCTGGTGATTATTATTTTGCAGAATAAAGTATTGCCAGTGTTGCTTACAATCAGATAGAGCAGGCCTTGCTAATCTTTTGTGATGCAGAGGGCTATATATTTTAGTAGTTGCAATGTTCCTCCAATCCTCGGCAGAGAAGGAAGGATTTTTGGCTATAATAGGGTAGGGTTTCCTTTGCTTAGGCTTTGCTATCACATCTTTCTTGCTCTAATGTGCTAGTGCCCTATTAATTTCCTTACCTATCATAACTCCTTTCCTTTTATGCGGGGGCAAGTAAATGCCAGGTAAGTTTTCCTTCTTACTTAGTAAATCAAACGCATTCCTTGATGGTAAACTATTATCAATGTGAGATGAAGTAGAAACCCTAACCTTATTCTTCCTTTTAACCGAATGCCATGCCTAATTTTGATCTATGAAGCGCCTTGAGGTAGCCTGTGCTGTAACTTTTCCTTCCCCTGAACCTGACTGGGGTATATTGACATTATGATCTGAATTAATTCCAGATTCATGAATACTTGCGTACCCGCTGCTAAGCTTAGCCCTTAACGCATACTTGGTTTTTGCAAACATATCAAACTGCCTATCCAAAGATTGAACTGTAAAAATGTTAAATATAGGTTCATTGTTCTGCCCTAATTTTTTAAAGCCAGTCGAAGCCTCTGCTAAGGAACTAAAGTTCTTTTCTTCAATCCCTCTTTCTTTTAGAGAAGATTCGGCCATGCTTTTCTCCTTCTACTTAGCAATGAAACCCTTTAAGTGTTCATAATCTGATCGATACGATCTTTGGTCTGATTCCCTACATTCCAACATTTTGTGCCCATATAACAAGCAATTGAAACAATAACCAGAAAAAACCTTGGCATCTCTATGTTCCGTGCTAGTGTTCGCATGAAAGCCAGCCTCGGGGGAAGAAGATGGAAGCAAGACACCCTGCTTCCTTGCCTCCTCTTTCTGATGGAAAAGGAGCCCTTTTCTAATCTGTTGCTGCTGCAGAAAAGACTTTCACTGAATTCGCATTTTCTTCATATCTTGCACGAAATGACAAAGTATAATTTTTTAAGCTAATTAATTTTAGTTTAGTTTTAGTTTTACATTTAAATTTAGTTTTAGTTTTAGTTAGATTTAGATTTAGATTTCTCTTAGATTTAGATTTGATCATTATTTCATTTTATATTTAGTTGTAACATTTAGATTTAAATTTAAATATGAAGGGCAATGCCACCATATTAGTTTAGATTTAGATTATTTAGATTATTCATTTAGAATGGTTTAAAATGGTGAGAAATTTTTCTTCTTCCTTAATTAAAGTTGGAAAATCTTTAAGATTTAGTTGTAATAGTTTAAGATTTAGTTTTTAGATTTATATTTCTGTTAGATTTTGATTTTGATCATTATTTCATTTAATATTTAGTTTTAAATTTAAATATGGGGGGCAATCTCGCCATATTACTTTAGATTTACATTATTTAGATTATTCATTTGCAATGGTTTAAAATGGTGAATAATATTTTTTCTTCCTTATTTAAAATTGGAAAATCTTTAAGATTTAGTTTTATTACTTTATTTTATATAATTTTTATATTTAACATTTAATTTCTACAATAAAAACTATTAAATTAAATAAATAAGTTACAAAACTATAAATTTAAATAAATCATAAATTCCAATGTCAAGGAAGAAAATAATAGTTGGCAAAAATAATAGGAATCCAAATGGCAAGGCCGAAATAATGGGGACCAAAATAATATGACCCGAAAAAATAGGGGCACCACATGGATGAAGAATAAGTTAAAATTTTAAAAATTTAAAGTTTTTTATGTTTCTCTCTGGAATTTGGAGAGGTAAAGGAATTAGAAAATGCACATTTGGGGAATATGAAGAGACACTCTCTAATTATAAAATAGTGTCTCCTCATTTCATTTGTAGGAAGCCCATTTCAAGAACAACCAATCAACCAAATATCATGGTGATATTTTTATTTGTGTTTAATAATTTATTTTTTAATAGAGTTTTAGTTTTAGATTGAGAATTAGATTTAGATTTAGATTTAGTTTTTCATTTGAATTTAGTTTTGGTTTTAGTTAGATTTAGATTTAGATTTATATTTTTCTTAGATTTAGATTTTGATCATTATTTCAATTAATATTTAGATTTAGATTTAAATATGGAGGGCAATATCGTCATATTGGTTTAGATTTAGATTATTTAGATTATTCATTTAGAATGGTTTATAATGTTGAAAAATATTTCTTCTTCCTTAATTAAAATTGGAAAATCTTTAAGATTTAGTTTTAATACTTTAAGATTTAGATTTAGTTTTAGTTTTAGAGTTAGATTTATATTTATATTTCTCTTAGATTTATATTTTGATCATTATTTCAATTAATATTTAGATTTAAATTTAACTATGGAGGGCAATGTCATGATATTGCTTTAGATTTAGATTATTTAGATTATTCATTTGCAATGGTTTAAAATGGTGAAAAATCTTTCTTTTTCCTTATTTAAAATTGGAAAAGCTTTAAGATTTAGTTTTAATACTTTATTTTATATAGTTTTTATATTTAACATTTAATATCTACTATTATGTTTGGTTTTCAATGTTTGATGAAAAATATGGAGGGTTATGCTGCCATATTATTTAATTTATTAAATTTGATAATTAGTTTCAAAATCATATGTATATTTTGTGCAAAGAGTACTTATGATTTAATTTGCAATTCATTTTTCTGGATCACCAAAAGAAGGGGTTGCATGCTTGCATTTATTAGATGCAAGGAGGATGATGAAAAGGTTGTTGAGTAAGGTGTTAAACACTTCTTGCATTAGCTTTAAAGTTTGTAAATCCTCTTCAACTATTATGTCTATGATTTCACAATCATTCTGTGATGTGCAGAACATCCTGCCTGAAGTAGGGAGAACAACACCAAAGAATTTGGTTTAAAATATGCCAATGACATTTCCAAAAGATCTATTTTATGCAAATCTTGCAATCATTACATGTCATTGGAGTCCATATTTTTGAATTAGGGGAGAGCTCAGAAATTTTAATGTGACCAATAAACTAGGTTGAGGTAATCATTGTAAAAATAAAATTGTGAGACTAGGGGGTGAGATAAATTCAATCTAATGGATATGATTGAATTCTAGATGTTTCCATAAAAAATATGAAAAAAATATGAGAAAGTTTAGGATTTAAGGGACCATATTAGAAAAATATTATTTCTATCTATTTGTTGTCTTCACATTCAATTATCAAATTTATGATATTTCTATTATTAAATTTAATTAAGATAATATGATTATCATAGAAAGGGGAAAATATATCTCTATTGTCAAGTGCAAATAATAAATTTTCTAGAGATACTTCAAATTTAAATATGTGATAATTTTTTGAATTAATGTTTAAAAGCACAACATAACCTTTAAGAATATCTTGAAGTATTACCCTAAATGAAATTGAGACTTTACTCCAACACTAAACCAAATTGAACACTAACCTTAAAAAAATTGTAATCCTAACCCTAATCTTAATTAAATATTAAGTCAAATTAAACTTTATACCTAAAATCTTAGTTTAGGAGAAACCTATTAAAAAAATAGAAATAACAAACCTTGAAAAACTAGATTGAACCCCAACCTTAACTCTATGTCGTATTACACATTAAAACCCAAGATGAACCTAACCCTAACTAAGATTAAAAAAAATAGGGTCACTTGATAAATTAAACCCTAAACTTAACCCTAACCATTATATTAAACCAAATTAAACTATAACCCTAATTTTAAACCTAGCTAAATCCTAACTTATATAATATCAAAATAAAATAACCCTTCTGTAATACCCCAAAATTGGTATCTAATAATTTCAATCAATTTTGGTGCATTTTCTTCAATTTCATATCATTAAAGTCCTATTTTACTAGGCAATTTTCTCTCTCCTACTTGACTTTATTTGACTTGATGTCAATTGCAAAAACCCTAAATTGCATTAATCTCACACTATAATTAATTCCTAAGTATTTGACTTTATTAGCTAAATAATCCCTACGATAAATCAATTTAATTCTAAAGTCCTAAGTGCTTTAAATTAAATTAAATCCACCCCATTTGGCTAATACACATAAAAGGAATTAATATTACTTGGTTATTCGAATGGATTATCTTATTTGGATTTAATAATTCAAAATATTCGAATGGATTATCTTATTTGGATTTAATAATTCAAAATATTCGAATGGTCACCCATATGTGGCAATAATTCATTCTTTTAATTAAGTAATTCATGAATATTTATCTCAATTGGGAATGAAGAGTCAATGGTTTCATTTCAAGAAACTCTTCATTCCTTCTTCGGGCTTGCCTATATTATGAACCTTCTCCTTCATTCGAAAGGAGGAAAATTTTTAGAGCACATAAACTATAGCAAATTTTAGGCTCAATTATTTCACATTTTCAAGCTTTCATTGCAATTAGTTTAATTTCTCATTTTAGTATAATATTGCACTCTCATTTAATATAGTTTGCTTATTTCTATTAGCTTAATTATCATATTTCTTTTATGTTCTTAGCTTAAAATATGCACTCTCATATTTCTTTCAAGTTCTTAGTTTAAAATCTGCATTTCATTCCTAGCTTAATTGGCATTTTCATCTTAGATTAATTGTATTGTTTATCTTTCATAGCTTTCAAATCCTCTGTATTAGCTTGGTCTTTTGGTTGTTGGCTCTCATTCTAAGAGTAATTCAAACACCCTAGTTAATTAGCAGGTAATAGGTCAATTCACTATGAATTTGTGAATTGAGTAATTCATACTCATTTTCATAATTTGATTTGTGAGAAATGACTACGTTGTGTATATGGCTGGATTAGAGGTCCACGTTCAGCTCTCATCAATCTCAAACTTTTTTTTTAAATTCTGTAATTTGTCGTATGTCCGTACTTCTCTGTGTATGGAAGTCCGCACGAGATTCCTGAGAAAAGTGCATGAAGTTTTGCTCCTTGTAGCACTCTCTCGCATGAAATAGTACTTTCTCACGTAGACCCTAGTACTTTCTCACGCACAGTGCAGTACTTCCTCGCACGAAGTTTCACCATCAGTCTATAAAATTTCCAGATTCTGCAATTTACTATTGTTTTTCCCTGACATATACTTTTTGTTGTTGATTTCATATCTCTATTTCTATCACAACATAACAGTGGTCGACATGTCGCTTTGTTGAAGATCATAAAATTTGCTAACAGTTTGCTTGTAGGACGATTGCCAAAGACCTTTTAAAACATTGTGTTTATTTTCTTGCTTTCATTCACATAGTATAATTAGGGCTCCGTTAAAATTTCTTAAGGGTCCTGATAGCAAAGTAGGGGAATAAGCTCTTCATTACGTGGAAGTGATGCCCACGGATGAAACTGAGACCCATATGTTGCTAGAATGATGGATACCTGGGGAAGCGGGGAAAGGTAGTGAATCTTTAGCACTTCTACTTGTTAGGGGATTATCCTCTTCTCTCTTTGAGAGAACCAGAAACCCAAAAGCTTGTGGATTTGGTGGAGTGAAGCTAACTCAGTGATGAATATGCTTGATATGTTTGGGTAAGATGAAGAGGTAGAGAAGTATTCTCTTCTCTCTTTGAGAGAAATAGAAAATCAAACCCTCAGATCCAAGCCAAGCTGTGTCACCTTTAGAGGGCCTACCAGAAGTTGAACCTCTGGGAATGACCCAAGTGAGTACGCACCTATAGCCGGTCATTCCACCTCACTATAATAAAGAATGTTTTGTTGAGTCTAAAGACTCCAAAACCATGTTAACTTCCTTCTCTTGATTTTGACATCATCTTGAGAAGGCTCCATCTGATGTACTGAGCGATGTCGTTCCTAGCCCTGCTTGCGGGGGTGTATGACTTTTGGGTGTTGGTGTGGCTATGAGGCCCTAGCCCTATATCAGGGGCACCAAAGGTTAGTGTAAACGGAAGCCCACCAAGAACTTTCCCTAGTTAGTTTTCTACCTGATTCACCTCCAAAAGGAGTCATAATCTTTGTGCAGGGAGGGGGAAGAATCTCTCCTCTAGATTCCCACCATAGGCATGCACCTAGATGTTTGAAGGTGGCATATGAAACTGGCCCTTGCCACAAGGGTAACCTTTGAAAATATACTATTGAGTCCTTGGAAACACCAAAAACATGGGCACCCTCTAGGGGGTGACACGGCTGTGTGAGGTGCACACATGCACATAAGCAGTGGGGCAAAGGTTTTGTCTTCTCACCATTTCTTTTGTAGGGATAACTATGTGTTTGTTATTGAGTCTTAAACTTGTCCATCATGATTAAACAAAGACTCCCATGATACTGCCAAGTTGCTTTGTCCTTGGTAGGTCTATTTGTGACTACTTCTTGTGTCACCATTGCTTGATCAAACCTTCATGCTTGAAACCTTCAAACTAAGATTGTTGATTAAACTGTCCTTTAAACTATCTACAAACTGGATTTTCTATCTGAAAACCATTTGCATTGTGTCCCGAAATCTATCTTTTATCTTGAAATCTACGTTGAACTGATGAACATTGGTATTTTCCCATGCGAAGTTTTAGAAACTAAGCACTTTCTCGCATGAGATTTCATTCTCTCGCGCAAAGCTTGGCATTCTCTCATGCAGCCTGGTATTTTCTCACGTGCACCTATACCTTGGTTTTCAAAATAGAGACTTATTTCCTATTGACTGGTGAACTTTTTATCTGATTTGATTCTTATCTGAGGTCTGTTTACCTATTTTCCTGTCGTTCATTATCAAAAACTAAGCGTCTCAAGCTGTGAACTGATCAATTTTGCTTAAACTCTTGATTGTCTCCTTGTTATTTGTCTCATCTTTTGTACTTTTGTACCTTGCATTGCGATAGTCTTATCTCAGCTGTTCTAGCCATAGCCATACTCTTGATGATTCGTACCAGGTGCATTTCACATCTTGGTTGTTCTAGCCTTTATCTCCTTTTCATTATTCCTAGAGACAGAGTTTTAGCATTATCTTGAGTCTTCTCTCGTTTCATCTTCGTATATGACTGTCATGACTCAAAGTGGAAAAACTTACCCCATTTGTAATACTGGTCAAGGAAGAGATAAACCTCGTAATCAGGAAACAAGTTGTCTCGAACTTATTGTGCAATCTGAACATTGTGAGGGATCCTCAAGTTCTTTGTTGAGTACTTTGAAAGACATCTCATCTCAATCACCTCCAGTGTTCCAAGAGTGTTTAATCCATTGTTTGAAGCGCAACCTAGTTTCTCATTTCAAGGTTAAGACAACTCATTCTTCCAAAACAACTCATTATTTCACAACTTTGGAAGACTGCTTCCTCAAACTTGTCCTATCATTGAACCTATCGATCTTATTGATGATATTGACTCATCTAAACCTATTGATCTTCTTGATCCTATTAGAGTGCCAAGAGTTACCTTAGCTGTGCCCTTTCAACATCGTTCATATCATTTTACTGAGGCTTCACTTTCTGCACAGTCCTACGTTGATAAGATGGGAGAGCCATTTGAATTCCAACTAGGTGAATACTGTCAAACTTTTGATCAGTCTCAAAACAACCAGCATTTTGGTCAATCTTCTAATGACCAATGTCATGCCCAACCTCAAAATGAGCAATGCTGTGATCAAACCCAAGATGATCAACACCAAGCTCAAAATAAAGCTCAAGGTGGTCAACCAACGTATCACTATCATCCTACCCTGTATGATCAGAGTCAAGATCAAGTCCCTAGCATTTATGAGATTCTTGGCAATTATGGTGATGACACAATAACTCAAAATGACATAGAAGTTGTGAAAGAAAATAAGGGTCTTATTAAGATGATGGAGATCCTCCTTCTAGAAGAGAAGGAAAAATACTTTCTTGAGTTGGCCAAACAAGGGGCCAAGTTACCCCCAGACTATCAAGTCAAAACGCTTGTGGCCAAGGAAGAAGAAACTGAGACCGCAAAGTTGCAAAAGATGGTCTGAGACATGCAAGATCAGATTAGCCAACTTGCAAAGAATAAGGACAAACCCGCACAACAATTCACAATGGAAAGTATTTTTCCTTTCCCCTTTGATAGGAGTCTTCACATGCCACCTTTTCCTAGAGGTGTAGAGCTCCCTAAATATGACAAATACTTGGGTGCTACCAATCCCCAAGATCACTTAAGGGAGTTTGGCACTTTATCCATGGAATTCATGCATGATCAAACATATCTTATGCGCCTATTTCCTCATAGCTTGGGTGGACCGGCTATGGAGTGGTTTTCTTAATTGCCCATTGGCATTAAAACTTTTGGTGAAATGGATAATTTGTTTCTCCAACATTACTCACATAATATTCAGGATCTGGTCAACATCCAAGATCTTTGCAATTTAAAGCAGCGACAAGGAGAATCTTTCCTAACATTTCTCCAAAGGTGGAGACAATTATGTACAAGGTGTCCTCACAAGCTACTAGAGTCCGAGAGACTCGACATTTTCTTGGATAATCTTGTCCTAGACTTTAGATACCAAGTGCAATTACAAGGGTCCTCTAACCTTTGATAGCATGATTAAACAAGCAGTGCAAATAGAGGCCTTTATGATAAAAAAAAAGAAGGGGAATTGACTTTGAGCAAAGACAACAAACAAGGATCTTCAAACTCAAATAAGGATAAAGGGAAGTTTGTTAACAAGAATAGAGACATTGTGAATGATGGAGTGGTTGACAATGTGACCCCGAAGCCTGCTAAGTCTATTTTTAATCTCTCTTCCAACATACAAGTGGTCAAAGCTATTGAAAAGCCTGTGACATAAAATCAACAACCTTCAAGGTTCTCTAGGAACAAACCTTGGGCATCTCGACCCAAGCGCGAATTCACTTCCTTGGGAGAACTGCTTGATGTGGTCTATAAAACTCTTGTGCAGAATCAACTCCTTACTCCTTTGGAAAAGCATCTCTATGACCCACAACCATGACCTCATTGGTGGAATGACAATGCTTACTGTGACTATCACTAGAATAAGGGTCATAAGACTTCTACTTGTCTTCAGTTGAAACACAAGGTCCAAGACTTGATTGATAGCGGTGACATTGTTGTGGATGATCATAACAAGAATTTGAACCATCAAGCATTTAAAGATCCCTTCCCCCCTCACGAGAAGGGTGAATCTTCAAACACTAAGAATACCAATGCTAAAGTCAATTACACGTACACTAATGATGACAATGTCATTGGTATGATCGAACCTGTTGAGGTTGAGTACTGTGATGTGATTACTATTAAGGGGAGCAGTGATGCTCCCAAACCTAAAACTCCTTTCATATTGCGTAGTTCCTTGTATCATTCATCTAAATCTAAACAACCTCAAGACTATGCCAATGTTGTTACTCGATCATGAGCAAGAGTTATTTTGAAAGGTCCTGATACTTCTACATCTTCTCCAAAGAAAACTGTGGGTAAGACTATTGTTGGCCCTGCCAACAAGAACATGAAGTTGGTTCCTACATCTAGAATGGCTAGTTATAGCATCTTAAATTAGCTCCAGTGAACCAACACTCAGATCACCATTTTTGAGTTGTTGAAGATCTTTCCTACTCATAGGAAGATTTTGGATAAAGCCCTCACCAAGGCAAATGTTCCCAAGGATCTCGATCTCGACCGGTTCCAATCTATGGTGGGTCATTTGACTTCACCTCATTATTTTTCCTTCTTTGAAGAAGATGATCACTCTCTGAGCCATCTACATAACACTCCCTTGCATATAGAGGTCATGATAGGTCCTAAGCATGTCCACCAAGTGCTCATAGACAATGGTGCTAGTCTCAATATCTATTTTGCTAAATTGCTTACCCAACTAGGTTATGATGAGAATTACATAGACTCCCACAAAAAGATTACCATTAAAGCTTATGATTAAGAGGAATGCAAATACCAAGGCTTAGTTGTGCTACCTATCCATGTAGGACCCATTGAGAGAGATGTTACTTTTCAAGTTCTTGACATTCCTCTTGCCTACAACATCTTGTTGGGTAGGCCATGGATTCATGAGATGCAGGCTATTTCATCTACGTACCATTAATGCATTAAGTTTCCATTCCATGCAGTAGAAGTCACTGTTCTTGCTAATACCAATTGTTCTTGCAACACCCTTTCACAATCTGCAGATAGCTTGTTCCAGCTAATAGAGAGTCCACTAAGTTCTATGATTCTAAGCTTAAGGAAATGGAACAAACTTTGAAACTTAAGGATAGAGGCATGGGAGAATACCGAATTGAACTTGTGCTATCACTGGCTGCTCTACCTCCATCTCCACACTCTTATGGGAGACCTTCTAAGGGTAACAAAACTTCTAACGACTCTCCTCAAACAATCTACAATGGTGCCTTTGTATGAGCCTCTACCCCTTTAGAAGATGAGGATGAAGAAAGAGCCATCACAGCTTGGATATATAAAGGGAAAGAAATATCTAACATGACTACTCCACCTCAAGACTTAAAACAAGAGCCATACAATGAAGCTTTCAAGATCATGAAGCACTTCGACTACAAGGGGAGTGGTCCTATAGGAATGAATGAAAATGGTTTGTTGAAACCCATTGAAGCTACAGGTCACCGCACAAGGGATACTACTGGCTTAGGCTTCAAAAAGATCCCCTTTAATTTAGGGATAAACAAATTTTTTCCAGAACCTGAACCTGAACCTGAATCAGAATCTAAAGATACTACTCCAGAGGTAAATCCAGAGACCAACTCTTATGAAGACACATTTCCATATCCTATTCCTCCGGAACTTGTTGCACTCTTTGTAGAACCAGATGAACTTGTTATACCTATCCACATGGTAGAGACTGATAGTGATTTTGATGAGATCGCTTTGGTACATTGACTCATGTATGACCAATGGAAAGAAATGCAAATGGCTGAGTCTAATTCTCAGCGTGAACAATACATACCCACACATTTCCAAGAACAGTTTGATAAAGATAGACTTCAGCAAGCCATTAACGCTGCAAGGGGTGAAGATGATGATACAACCAGTGCTAATGGAATTCCCACATCAAGTACTAACTCACATGAGTATGAGTTTGAATCTTTGTCTGATGCTACTTATGATAAAGATATAGACATGGTGCATACTTATGAAAGAATTCTCGAAGTAGGTGAAGGGTCTAGCGTTAGGTTACATGAATTAGATGCCATTAGTGTTAACTTGTCCTCTACTTCTGATGAAAGGTCTCATAGGGATTCAAACCCTCCTTTGGATGAGATCACTCTAGGTCTTGACTTGCTCATCTATGCTTTTGATGGTTATACCATGAACACAATTGAACCAGTCACTACTTCCCTCTCACTCAAAAATCCCAATCTGATAAACTGGAACTCCCCCTCCTCATCCAATGAAGTCCTAACATTCCAGAATGATTATGCTCTAGCCTATTACCTCCATGCTATTGAACCTGTAATGTCCTCCACCAGCAAAAGTAATGTCAGCATGACAGAGGCAGATATCAAGTATCTTAGTCAAAAAATTAAAAGAAGAAAAAATAGATGCTCTGATGGTGAAAACCACACTATGGCAGTATCAGAGCCAAAAATAGTAAAAATAAAAGATGTATCTGAGGGTGAAAAGCTCTTTGAGGCACCTAAGGATGAGATACTTGATACGCTTTCGAGCCACTTTCAGGAGAGATCATCAGTATTGATTGAGCCTACATAGCCAGTGAATTTGGGTACAGAGGTTGCTCCACAAATTATTCATCTGGCACAGTCATTATTTGCAAAAGAAAAAGAAGAGTTCACTAGCTTCTTTCAAAGCAAGAAGATAAAATTTGCATGGACCTACTCTGATATGCCTAGATTAGACCCTAATATAATCATGCACCATCTGTCCATTGCACCAGGTATTAAACCTATTAAATAGAAGCTTTGAAAGATGCATCCATACATAGCACTTTTAGTCAAAGCAGAGCTAGAAAAGCTTCTTAAAGTTGGTTTCATAAGGACTATTGAATATGCAGAGTGGATTTCAAATATTGTTCTAGTCACCAAACATGATAAATCCATTTGTGTATGCACAAACTTTAGGGATCTAAATAAGGCATGTCCAAAAGATGACTTCCCACTTCCTAATATTGACATGATAGTGGATATGACAATAGGATATGAGATGTATTCCTTGATGGATGGATTTTCTGGCTATAATCAAATAAAAATTATGCTAGAAGATCAAGAAAATACTACTTTCACATGTGCCTGGGGCACCTTTTGCTGGAATGTCATGCCTTTTGGGCTTAAGAATGCTGGAGCAACATATCAGAGAGCCATCATTACCATTTTCCATGATATGATGCATAAAAAAATGGAAGATTATGTGGATGATACTTTAGCCAAAAGCATGTAGTGAAGAACTCATGTTATAGATTTGGGTCCCATACTTGACCACATGGAATAATTTAGTCTCAGACTTAATCCAAAAAAATGTGCATTCGGTGTCACTTCTAGGAAACTCTTGGGTTACATCATTTCAGCTAAAGGCATAGAAGTTGATCCTAAAAATATGCAAGCTATTATGGACATGCCTCCACCCAAAAACATCAGTCAAATGAGAGGACTACAAGGAAGGCTCCAATCTATCTAGTGCTTCATTTCACAGTTGGTTGACAAATCATAACCATTCACTAAAACTTTGCATAAGGGTGTGACTTATGAATGGAATGAAGAATGTGACAGGGGACTCATTCAAATTAAACAGTATCTTGCTAATACACCTGTATTGATGCCTCCTATTCATGGGAAGTTTCTCATACTATACATCTCAACAATGAACATATCTTTGGGTGCTCTCTTAGCTCAAGAAGATCATAACAACAAAGAGAGAGCTATATATTATATCAGCAGAACATTGGTTTCTTATGAAATGAACTATTTTGTCATTGAGAAGGCTTGTCTAGCAGTAGTGTTTGCTTCACAAAAGTTATGACACTACATGCTCGCTCACACTACAAGGCTTATTGCAAAAATTGATCCACTAAAGTACATATTGAGCAAGGCTGCCCTCACGGGTAGACTAGCAAAATGGGTGATGATACTTAGTGAATTTGACATTGAGTATGTGGAAAGAAAAGCTATTAAAGGACACGCAATTTCTGATCAGTTGGCAGAAGCTCCTCTAAAAAATCACCAACCTTTGAACATTGAATTCCTAGATGAATCCATCATGCTTCTCACACATTAGGCTTGAAGCATGTTCTTCGATGGATCATTCAGTCAACAAGGATCAGGTGTAGGCATTCTGTTCATAACACCTCAAAGATACACATTACCAAAAGCTTATAAAATATTATTTCCTTGCACAAACAACATCATTGAATATGAAGCTCTCATTAACGGTATGAAGATAGACATTGAATGGCATGTGAATGAGCTCAAGGTCTTTGGATACTCTTAGTTAATCATCAACCAAGTTAATAATGTCTACCAAACAAAAGATGACAAGCTAGTGCCTTACAAATGAATGGTGGATGATCTCAAACAGTATTTTGCACACATTTCTTTCCAACAAATTCCAAGGGTAGACAATAAAGTAGCTGATGCTATGGCCACTCTTTCTTCAATGTTACAAATGCCAAAAAATGACTTCAGACATGAATTCCTGGTGGAGGCGTTACACTACCCAGCCTATGACATTCCTGAATCTAAGATGATCTGTTCAATCATTGGACATGAATCATCTCACTACCACCATATCTATTCCTACCTCCATGACCAAATCATTCCAAACACCTATACTCAGAATGAAAAGCATCACCTAATTTGTAATGCTTCACGATTTGTCATCATAACAAATGACTTGTATAGACGGGGTCTAGATGGTACCCTCCTTAGGTGTCTAGAACCCGATGAGTCCAAACGTGCACTAGTTGAGGTACATGAAGGTATCTGTGGGTCTCATTCGAGTGGTATGATGTTAGCTCAAAAAATTATTAGAGCTGGTTACTACTAGCCAGATATGGAGAAAGAAGCAATTCAATATGCCAAGACTTGTAAACAGTGCTAATTTCATGGAAATCTAATCCATGCTCCTGCTAAAGAGCTTATTCCTTTCATTAGTTTCTGGCCATTTCAGTAATGGACCTTTGACTTAGTGGGTCAGATACATCCTTCTTCTTCAAGAGGACATAATTTAATCATCATAGCTACTGACTATTTTACTAAGTGGGTTGAGGCAGTGCCTTTGGCTATAGCTAATGGCAAGTATGTGGCTATGTTTATACTCAACTATATCATCTGTAGATATGGTGTACCCTCATCCATTATCGTTGACAATGGGGGACAGTTCAAGAACAAAGACCTGAGAGATTTATGCACCAAATTCAGAATCATTTAGCATTGGTCATCTATCTATTATCCCCAGGGTAATGGACAAGCAAAAGCTTCTAATAAGACAATTCTCAAAATCTTGCATAGAATAACTCATAAATCTGGTAGAGATTGGCACCTCTAGATTAATCCAACTTTATGGGCCTACAAAAAAAGTATCCAAACACCAATGGGGGCCATGCCCTTTGCCTTGGTTTATGGAGCAGATGTAGTATTGCCTATTGAGGTCGAGATTCCTACATTGTGAATCTCTCTGAGGGGCCTCATCACTGATGAAGAAAACATAATATCCCAGCTTCAAGAGCTTGAGTTATTGGATGAATGTTGGAAGGTGGTGTTCGATCATCTTCGAGCATACCAAAAGAGGATTTCTAAAGCCTACAATAAGAAATTCAGATAAAGAGAATTCCAAGTGGGTGATCTCGTCCTAAGAGAAAACCCCAAAAATTAGTAGCAGCGAGTCCAGAAAGGGAAATTTGAACCAAACTGGCTTAGTCTGTATGTTATTACTGCAACATTTGGGTTTGGCACTTACCGACTCTCCACCACTGAAGGAGAATAGGTCAAAGAGCCTATCAACGCTCTTCACTTGAAGAAATTCTATAGCTGAAGCATTCTCTGTATGCTCATGTACATACTTATTGGTCCTGAAAAAATCCAAAAAATGGTATATGGTCAAAAATCCTAAAAATTGCAAAATGTCCTGAAAAACATGATCATCTTAGTGAAAACCTGGTAAATAGGCGCTTTGATGTATCTATTATCTTGGTGAAACCCTGGTAAACAGGCACCTTGATAATAATAATAAAAAATACAAAATTTGAAAAAATATAATAAAAAAAATACAAAAAAAAGAAGAAAAATACAAAAAAATAAAAAAAGAGAAAAGTACAAAAAAATTTAAAAAGAAGAAAAATGTGTCATTGATGAAAACTTGGTAAACAGGCGTCATGGTAGCAAAAATAGAATCTCTACCAAGATGGTGAAAACCTGGTAAACGGGCGCCTCTTGTTTCCTGAAGCTACATCTCATCTCGGCACCATTTGGCTCTTGCTTTCCTAATTTAGTTTGCTTTCCCGCTTTCCTACTTTCATTTGTTTCCTACTTTAGTTTGTTTCCCACTTTAGTTTGCTAATTCATGCACTTGCTTTTAGTTGTCTTCAAGATTTTCCTTGAATCTTCATGGATTGGAACTGGTCACACTTGGGGGCACCTTCCTAGTCTAGGGGGCATTGTCCTATTGCTTTCAAAAGTTTTGTTTGTGCATCAGTCACCAGCGATTCTCATTGCGTTTGCCTGCTGATGCCTTGGTTTCTTTTGAAATTTCTCTCCTTGAGGATCTCTTGTGTATCAGTCGCCAGTGATTCCCATTGTGCCTGCCTACTGATACATAGCTCTCATTTGAACCCCTCTCTTTTGAGATCTTTTCTATACATCGGTCACCAGTGGTTCTCACTATGTTTTCCTGTTGATGTTTCGCTCGTGCTTGGTTCTCTCTTTCGAGAATCCTCCTTGTATCAGTCACCAGTGGTTCTCACTGTGTCCACCTACTGATACTTGGTTTGCACTCTGATATCTTCTTGAGACTTCATTTCTTGCGACGGTCACCAGTGGTTCTCACTGCATCTGCCTACTATCGCTATCCCATCGAGACTTCGAATATTGTATACTTCTCATTTGACTTCAATCCACTTGAACATAAACTTAAACTAAAACTAGATTTGTGATTCTCTGAAGCATGCTGAGCTTTTCTCTTTTGTGTGTTGTTCTTTCACTTTATCATTCCTCCTCGAGAAACTCTAAGATGTCTTCCTGACCGAGAGAAGCGAAGACTGGGGGCATGATCTTTCCTTTGCTTTCCATTTCCTGGTTTAGGTCCAATGATCCAATGAATCTATATAAGAGGGGTATCCATCTGTAAGAGCCTTCATCACATATTGGATGGCCATGTATACCTTGACTCCTTTTATATGGACGCTTTGGTGAGGTTGGTTCTTCTCCTTGTCTGTTTTGAGTGACTTCTTTCTGCTACAAGTGAAATTGCAAACACTCGTCCTGCTAAGTGAACATAAGGGTCACTGCGAGCATTCTTTGGCAAAGGAAGGAACTCTTGTGTGTCTGGTGTGTTTATTTGCAAGCAACATTCAGGTCATTCTAGCAATTATGCTTTGATGCTTATGTTAACTTGCTAAATTAAAAGGAATAGGTGTTCAGGTCATTCTGGCTTCTTGTGCCTTAATGCTTACATCTCATTCTGACAAATCTAAGACTTATGCCATATTCATATTATCATGATTGCAATGTCAGTGAGGATTATATGGCATCTTGTGAATGTTCATACCTAAAGAACTTGATGATGATAAATACGATAAGTCCAACAACCAAGTCCTAGGGTTTGCGTCTAGCTTAGGCTTACATTTTCATTCAAGGCTTGCATTGAGACAGTATTTGGTGCTCTCTTGATTGTCTTTTGGATCTCTTCATCGAAGGTTCTCATCTTTTGTCCCAGGTTCGTCTTGGCTGCACAAGTGTCCGGTCCTCGCTCTCGATCTTTGAAATATCCTTTTGATTAGTACCTGTCATATATTGCTAAAACTCTATACGAGATGATTAGTACCATATACATTATATTTTCATTACATTTTCATATGCATCCATTATAAGCATAAATAAAACCATACATTACATTCCACATTTCATATTTCAAATCATACATTGCATTCATTTATCTACCATCTATTATCGCATTTCACATTGCATATTCATACACCATCATAAAATAAAACATGTTCATATTCATATCATCAAGAAAACATGTGCATCTCATACATATCTACTCCATACATCTAAAGCATCTAGGACACATCTCATACATATCTACTCCATACATCTAAAGCATCTAGGACACATCTCATACAACATCAACATCAAAGCAATATATAAACAAGTACAATGATATCAAAATAGTGATCTCATATATATATCTCGATCGAATCAATGTCATGTACAAAAGAAGGATGCTACTTGAGCATAGTATCAAAAATGGAGCTACAATATGTGTATCAAGCTAAGCTAACTCTGCCCCTCACCACTTGGAGGAGGTGGTGGTGGTGGTCCTTGTGCTGGTGCCTGTCGAGGTGGCATAGGTCTCTGAGGAGGGGGCATCGGTCGCTGTGGAGGTGCCTACTGTGGTGGTTCTTGTGGTGCTCTGACGTACTCAAAAAATGGAGGCACCTGCTCTGACAAATCTAGAATGACTCCATAATATGTCACATAATAGTAAGCTACCTGAGTAACCTCATATCTGGTCTCTATCTGTGACCGTGCTAGCTCCTCTTGTAGCTCTTTGATCTCCTACTCTCGATTAGCTATGTGGGTTTCCTATATGATGACCCACGTGTGGTAGTCATCTCTCTCACACTGTACCTATCTAACCCTCTCATGGCTCTTCTTGAGAGCCTCCCGTAGCTATGGTGCCTATGCTCCTATCAGAACATCCTGCATGTTTATATCATTTCCCGGAGGCATCTGCTATGATGGATCCCCTGTCCTCTACCTGGTAGACCTCTGCTGGGTCCCACTACTCCCAACACCTACATCTGACTCCATAGTCCTTGGGGGGATGTCTATTTGTGCTAACCTAGGCCTCAATACTCTCTGCCCAGACTATTGTAATGGTATTTTCTTCTACTATTGTTGTCCCTATGGCTATTGTACTTGCTGCTGCTGTGTAGGCTATCCCATCCCAGCAGGATATGTAAATCTAGGGAAGGGATGAGCAAGGTAGTGATCCCTGTATGCAGGCATCATCCCTGCATTGGTGAAATCCACCATATAATCCCATCGGGCCTGAGGTACTCGTGCCTCGATCACACATCTTCCTAGATCTAATCTCAGGTGCCACCCCTTCTTCTCCTCATCAGTGAAGTGAGCATAAGGGAAGTACTCTTGGGAGATGTCCTAATGTCTCCCAAACTGACACAAGACACATGTAACAAGAAAACACTCAATAATCATAACACTACATCTGATCAATGGACGCGAGACAAAAATATGAGAAAGTTCTTGCCGAGCATCATCCCATGGCTTGGTAGCAACCCAATGTCTCCAGACAATAGCTACCATGTCATCGAGCTATCCACACCACTGCTCTGTCTTACCCAGCAATGGCTGAGTCATCAGACCTACATACTTGTATATATAAGGCTCTAGATGCTATAGTGTATCATGGAATATCAGCCTACAAATATGGAGATGCTCCTAGGCCCAGATCTGTAGAATAAAAATGTCTACTGCCATGGTCCTGGCTCCTTGATACACAATCTCGTGCATCTCATGGTACATATGGGCAAGCATACATTCACCCCATCTGAATCTGACTGCTGGTCTATCCAACATTTGCTGCAGCATCGACCCCCAACCGCACTCCAAACCATGCTGACCTTGATCAGGAACCAAGTAACAACTCAGGAACATGGCTAGAACAATGACTAATCAATGAGCACTGTTGTACCTATTGATCAAATCCTCCCAAGAGATGGCCTGACCCATCACTAGCTCATCTCATAATAGGGTCCTCAATGCCACTGTGCCTACCCTCGACTGTACATCATACTCTATTCGGGCATTGTGGATGGGTATCCGCAAGATCCTATAAATATCCTTGAGATTGATTGTCATCGCCCCTAGCGGCAAGTGAAATGTGTTCATCTCCAAATGGAAACGCTCAACCAATGCACCAAGAAGACTATGATTTACCTGAATGTCAAGCTGACTATCGGGTATATTATGCAAATAGCCCAATTCGAGTCCCTCAATATGTGCACCCTCAGCATCTATCAATCTCTGGACTAGTGTAGTGATCACTTGATGATGTGACCAGAAGGCGACATCGAGGAAGTGAACCTACAAAGCAAGTGATGACATTGGATTAGTATCTCGATATGATGGTTTTTCAAAACAACAACAACAAATACAACAATGCATCTATCTTAGACATGACTCTGTGATGCTCTACTTAGCTGATTTCATGCAAATTTGGTAAAGATTTTACAATACTACAATAGTATCCCGCGTGAGGAAATTGTTCCCTCACGCGAGACAGGACCTTCTCCTACGTGAGAATGAGAAATTTCACGCGACATAACCTAGTGCTTCGCGTGAGACTTTAGGCAGACCCCGGGCGAGGAAGCCTTGACCCACATGAGGAAACTATTTCCTCACATGAGGGGCAACTAAGGTTGATGCGAGGAAACTATTTCCTTGTGCGAGAGTTGAAGAATGTTCCCTAAAACATGCTAGATCTATCCTAAATCGAACTAGAAAGCAATAAAAATTATAATGCAAGGAGGATTATTGACTACTCATAGGTGCGTCATACTCCAGTGGCTGAACATGTTATCATGAGTGCTCAAATTGATGCGTATGCACTAGAATGCCCTCAATTCTCTCTCATAGCTCAAATTTTCAAGAAGACAAAAGTGAATAATGAATTGAAAATGACCCCTTCGGGCCTTATATAACTTTTTGACCTAATTTTCAAAGTGCTCTGTTTTGCATGAAAATTGCACCCTTGGCTAAATCGACTACTCTGAATCCATTTTTGGGATCAAAATCAAAATCTGACATCTCTAGATAGCTTGAAATTGCATTTAAAATTTTGGGCTCCTTTGCGATCGGATGCTTGTGCAGTCAGCCTTTTGGCATCATTTTCCTGTCAAATTCTCATCTCCTCATCATTTTCTTGAGATCTTCAATCTTTTCATCAAAGTCAACTCTAGTCAAATCTAGTCAACCATGGTCAAAATTGGTTAACAGGACCTCCCGATCACTCCAAACTGCTTCTACAACTCCTTGAATCTAGTCTGATTACTTCTATGTTGCAACCTCTTATTGTCAATCATCCTTCTGATATGTCATCTTTTGATTTTGCTCCCAAGGGGGTAGGATGATTGCATCATTTAAATCTTGTCGAACGTGTCTCATTTCAATTTGATCTAAATCAAAGTCCTCATCGCTTGGGGCATCTCTTTACTAGGGGCATCTTCGTGCCTTGCATCTAGTCATCTGGTCATCTATCTTTTAGGTATCTAAGCAATCTAACTTGGATCCTTGGGAATCAAGCTTTGTTCTAGAGATGGTTCTCAAAATCTCATTAGGTATTGGGGCAATCTAACCCTAATTCCTGAAAGCCAAGCTTCGTTCTAGAGATGGCTCTCGAAATCTCTTTTGGACCGTTATTTGGGCAATCTAACCTGGGTCTCAGAGGGCTAAGTTTCATATTGGGGAAATCTAACCCTGATTCTGAAGATTAGTCCTAAATCTGCATCTATCATCATTTGATCAATGTGCATTAGGGCAATCTAACCCTGATTCCAGTCTCTTCTCAAGTTATCATTAGACCATTATCTTCACAATCTAACTTAGACTTCGGAGAATCATGCTTCATTCTGGAGGTGGTTCTGTAATTTGATCTATTTCGGTGTCTTGGCATCCTAACCTTGACTTCTGAGGGTTAAAGCTCTATTATGGGGATAATCCTAAAACCTCATCTGTCACATCAGACTATTCTTTGGATCAATGCACTGCTCGCACATCAATTCAAAGAGGGGCAAATGTAATACCCCAAAATTGGCACCTAATAATTTCAATCAATTTTGGTGCATTTTCTTCAATTTCATATCATTAAAGTCCTATTTTACTAGGCAATTTCCTCTCTCCTACTTGACTTTATTTGACTTGATGTCAATTGCAAAAACCCTAAATTGCATTAATCTCACAATATAATTAATTCCTAAGTATCCGACTTTATTAGCTAAATAATCCCTATGATAAATCAATTTAATTCTAAAGTCCTAAGTGCTTTAAATTAAATTAAATCCACCCCATTTGGCTAATACACATAAAAGGAATTAATATTACTTGGTTATTCGAATGGATTATCTTATTTGGATTTAATAATTCAAAATATTCGAATGGTCACCCATATGTGGCAATAATTCATTCTTTTAATTAACTAATTCATGAATATTTGTCTCAATTGGGAATGAAGTGCCAATGGTTTCATTTCAAGAAACTCTTCATTCCTTCTCTAAGCTTGCCTATATTATGAACCTTCTCCTTCATTCAAAAAGAGGACAATTTTTAGAGCACATAAACTATAGCAAATTTTAGTCTCAATTCTTTCACATTTTCAAGCTTTCATTGCAATTAGTTTAATTTCTCATTTTAGTATAATATTGCACTCTCATTTAATATAGTTTGCTTATTTCTATTAGCTTAATTATCATATTTCTTTTATGTTCTTAGCTTAAAATATTCACTCTCATATTTCTTTCAAGTTCTTAGTTTAAAATCTGCATTTCATTCCTAGCTTAATTGGCATTTTCATCTTAGATTAATTGCATTGTTTATCTTTCATAGATTTCAAATCCTTCGTATTAGCTTGGTCTTTTGGTTGTTGGCTCTCATTTTGAGAGTAATTCAACCACCCTAGTTAATTAGGAGGCAACATGTCAATTCACTAGGAATATGAGAATTGAGTAATTCATACTCATTTTTGTAATTCGATTTGTGAGAAATAACTATGTTGTGTATATGGCTGGATTAGAGGTCCATGTTCAACTATAGACACCTTGAAATCTAACACTCTGAAACTTAACCCTAATCCTAATACAATTAAATCATAACCCTAACTCTAGCTCTGATTGAACTCTAATTTTAACCCTAAGTATAATCATACCTTGTCCATAATCAAACCCTTACCATAATCAATACCTAAGTATAGTTAACTTCAACCCTTCCTATAACTCAAATATTTCCTCTAATTGAATGCTAACCCTAACCTAACCTTAACTCTAACTCTATTTGTTCTTCAACCATAACACTAATTGAACTATAACTATATCCCTAATTGAACCCTAACCATAATTTTATCCTAGCTATAACCATAGTCTTAACCCTAACCCAAATCTCCACCCTAACCAAGCCCTAATATGAATCCTAATAAAATTCTAATCTTAACCCTAACCAAAGTGTAATCAAAACCTTAACCTTAGTCCTACCCTTAATTATAATTCTAACTCTAACCATAATGCTAACTCTCACCCTAATAACACTCCTAACCCAAACCCTAATCCTAACCATGATATAAACCCTAACCCTAACCATAATCCCAATCCTACCTAAACCTAATCCTAATCCTAAACCTGAACCTAATCCCAATCCTAACCCTAATCCTAAAACTAAACCTAAAATGTATCCCTAAGTATAATCAAGTAACCATAATCCTAAATGCTAAACCCTGATCTTAACCCTAACAAAACCCTAACCCTAACTATAATACCCCAACCCTAACTATAATACCCTAACCCTAAAAAAACCTTAACCCTAACCATAATACCCTAACCCTAACAAAACCCTAAGCCTAAGCATAAACCCTAACCTTAATCCTAACCATACCATAGATTCCAAATGTTAAACCCTAATCCTAAACTTAATTGCTAAACCCTAATTCTAAATGTTAAACCCTAAATCCCAAATCTTAAGCTAAACCATAAACCTAAATGGTGAACTCTCATCATAAATGCTAAACCTTGGACCTAAATGTTAACCCCTAATGTTATATTATAATCATAACATGAACCCTAAATATAACTATAACTCTAACCATGTCATGCACATAAACCTTTATCGTGACCCTAACCCTAATACTAACCAAGATGTAAATCATAACCCTAATCATAAACCCTAAATCATAACCCTAATCAAAACCCCAATCCTAACCATAATAATAACCATGATCTAAACCATCACTTTAACCATAATCTTAAACCTAGCCCTGGACCTAAATGCTAAACCCTAATCCTAACATGAACCCTCAAAATAACCATAACCTGAACCATGTTATGAATTTAAACCTTTATCCTAACCCTAACCCTAACAATAATCATGATGTAAACTCTAACCCTAATGATAATTACAATCCTAAGCCCTAATCTCAACTATAATCAAAATCCCAACCCTAACCATAATAACCTTAATCATAATACTAACTATGATCTAAACCCTCATTCTAACCATAATCCTAAGGCTAGCCCTAATATCAACTCTAACTCTAACCATATTCCATAACCATAATCAAAACCCTAATCTAACAATAATACTATCTACAATGTATGTCCTTACCCTAACCATAATCCTAACCTTAAATCCTATACCCTAATCCTAATCCTAACCCTAACCCTAAACCTTGATCATAAATGTAATTGTAACCATAAACCTAACTCTAAATCTAACAATTTAATCCTAACCCTAAATATTAATTGTAACAATAATCATAACCCTAACCCTAACTATAATCCAAAGCCTAACCCTAATTCTAAGTGTAACCATAATTCTAACCCTAACCCTAAATAAAATTTTAACCCTAACCATAAACCTAACCCTAACATTAAACCTTAACACATAATCCTAAATGTAACTATAACTGTAACCAAAAGCCTAAAACCCTAACCATAATAATACTCATTCAATACTAAACCCTAATCATAAATGCTAAAATATAATTGTAAATGGTAAACCATAATCATAAACCTAAATCAAATCCTAACCGTACTTCTAATCTTAACATTAATCCTAATCTTGACCCTAACACTAATCCAAACCATATCCCTAGATTTAATGCTAAACCTTTATCCTAACCCTAACCCTAATACTAACTAAGATGTAAACCATAAACCTAATGATAATCCTAATCCTAAACCCTAAATCATAACCCTAATTAAAACCCCAACCTTAACCATAATAACAATCATGATCTAAACCCTCACTTTAATCATAATCCTAAACATAACCCCAGACCTAAATCTTAAACCCTAATCCTAACATGAACCCTCAAAATAACCATAACCTAAACCATGTCATGAACTTAAACCTTTATCCTAACCCTAACCCTAATACTAACCATGATGTAAACCCTAACCCTAATGATAATCATAATCCTAAGCCCTAATCTCAATCATAATCAAAATCCTAACCTTAACCATAATACTAACCATGATGTAAACCCTAACCCTAATGATAATCCTTATCCTAAGCCCTAATCCCAACCCTAATAAAAACCCCAACCTTAACCATAATACTAACCATGATCTAAACCCTCATTCTAACCATAATCCTAAGGCTAACCCTAATATCAACTCTAACTCTAACCCTATACCATAACCATAATCAAAACCCTAATCTAACCATAATACTATCTACAATGTATGTCCTTACCCTAACTACAATCCTAACCTTAAATCCTATACCCTAATCCTAATCCTAATCCTAACCCTAAACCTTGATCATAATCGTAATTGAAACCATAAACCTAAATCTAAACCTAACAATTTGAACCTAACTCTAACCCTAAATATTAATTGTAACAATAATTATAACCCTAACCCTAACTATAATCCAAAGCCTAACCCTAATCCAAATTGTGACCATAATTCTCACCCTAACCCTAAACAAAATTCTAACCCTAACCCTAACCTAACCCAAACTTTAAACCTTAACATCGAATCCTAAATATAACTATAACTGTAACCAAAAGCCTAAACCCCAATCCTAACCATAATCATACTCATCAAATGCTAAACCCTAATCATAAATGCTAAAATATAATTGTAAATGGTAAATCATAATCATAAACCTAAACCAAATTCTAACCGTAATTCTAATCTTAATATTAATCTGAATCTTGACCCCAACACTAACACAAACCATATCCCTAGGTTTAATGCTAAACCTTTATCCTAACCCTAACCCTAATACTAACCATGATGTAAACACTAATCCTAATGATAATCATAATCCTAAGCCCTAATCTCAACCACAATCAAAATCCTAACCCTAACCATAATACTAACCATGATGTAAACCCTAACCCTGATGATAATCCTAATCCTAAGCTCTAATCTCAACCATAATACTATCTACAATGTATGTCCTTGTCCTAACCATAATCCTAATCTTAAACCCTATACCCTAATCCTAATCCTAACCCTAAACATTGATCATAATTGTAACTATAACCATAAACCTAACTCTAACCCTATCAATAATCTTAACTCTAACCCCAAATTTTAACTATAATAATAATCATAACCCTAACCCTAGCCATAATCCAAATCCCAACCCTAATCCTAAGTCTAACCATAATTATAACCTAACCCTAAACAAAATTCTAACCCTACCATAAACCTAACCCTAACATTAAACCTTAACACTAAATCCTAAATGTAACTATAATCGTAACCATGAGCTTAAACCCTAACCATAATCATACTCATTAAATGCTAAACCCTAATCATAAATGCTAAAATATAATTGTAAATGATAACCATAATCCCAACAGTAATTATAATCTTATCCTTAATCCCAATCTTCACCCTAACACTAATCCAAACCATAAACCTAAACCAAATCTTGACCATAATTCTAATTTTAACCTTAATCCTAATCTTGACCCTAACACTAACCCAAACCATAGTTGTAGGTTTAATCTTGACCCTAATACTAACCCAAACCATAGCCCTTGGTTTAACATTAACCCTATTTTCATTGATGAACCTAATTGTTACTATAACACTAACCTTTACCATAACCCTACCACTAATCTTAACCATATAGTGGAACTAACCATAATAGTAACACTAACCATAGCAGTAACCCTTACATGGTGTATATGCTTCTTGGTGTGCTTCCACAAGTGCTAGGAAGACCTTTCTTGTCTTCTCCAAGGATCCTAATATCCTCTAGGATCTCAATAGGCTTAGATGATTAACTAAGTCCCTAACTAACTCTTCTCTAAGATTCCAACTCCTTGTGCTTAACCTTGAAGGACAATCACCCTTTAGTTACTTCAATGCTTTCTCCTACACTTAGAAGGCTCTAAGTGCCATCTTCACACAAACCGTGAAATTAATTGCAGGGGTGCCAAACATGTTGAAAACATTCCATATGTTTCCATTTGGATCCATCTTGAAGGATCTCCAAGCGCTTTTATACCAAGTTCAAGAATTTGTCTCGAGGAAGCCTAATTAGGCCTAATTCCTTGTAGCCCTTGACAAGGTCTTTTTCCAATTTCCTGCCAAAACTTCCCAAAAAACTTGAAAAAATAATCCCACATTCGAGTACTCTTTTGGATTTAATGAAGGATTCAAAAGGTTTTAGACTCCTAGGTAATCCATACACAAGTTTCCTATTATCTAGGTCAAATAGGGCTAAAAGGCCTAATTTATAGGACCTTACTGGTTTCTTGTTCAAATCTCAACCAAATGGATTGGTGAATGCTCAATTCTCCTAACATGTTATGATATCAACATAACTCCTCTGTAACTATGATTGTTTCGTACTGTACTTCAATCCCTTGCAAGAAATCTTCAAATCTTCACCATCAAACCTCTAACTGGGCACTGTATGCTCACCTAGGGCTTGACATTAAAAATAGCAACTTGAATCCTCTTGACTCCTAATCCTAAATATATATAGACCAATGGCTCCCCTAAAACATTCATCTACCCTTAGGAAGATCCCGTGGCTAGATTTCATGGGGGAGCCATAGAAAGACAAACTGGTCAGGATAGGACCAGGAAACCCTCTAAACCTTAAACAATTTATTCAAGACACTAAATCAACTCAAATCAACTTTCTTACTAAATTAAAAAGTCTTAGAACTATCCTATGAACAAAAATATAACACTAAATCAAGGCATTCAATCCATTAGATAGCACTGTCACATTGAAAAGCTCGGTAAACTCACATAACTAGAATTGCAGAGCTCTTTTGCTATTCACAAACTTAGTTACAATACTCTCTACCTCGAGATTCAAGCCTAAGAGAGTCTTAGGGGTCATTCTCCATGTTTTTAGGCCTTGTTAGTTGATCTCCCACTCCTATCTTTTAGGGGATCCAATGTTGTTGATTTGCATGCAACATTTGCAATAAATTGCCAATGTTGTCATGACAACTTTTGGCATCTTTTACATTCATTAGGATGGCTAGAATATAGGACCTCTAAGCCATGTAGTTCTAAGAACTAACTTCTTAAATGACCTTAAAGCATCTTCTTTACATCTCTCATGTGTTTAGGACACATTAATGACTCTAATCCAAACTTTAAGCTTCTAAGGCTAAGCTATCAAAATAACTAACAATGACTAATTGGTGACCTTATTTCTAACACTAGCTCACCTAGTCCACATCTTGCAAGACCTTCTAAGGTCCAAATAAAACACACAACTTCTTTGACTTGGCTAATGTTAGCTACAAGCCAAAATGATAAAGAAATTGGAGGCTAGCCTAGGTGATCCTACACCATTACGCCATCTATTTAAAAAATTAAAATAATAAAATGTCTTCCATGTTGCACCACGACTGCTACTAGCTTATATATAGCTATATATATAATACATCGAGAGTAATCCTTCTTGAGGTACCTATTTTCATCAAATATCAAGGTTTGTGTGGGTTAGGGTTGATGAAAATAGGCACCTCGAGAAGGGTTACTCTCGATGTATTATATATATAGGTATATATAAGCTAGTTGTAACAATTGTGTTAGATATTCTAACAAATTCATCATTTTGGATAGAAAGTTGCATCATTATGCCTGATAACTATGTTTTTCTTATTTTTAGCTAGGGTTTGTTTCAATTTGGTCAATTTGTTTTTTCAAACACTTATAAAATAATGCAAATAGTATGTTTGTAGACTTTATGACTAACATATAATAGGGTATGGCCAAGGCTTCTTCAAGCCCAAATTTCTACTAGTCTTTCACGAGACAAGAAAAATTTCAAGTACTTATTTCATATCCTAAGGTCAAGGCCAACTACAACATAATTAGGCCCACAAATTGATCTTTATTTGATCCTCATATGATATACCTCAACATTTAAGAGAAGATGTGACATACTTGAGTCTTTGTGAGAGGCAAACAGGTATTGGTCCCAAGGGTTAGAGGCATGACCTAATCACCCTATTTCTAGAAGTCACGATTGACTTATACACCCAAAAATTTCTATCTAAAATTAAGGAAACACATAGAGAAAGTAACTTTAGGGAATGATGCTATTCCTTTCCATTAAAATTGACACAAAAATTCAATCAAGATTTATAGTCATAATTCAAGGACTTAACATCTTACATTTAGCAACAAGAAACTTAAGCATTTAGTAAACCCTACTAGGAGCACAATATACTGTTAGAGTAGTCATATTATAGCTAATAATTAATTTATTTAATTATTAGTCTATTATTCTCTACACTTAAGTTAGTCTTAGGCATCTCATTATTCTTTAGGGTTTTGGTATCCTTTTATAAGGATTCCCTCTTTGTATTTCATTAATTCACTTATTGGATCATAATAGAAATTTGCTCTTTGCATGTCCATAAGATGTCTCTGGCTTTTTGGCCTCCATGATTTTTCTTGCTTCTGTTCTTTGCTTCTTCCATGTGATAGGTTTATGCATGCAGGTGTTCTTGGGAGATTAGTATTTCACCTAATCTAACATGGTATCAGAGCCATCTTGCTGCTTGCTGTTCGTGTTTTGTTGAAGTGTTTCAGAAGCAGGAGGTTTTCAAGGGTTTCAGGAGTTTTTTTTGTGGATCTGGGGGGGAGCCAAAATTTGGCTCACCTTGGGCAAAAACGGACACCACCATTGTGTCCGGAAGGCCCAAGAACCCCTAAATCCATATAAAACTTGTCCATTTTGGACACAGTGGCATCAGAGGCAAATTTTTTTTGCATACCAGGGCCGTACGGCCCTGGCACGCACTCCGAGGCGGGTACAGTCAGCGTTTTTAAAAAAAAAAATATAAAAAAAATAGGCCCCGCGGCCCGCCCAACCGCCGCCCGGCCCGGCCGCCACCCCGGCTCCGCCAGCGCCCTCGCCGCCCTCTGCTCTGCTCCGCCGGCCCGCACCCCCGCTCCACTCTGCAGGCCCCGCGGCCCGCCCAACCGCCGCCCGGCCCGGCCGCCACCCCAGCACCGCCAATCTGCGGCCTCCGCCGCGTCGCTTCGCGACCCCGCCGCTCCGCTGGCACCTATAGCGCCGCTCCGCTGGCCCCCGCCGCCGGTGGCGGCCCGTTTCAGCCCCCGCGGGCTCATATTCACAGCAGCGCGGTCATATGACCGACCAGGGGCTGCGGCCCAGCCCCCGGAGCGCGCCATGTGCCCGGGGGCCTATTTTTTTTAGCCCCTGGGGCTTAACTCATCTTTTTTTTGCCTTTTTGTGGGTACCTGGACGTTTCTCGCTCTACAAGGAGCATCCGGGGGTCTTTTTCTGACTTCCATATACCGTCGGAAAGCTCTTTCCGAGATCTTTTCGATGGTGGAGGTTAGGGTTTTTGGTTCCACCATTTCAATAGCTTTTTTTTTTGTTGTTGTCTGATGTCTCTTTTTGCCTTCCGGGAGTCATATCTGGCTCATCCGGACTCCTTTTTCGGCAAACGAGATATCGTCGGAAAGCTGGTTCAGTGTGCTATTCAGTGGTAGAGGTTATTTTTCTAGATTATACTCTAGGTTTTCACTCCTCTGAGTTATGCAGTTTATGCCCTCTGGTGGTGTGCTTGGTTCTACAGGTCCGGGGATCTCTTCTTCTGGTTTCTTAGTGCACTCTTCTTTCTGACTTCTGAGCTTGCATGCTCTTTCTGATGTATCTTTGTTTTGTAAACGCACTGAGATAAAGTGCCCTCTTCTGCATTTCTGGGATCTTTTTCACCTGGTTCAGTTTTAGTATTCGCACTCAGTTATAAAGTGCCATGGGGGGATTCTGATGCATTTGCCACTATAGGCGCATCCACTCTTGTCAAGTGAGCGTACCTTCCATGACATTAGCCCATGTAGACTGTGTCTATGACACCGCCCTTTATCCTATGCTTGTACCTTCTTTTGCACATAGGTGTTCCTGTTTCTTCTTCTTGCAGATGTTTCTGGCATTGCATTTCAGTGTTCCTGTCACCCCGTTCAGCATTATGGGGGGGTTCACCTGTTGGCTCTATTGCTTCCTTGGTTCAGTTGAGTGATCTACGTATTCAGTTTTTATTCCTATGTACTAGGCGGATGCAGTGGCTAGGCACCTATGCATTTCGGTGAGATGGTTCATCTACTATATAGACACTCATTCATTCCTATTTTGGAGGTCACCTCTTCGATTGATCAGCTCTTCAGACTTTGTCTTCTCTACCTGGTCATGCACTATTTCAGTGGGGGTTCCAGCAGTATTCTTCTGACAGTGTTTGCAGCTTCATGCTTCGGAGATGCTTCATGCTCTTTCTTGTTCCTTTCTTTGGGACATTCCCTAGATTGGAGGCTTTGTTTCCTTCATCTAGTTTATTTCTTGTACTTGGGTACCTGATCAGGCCTTGTTTCCGGGACCCATTGCTCTTTCATGCATTTTTGTTTTCATGCATCTTTTAGTCCTTAGTTGTTTAGCTTCTCCCTAAGTTACACTTAAGGGGGGGTGTTAGAGTAGTCATATTATAGCTAATAATTAATTAATTTAATTATTAGTCTATTATTCTCTACACTTAAGTTAGTCTTAGGCATCTCATTATTCTTTAGGGTTTTGGTATCCTTTTATAAGGATTCCCTCTTTGTATTTCATTAATTCACTTATTGGATCATAATAGAAATTTGCTCTTTGCATGTCCATAAGATGTCTCTGGCTTTTTGGCCTCCATGATTTTTCTTGCTTCTGTTCTTTGCTTCTTCCATGTGACAGGTTTATGCATGCAGGTGTTCTTGGGAGATTAGTATTTCACCTAATCTAACATATACCTCACATAAATATGGATATTATTGATCCCTAAGAGGCTCACACCTAAATAAAGGAAATTGGGAAGTTTTACAATTATGAGATATGTTCTTCTTATGAAAGAACCTTTGGGATTTTAGAAGCTGGCTCTTTGTTATAATAGGTTTAGAAAGGGGAGAGAAAAATTTATTTATAGGGAAAGATAAACTAAGTGGGGTGATACATGAATTCAAATCTTTTGCAAAACTATATAACAAGAAACTAAGTCATAATTCAAGGACTTAACACCTTGCATTTAGCAACAAGAAGCTTAAGCATTTAGTAAACCCTACTAGGAGAATAATATACCTCACATAAATATGGATATTATTGATCCCTAAGAGGCTCACACCTAAATAAAGGAAATTGGGAAGTTTTACAATTATGAGATCTTTTCTTCTTGTGAAAGAACCTTTGGGATTTTAGAAGCTGGCTCTTTGTTCTAATGGGTTTAGAAAGGGGAGACAAATATTTGTTTAAAGGGAAAGATAAACTAAGTGGGGTGATACATGAATGTAAATCTTTTGTAAAACTATAAAGCCTCTCTAGAAATCTTCTGCAATAATTTAAATTATTTCCATCAAGGGATGTATCAATCTCCAAAAGGAAAGACTTGATGCACTAGAAATATTTATCAATTGGATAAAGAATAAAAAGCATTGACAAGAACATAAGTGCATTATTGAAATCCTCTCCATAGGTAGCACTTTTAGGGGCTCAATAAAAATATGTACATCTAGGATATCTTCCCAATAGTTAACCACTCTAGATAATATATTATATAAATGGTATAATTTATCTTATATTTTAGAGGAAAGTGGAAGAGTAAAAGGCTTACAAAATTGACAATTCATCAAGATAAGTGGATGACAAAGACACCGTCATTAGTAAATAGGATCTAACAAAAATATTAATAGCACCAAACACATTCATGACTAGGAGAAGAAAGATTACAGAGACATGGTCTCAATATTTTATTAAGAGAAAATATGCTAAGGCTAGAATGCAGGTCATACATTACAATGTTAATGATAGAATATATTTCTTTAGAGATTTCCCAAGAAAGGTGAACACTTATGGTCTATTTTAGCTAGAAAGAAATATTTTTTTACTAAAATTACTCCCCCTTTTTACAATAGATCTAGGATTTTTATAGATCATTCCTCTATTTTTTCATGGTAAAATCATGATCTTTTATTTATCATGGATTTTACCAACATCCCCATGCTGAGGATTTTTTGCATCATTTGTCTTTATTTTATTGAGGTAGTCTAAATTTCCTCACCATTATGGGAAGATAACTTACTAGTTCTACTCACTATGATCATTTTTCTTTTAAATGCATGTCAAAAATTTCTAAATAAGATAAAATCTCCATAGGGATAGTGGTGTTTGGATTTCAAGGATGTGGATCTCACAATGGATTTGAATGGTGCAGTCTCTACTTGGATGTGTGTTGCATAGGTGGAAATATTTGGGGTTCCTTTATTTAAGTTGGGTTGAAGATGCATGATGTTTCCATGTGGAAAGCCAATGGGTGGTATTGAATTCTAGACACCAGTGTTGTCAGAAAGGAGTGTCATGTTAACACATGTCTCACTGGAACATGATGCATAAACAAAAGGATGAAGGTCGAGGCCACAAAATTTAGGAATTTAAGCTAGGAAGTCTAAAAATTATATATGATGTGTACATACACATCCCCTCTCAAGTTGGTATTGTTGGTAGAGGAATCACTAATTAGGACATGGCTTTTTCCTTAACCTTTTAATATAGCACCTCAAAGGAAAAATCACTTGAGTTGAACCCTAGGGTGATGAAATCCTTAGGTGATGACCTACAACTAATTGAATATGATGAACTGAAGAGACAATGATTAGAGATCACCGAGCTATTAAAGTGATATGTAAGATGATTAAATCAGTCAATATATTGTCATTGATGTCAACTAGTTTTGACTATACTTATCATGATAGTTATAAACATCTAAACATTTGTAGATGGAAGAAATGGTGAAGAAATGAGATATCTACATAAGGACAAGATGGATATGATAGATAAGGATAAGGTATACATTGGGTAACTTATTGATGAGTCTATGGAATTATGTTGGTGACTTGAGCATGTTACATTATTCTATTATGAAGAAGAGATTATAATTGAACAAGTTAATGTGGTCGGTAATTGAAGTTTTATGTATACACCAAGTCAGTCTTGTGTATACTAAGTGACAGTAATAACCAAGTTTATTATCACTGATGCATTCAATATTAACCGAGTATGGATGAAAACATTAAATGTTATAACAACCGATTGAAATTGATGAGTTGGCAATTGCTTATGTTTCTGAGGTAAGAGATGAAGTTTTTTATAAGATCCACGACTAACAAAATTTAGATATGATCGAAGGGAAGAGAATGAAAGGTGTTATTGACACATTTGCTGAGGAAGCTTAAAGAGACAAAATGGATGATGGAGATTAAGAGGAAAAATCTAATGGATGATATGAAAATGGTTTACACATCTATTTAAGAGATATAAGATTCATTATTGAATTATGCCTGATGAATAGAGACTACATAAGATTTCACGTGAAGACATTTTTCATGCATACTTGATCAAATTGGTTACAGACAGAACCGAGATGAACTATAGGCATAACCGAGCATCAGAAATATATACATCGAGTTAAGTAAGTTGGAGGATATAATGGAGTGAATTGATTATTGATTAGAAGAGTTATTTTGAGCTTAGCATAGATCTGAATACTTGCAAATTGAGATGTATTTGAATCAAATCACTACTGTATCAGTTTAACCATTGTCACAACAAAATTTCTTAATCGAGTGGACTTAACAGTCTTTTGTATTTCTCTATGATATTTAAGGAATTTTAAATGTTTTCTTGTTGACCCCATAGTGAATGTTGGTCAAGAGTTAACTGTTAGTGATAAATCCTCTAACCAGGTCACACCTTACAGTTTGCATTGTAACCTTTAATAGGTTTGGTTCCTAACCAAGCTCACTTCATAAGAGTGAAAATATTTTGGGTTACCGGTCCCAGGTGGTTTTTCCCTTAGTAGGGTTTCCATGTTAAATCTTTGTGTTATGTGTTATTTGTTATGATTTTTTTTCTATCATACTTTACATATTACATATTTGATTAATCGGTAAAGATAGTTTTGGAAATTATTGGTATTTAGTAAATGAACAAAAAGATAGTTATCTTATCTAACCGAGTTGTTTGATTTGTTAAAAAAAAGTTTGAAAAAGTACATCTGAGAGTTTGGGACTGTAGGATAACTAATTTAACTAATTCACCCCCCTCTCAGTTATCTAATAATTGGTATCAGAGCATGTTGGTTTCTTGGAGGAAAGTTTCAAGGACTTGAGAAAAAGATCACAAGATGTATAAAAGGGAAGTGCCTAAGCTAAACAAAGATAACTTCTCAACATGGCAAAGTAGGATGAGGCTGTACATATCTGGAATTGGAGAATCTGCTCTTCAACTCCTAAATAATGGCGACATACAACTGACTATTGGAACTTTGCTAATTGATCAGTTGAGAGACAAACATGAACACAATATCACAATGATAGAGATTGTTGTTGCTCTATCTGATGCAGAATTTGAAGATATAAAAGCATGCACTATGGTAAAAGAAATGTGGGACAAACTTGAACTAGTTCATGGAAGAGATGTAAATGTACTTAGGGCCAGAGTTGAAAGCCTTAGAGGTAGATTTGATGATATGAAGATGAAAGAAGGTAAAAATATCACATAATACTCTAACCAAATCAAGGAGGTGGTCAATGCTATCCAAGGAGCAAGAGGTGTTATTGATGAAGACACTATTGTGAGTAAAATTCTTAGAACCTTGCTGCCTATCTATGCTATTAGAATCTCTTCTATTCATGAAATGAGATCTGCATCGAACAATGTTCTTACACTTGATAGTATAATTGGTAAGTTGACTACTTTTGAGCTGAATAACTATGATAACAATATTGTACCAAGTGTTGAGTCTACATTTATGTCATCCTTGAAGATTGGTAAGTCTAGTAGTAAACATAACATAAGAAATGAAAGTGGAAGTGACATTGAAGATGAGCTTGATGAGCTTGAAGAGCTTGAAGCACTTATAGCTAGGAGACTTCAGAAAGGTAAAGGAAGGTATAAAGGAAATTTACCTCTAGCATGTTTTAATTTTAAAGAGATTGGCCATATTGTTGCTAGATGTCCTAATAGGAAGGATGAAGATAAAGACATCGACCGATCTAGTGATGGAAAGTTTGGCAGAAGAGATAACCGAGAATATAGAGGAAAATGACACTATGACATAAGAAACATCCGAGACTACAAAGATAAAGGCAATAAGGCATGTTACCTTGTTGGAGATGATGATGGTAATATAAACACTAATATTGATGAAGATGCTAAGGTGGTATTCGTAGCAATGAAAGATGATTCAAAAGAAGAAGAAAGGTATGTAGAAACAATACTTATATCTAAAGGTAGCAAGAATGATACATGGATTATTGATAGTGGATGTACACATCATATGACTGGTGATGAGGACAAATTTGAATACCTTGAACACTATAATGGAGGATCTGTTAAAATGGGAAATGATACACCTTGTCTAGTGAAAGGAAAAGGACCTATCTTGTTGAATAATAAGATTAGATGTGAGAATGCATATTGGGTGAAAGAACTTAACTATAATCTGTTGAGTGTAGCACAATTGAATAATTTAGGTCACCGAGTTGTATTTGAAAGTAGAAAGGTGAAGATATATTATAAAATCGAAAAGTTGGTCGGTACTGGTGAACAATCCAAAGGTAATCTATTTTATCTTGACAATACTGAAACTTCTTATTTTTTGGCTAGAAATGAAGATGTGTGGTTGTGGCATAAGAGACCGTGTCATGTGAATTTTGATAACATGGTTAATATCAGTAAGAAGAGAAGAGTTAGAGGTTTATCGAGTCTAACTAAACCTGACCATGTCATGTGCAATCAATGTCAAAAAGGGAAAATGACTAAATATAGTTTTAAAAGAAAAAATGAAGATGTGTGGTTGTGGCATAAGAGACCATGTCATGTGAATTTTGATAACATGGTTAAGATCAATAAGAAGAGAAGAGTTAGAGGTTTACCGAGTCTAACTAAACTTGACCATGTCATGTGAAATCAATGTCAAAAAGGGAAAATGACTATATCTAGTTTTAAAAGAAAAGACTATTCTTCTAAAGGTATTTTGGAGTTGGTACATACCAACTTATGTGGTCCTATGAGAACTCAAAGTTATTATGGTGAGAAATATTTCATTTTATTTATTGATGAATACTCTAGGATGATGATAGTTATGTTTTTGAAAGATAAATTTGAAGATTTCAAACTGTTTAAGTGGTATAAAGCTAAAGTTGAAAAGGAAACTGAGAAAGATTTAAAATGCTTAAGATCTGATAGAGGAGGTGAGTTTATTTCTGATGAATTCACTAAATTTTGTAATGAGCATGGAATTAAAAGACAAGTTTATGCACCGAGGACACCACAACAGAATGGTATTGCATAAAGAAGGAACTGATCTATAGTTGATTGTGCATGAACACTGAGGATTGAGAAAGATGTTGCACAAATGTATTGGAGAGAAGCTTTTAGCATTGTTGTATGCACCTTGAACCGTGTTCAACTGAAGAAAGATACAAATAAGACACCTTATGAGCTATGGTTTGGCTACACACCGAAAGTAAGTTATTTCAAAAATTTTGGAAGCAAATGTTACATTCTGAAAGATGATAGAAATGGTAAATTTAATTCTAAAGGTGATGAAGGAATATTCCTAGGATATTCTACTAAGAGCAAAGCATACAAATGTTTGAACAAGGCTACTAACAAAATGATTGAAAGTGCTAATGTGAAAGTTGATGAGTTTGCTGAGAAGAATGTTGAAGAAAGGAGGAAGGAACCAGAAGACTATGGTAGGTTTACATATATTGAACACCTAGAATATATACCCAAGCCACAGGTTGAGTTTACCGAGCGACAGGAAAATGCTACCGAGAATCAGCAAATGAAAATCAAGAACCAAGAAGATGTTACCGAGGAAGAAAATGAACCTAAACTAAATGATGATCAAAGAAGAGAGAAAGTATTGGCAATATTTTTTAGAAGACATCATTCACAGAACTAGATTATTGGAGACAAGCAAGCTGACATGATGATACGAAGTAAGTTAAGACATAACACATCTTTAGTTTGTGAATTTGAGCCTAATAATGTTAGAGATGCACTTGAGAATGATGAATGGATTAAGGAAATGAATGAAGAAATTAAAAAGATAGAGAAAAAAAAAACATGGACATTGGTATCGAGATCGAGAGATAAAAATGTAATTGGTACTAAGTGGATTTTCAGAAACAAGTTGAATGAGAATGGTGAAGTAACTAGAAACAAAGAAAGACTTGTATGCAAGGGATATGCACAAGAAGAAGGTATTGACTATGGTGAAACTTTTGCACCAGTAGCAAGACTTGAAGGAATATTGATTTTTCATTTTTAAAACTCCTCCAATTCCATGCCACATAGCTAAAATAGTGATCAATAGCCAGAAACCCTAACCTAGAAATAAAAAATTACCATAAAAATAGATAATTGAAATGATGAACTTTAAAATTTATACCACCTAATTTGATAGGTAATTATAGTGTTTGAATGGAAAATGTGGCTTAGAAACCAACAACTATAATTTTTGATCCTACACTTGCATAAATAATTAAAATGATAATGCAAGATAAGCCTACACGTGTAGAAGATTTAGTCGATGGATAGGACAATTTGGCATATGCGAAAAATTAAATGGAAATTGTGTCAAAGATTCTATAGCTGTGTCAATTGATCTTAGAACTAGGGATAACTTTAAGGAACCCCCCCCCTCCCGAAAAGTATAAAATTGTGGCGAATCACATGTGTTTTTGGGGGAAAAATTTTAATAGTGATGGCAAATTATGTGTCAAAATATGGATATTTGGTGGCGAATTTTCTAATAGTGTGTACAATTTTTATAAACAAATGGTGACTATAATTTTTTTAAAAATAAAATTATTAATAATGATGGCGAATTATGTTTCAAAATATGGATATTGGTTGGTGAATATTTTAATAATGGATACCATTTTTATAAAAATATGGCGAAACTATTTTCCAAATATTTGAATTAATTTATTTGTCATGGTGAATGGTTTTCAAAAATTTATAGTTGGTATGGTGATTGAATAATTGGAAATTTGAAGAATGACATGTGATGATTCCAGAGAGAGTTTTCACTAAAAGAGTTATCGCACCACATTCCCTCCGAAATGCACCTTCCACCATTCATCTCTGTTAATCCAATGGTTGTGATTTGATGTTGAAGTTGCATCGGGTCCCACTCCCATCACTATGACATCACAGACTCACATGACACACATCCATTAGATTTACAACATATCAATGACCAAAGGTGAATTTTGGGCCTATTGTTGGTCTTGATAATATATATGAAAAACTCTCAGCGGAATCATGACACGTGGTATGAAAAAAATCTCAGTGGAATCATGACACGTGGTATGACACGTGTCATACCACCTGTCATGATTCCACCGAGAGTTTTCCGTATATTATGAAGACCAACAATACATGTCATACCATGTGTCATGATTCCACTGAGACTTTTCTGTAAATATTATGAAGACCAACAATAGGCCCGAAATTTGACTTTGGTTGTTGATATGTTGTAATTGAATGGACATGTGACACTGTAATATTAGATATAAATATTAGAATTCTTTTGGAAAATTTGGTAATAATAGATAGAAATATTAATTAATGGCGATGAGTAGATGAGTCATGACATCAATTAAAGTAATGTGCATTGTGAATTAATGGTTTCTTTGATGGCACCTTTCAATTTTCACTGAAAGATATGTGTGAAAGTGACATCATATACCTCGATAGATTAATGCCTTAAAGTTAAGGCTTGAATGTAAACATCATATCATATAAGGACATTGTTTTCTGACCGTTTGATGATCTTAAATCAATGGTAAAGCTTCATTTCCTGCTGCCATTTCGTAGCTAACATACTTTGCTTATTGTTTCTATGGACTGGGCACATGTTTTAAGGTTTTTTAAAAATAAAGAATTGTTATGTCCACCTGCGTGGCATGATCCTTTCGGCCTTCATTATTCCCAAGATAGAAAATGTCTTATCATAAGTGTTGTTTCCAATTCCACCGAGTGTTGCATTAAATATGAAAGATTTAGTGATTTTTGGATAGTTACCATTCATCTTATGATTTAATTAGATCTTTAGGGGAATTATTTTCAATCAAGACTTATAAATAGATCGATCTATGCTTGTTAATTTATGATTGTGAAAGCATATTTGTGAGAATAGTCTGCGAGTGCTACTGCCAGGTTCTCTGTGAAAGCATATTTGTGAGAATAGTCTATGTCATGCGAATGGACACTCCAATTCATTTGAGATGCACTACCTTGGAGGACCAAAAGGCCTTTCTGGGCCTAGTCATAGATCCAATCCTGGCGTCTATTGCTACAGAGTTGGGAACCTTCACCAAGGAGGCTATAAGGATGGTGCTCGAATGTGAATTTCTAGAGAGTGAAAATAGGTATAGAGTCACCACTGACATTTCATCTCGGTTCTTGGCATCTCTGTTGGACCTGGGGGGGAAGGTGGATATGATCATGCTTCTGAGGAAAGTTTTCAAAGAAGAATACCTCGGTGACGATGTGCATGTTGTCGTATTTTCAAAAATTGGGGTTGAAATTCCTTGGGCAAATGATTTGCCTAAGATTCTACAACTAGGAGTAGTTGTTCCCAGGAAACCATTCCTACTGAACCTTGATGCTGAGAAACTCACGCGTCATCAGAAGTGGGCAAAAATTGGGAGGGATTTCCTTCGGAAGTGGCACCTACTGGATGAACCCGGGGACTATCTGTGGCTAGAAGAATTTTTTGACATTATCCTCTCTAAAGACTTCCACACAAAAATCTGAAGGAAGGGAGCCTCAACTGGATAGTATGTGATTCTACGTAGTCTCTACTCTCTAGTCCTACTATGTCTCCCTATGGTGGTAGTAGCTTACCAAGGTTTTTGAAATGATATAAATTGTAATCACATATGTTAAAAAATATAATATGAAAATGTTTTAAGAATTTTGAAGTGCTACTGCTTTTCTTTTTTGTTTTGATTATAAGAATCATTAATATATATGGTCTATGGGCATATTTGAATTGTAATGAAATTTTGCCTTATATAATATAAAAAATTTGTGTTGCACTTTTATTTCATGCAATAATTAAATGTTTCAAAACTTTATCATTTTTGGTTCAAATTTCATGGATAAGCTATTCTAAGTGAATACAGTTAATAATTAATATTCATTAGTGTGTATTAAATTATTAATATTTTAAAGTTGTGACAACTATTTTATTACGAGAGATGAATGGTTGAAGTTGTATTTCAGAAGAACTGTGCGTTTAAAAAAGCTTTTCTGAAAAATCGCTTTGGAAACATGACATGTAGTATGTCGTTGACATGTAATTCCTCAAAAAGATTAACGGTTACACGTAGTATGTTTTAGAAAGATTACGTTACAACTTAAATGTGTTTTAGAAAGATTACTTTACCATTATAGTATAATTATATACCATTACATTTAACGAAAGGTTTTTAACCTTTTCTTTTTAAAAACCTATCAACTCGTAGCAGCAGAGCTAAAAAGAACTGTTGAACCATCGCCGAAGATTTCAAGACTATAATTTGTGAGAGCCTTAGCCATTCTAACTTATATCTATCCTGATTTCAAATTCTAATTTCGAGTAAGTTTAACTTGATTTTGAAATTTTAATTCTTGCATGTACAATTGGGGTTTTCTTAAATTGGGGTTTTATTAATTAGTTAGTTATTATTTGTGGTTTTATTAGTAAATATCTGTGAATCTGTGTTTTTTCATTCTTCCGAAGAACAATGGGGAAAGCGAAAACTCAAGCAAATGGGAAACCTTTAATAGACTGCAGAAAACTAGTAGAAATCCTTGGTTTCACTAATGAGTATCACGATGTTTATGATCCTGTTATCAACGGTAAAGAGAGAGTTATAGAAATTAAACATTCATTGTGCAGTAAGGCAACTAGGCCAAAGAGGTCTGATTTTATAAAATTTAACCCAGTGGTAGGTGCAAAAACAAATAAAGTTGCTTCGTGGGATGTTGGTTTGGGTCACATGTTGTTACCCAAAGTTTTCCCTTGCCCAGAAATTGTCTTCATTTGTGTAGAAAATTATGATGAAGAAAGAACAACAATTGTGAATAAAAAAAATCAGGAAGAAATTTTATCAATAACCTAGGAAGAATTTCACAGTTTGCTAGAGCTAGGGTTTGACCGACAAAACTGTAATGTCCGTATTGACCTAGGAAAACTGTAGAGCAATATGAGGTAGTCTCTACAAATGCAATAGATTCATTTATAAGGGGTCTAATAGTTCTAGAGGCAAAGGCTTCATTGGGTGAGAACCATAAGCCTCCTTATGATTTTAACATTTTTGTGCCATGGGTTCAGGATTCTATATCCTCACTAGCATTTTGCTTGGGACTAGAAAATAATAGGGAAGTGGGTGCCAACATTCTTCAATTCATTTGGGATATCCATTGTGTCAATGAACTAGTAAGATATAATTTTGTTGGACTCGTGGTTCAATTGATGCAAGAAACATTAGCATTGATTAAAAGAGGCAATTCTAAGACATTTAGGTTCACAACCTACTTGTGCTATCTCTTGCTAGCCAAGCATGTGGCAATATTAATGAGCAATGACAACAAGCTTGAAATTCATAGGGGGATAGGTACTCCAATATATAACTGGACACCTTAGATAAGAATGTATGATAACAAAAGGAATTACAGTAATTTTGTAGACTTCTTTTTGGAACCATTGTACAAAAAAATAACAAGCACTCCAATGCCCAGATTGTCTGCTTCATGTAGGGATTGCATCCAACTTGGAAGCGCAATTCAATTGGCTGACAGGTACTTAATGGAAGATTACATTGTGCTAAGGTTTTACAGATCAGAACTGTAACCCCACAAACTTCCAATGCATGTGATAGATAGGGTGTTTGCAGTAGAATATGTAGTACAACTAGAGAGCAGATATAGACTCTTCACTGGCCAATCGAAGAAGAGCATATTCCCTTCCTTACCTTTCTCAATTGGAGGGTTAACATTTGAGAGAAAGGCATTCAAAGTGGAAATTTTTTTTATAGATATTTTTCAATTTGATTTAGAGTGGTACTGGAAGTATGATCCACTCAACATTATTCAAACAATGCTTGTTGCTAATAAGAACTCTACAAACTTATTTCAACATGAAAGTAAACCATTGCTAGAGAGGTTAAAAAACAAGGATAGCTAGGATGACATTACAAAAGAGATGGAGAAACTTTCCGGTGAGGAAAAAATTTCAGCTCAACAGTTGTCATCACAAATTATGACAACAATAAACTAGGGCATTGTACAGCCTAGGATGTCCTACAATTTCTATGAAAAAGCTGCTAATGCATCAAACATAAAAATACCAAAGAGAATAGCAGAAGCTTGTAAGGATAGAAAATGGACTAGAATGAAAATGGATGAATTTTGGAGTATGAGAAAGGATCTTGGTGAACCAAAGTCCAGTGAAGATCTAGATGAAATAGACGAGGATATAGAGTTTAGCAAATTATGGAATTTGGAGCATCCTAACATGGCATACGATAGTGAGGATGATAATCCAGACACTGAGGATGATAATCCACCAAGTGCATTTACTCTAGGCCAGAGTGGAACCAGCCAGGACCGGAAAAAAGTATATAACAAAGGGGTAGACATTGTGGAAAAAATGGGTTATAAAGGTGGTGGTTTGGGTCCCACAGGAGAAGGCATCTGGAATACAATTCAGATAGAAAAAATTGCTTATGATCATGGTGCAGGCCTTGGGTTTGAATCTACTAGTACTGCTACTAGGTCTGGTAGTGGCACTGGTGCTAGTGGGACTGGGAAACTTATAGAAGTTCCCTTCTAAAGAGGCCAGTAGAATCTACATAGAATCCCATAGTAGAAGATAGTGTTAAGAAGCAAAAGCTTTCCCCTTCCAGAAGAACACCGACAACAATGTCATACGGTCGTAAACAACTGTTTGTAGTTTTAGGTTCAACAAAACCCTCTAGAAGTTTAAATCCTCAAAGAGCATTAGTTAGATCAATAGGCATTGCAATCTCTACCTCTGGTTCACCTTTCAAACATTCAAATCCTTTTGCAACACCAGATTTTTGTTTCAATGATTTCTATAATAAATTTGCAGAAACAAGAACCAAGAATAAGGAAATATAGAAGACATTGCAGACTGGTGCCCTTAATGCAGCTATACATGAACAACCTACATCCAATAGGGTTTTACCAACATATGACCCAAAAAGAGACATGATGGAGTTCATGGTTGTTATTCCACCAAATAAAGATGGAAACCTACCAGAGAGTCAGATAGATCTATCTAAATTTCAAGTTACCACTCTCCAAATATATTTTTCCAAAGTTAAAAGTGTGGAAAAAATCAATGTGTCAAAGTCTACAAACCAAGTGCTCTACAATGCACTGCTAAAGTTGGAAAGAGAGAAAAGCAAGATCGAGAAAAATATAGAAAAGTTATAGGCAGACATTGGCAATGAAAAAGCAAAGAGGAAAGCTTCAGAGAATAGTTTGAAAGAATTATAGAAAAAGATTAAAAAATTGACCTCTACATCAGCAGATACAGAGCAAGAACATGCAGAGGTAGTAGTGAAGGAACAGGAGCAGGTGGAGCTGAAGGAACTAAGGAGAAAATTGGAAGAAATTAGTAAAAAGCTAGAGGAAGAAAGAGTCAGTTCAGAAAATTTATTTAAAACCATGGAGAGTAATGCTACCTCCAACTAGGAATTGCAAAAGCAATTGGACTCTCAGGAAGATAAAGCCAATCATTGGGAACACAAAGTAGTGGAAGAGAAAAAGAATTGTGAAGAAATGACAGAAGAACTAAAGAAGGCCAATAATACAATTCAAACTTTAACAAATAGTAATAATAATTTAGTGAAGATTGCAAAAGAACACATTTGGGGCCAAATATTGGTGATGTGTAATAGCTTGTATGAGTGGTTTGAAATGCTTCAAAGTATGAGAGTATGTTATTTGAAGCTCCATAACAACATTGAACAAAACATAGATGTTGTCAAGAAAGAAAAGAAAGAAAAATATATTATGCAACAAATCTATAGTAAGAGTGATAATTATCTATCAAACAAGGGAATTAGAAACCACCTTGATGCCTCAGTAAAGGTATCAAGTATCATTCAAAAATGTGAGAAGCTACGGGAAGCACAGGAATTGGATGACAAAGCTCAGCAGAAGATCACAAAGATGGAACAAATGAAAGTGAATATGGAAAGTCTTGGTTTGCCTAAGGGATTTGATGCAAATAACTTCATTGGAAGAGAAAATTACAAAATAAGGTTGCCTGACAAAATAAATATTGATTTACACTTTCTTCCTAGAGACATATCTCTTGATACATTCATGGATTTCATCAAACTAGTGAAAACTTTGAATGGAGTTTTAGAAGCAATAGTGCTTTCAAGTCACACTTCCAAATATGAATTGCTAATGAAGTTGCAAGAGTGTGACTATACTATGAACCAAATTGTTTTTCCATCAGAGGATGTTTGGACTAGCCTACAAAGATTGCTCTGAATTTTGAACTACTATAAATTGTAATATATTGCAAATGAATACAAAACAAATTGAACTACTGTAAATTGTAATATATTACAAATGAATACAAAACAAATTGTGCTCTATCTAATTTTCATGTTTTCCAATTCAGTGTATGTTGAGTTACTCTATTTTATTCAGTTATTCTTAGTTGATTTACTCTATTATATGATATTGGAATACAAAATTTCATTCAGGAATTTCAAATTCAAATATGAATGATCATTGATGATATGATACAAAGTTACAAACTACACTCTACAGTAATAATACATTCTTTCTTTTCTAAAATGAACATTGAATGACATGATATAGTAGTTAATAAGTTCAAAAAATACCTATTGATTGCTATTGCTAATTTAGCAAAAATTTCCTAAATTTTCCAATTCATCTCTACGTCATCATCATCATCTAATTCTGGTATTCCAGTTTCTTCATTGTTCTCTTCATTTTCATTTGTGTCTTCTTCACTCTGAGTTTGACCTCCACTTCTATGACTCCCATCGCCACCTGTACTTGTCCCACTCGGAGTCATTGTCAGAGATTGGTTAATGGTGTTTCCCAACCCTCTTCTTTTGCATCTTTTCTTCTAGATTTCCATTGCTTTTTGATAAGGAAAAGTATTGACTTCATACCTAGATGTGTAGACCCTCAAGCATGTTTCCAAATTCATGTCTAGTTTGTTTCTTAGCTTTGATTTTGGGAATCCCAAAGCACTAAAAACTCTCTCATCCTCCATTGAACCCAATATCATGGTCTGACATAGATCAACAAGCTTGAAGAACTCTTAAATTTCTTCCTGCAACATTGTGCTCTGTTTTAGTTCTATCCAAAGCCTTGTTGTCGAGCCCTCTTCATGTGGGTTATGCATTAATTGATATTGATGCTTCATAGTCTTTGCAAAAGTGCCTAATTGTTGTCTAAGAAGACCCTCATCTAAAATTCCATTGATAGTCACTCCATTGAATTCTACAGATTTGAAAAATTCCTTTATCAAAGTCATCAGCCTATTACGATAATCTCCCTTAGAGTTTAAGGTCCAATATTGTGGAAACGCAATTGCCATGGCCTCAAGCAATTGTTCATATGGGAATCAGGATCTTATTTCGAAGGAAACTTTATAGGCTATGTCCCTTACATTACCTGCTATAGACTCGACGATCTTGGTAAACTCTTCCCTTATAACTCTTGTAGCTCGCTTCTTTGGGGCATTGTAGTACATTGGTATCTGAAATCCCCTTACACAAACACATAAATCCCCATTTTCAACAATCTTTAAATAATTATCAGGATTGTCCAAATTTTTTAGTTTCCGCCAGTGATTAAATCTTTCATTGGATAAATTTAGGTCGTTTCGATAGAGACTATCCAGGGCTTGGCATGACATTTTACGCAAGTAAGCATATTCTGCAATATACATGGCTCTTTGCTGGGCTTTTTTCATAATGAACATCATTTCTTCTAGCATGGGAAGAAGAGATACTAAAGTCAAAAGTGTCTCTATATTGCTTAACCTCCGAAGCAGGTCACCACATCTCTGATTTTCTACATTGTCCTTGTTTTCGTACATCAATCCAATCAAAGATTGATATTTAGAAAAAACTCGATGCGTTGGTCCATCCAAAGAGGTCCATTTGGTATCAACATCTTTAAGAAGCTTGTTTCCATTGGTAATTCCATCAAAAAAGTGTTGAAATTCCCTAAAACGTTTGGGACTTTGAAAAAAATATGAGTACAAATCTCTTACTAGATCTTCAACCTTGTTTACTAAAGGGAACTTCTTCACAACTCTAAAAGCAAGATTCATCCTGTGGGCCATATAGTGAATGCCAACAACATATGGTGAACAAGAAGCTTGCATCTTTGTGCAAAGACCATTCCTTTGACCTTGCATTACTGAAGCTCCATCAGCTCCAACATAGATCAACTTCTTTGCTATTGTCAATTCATCCATACCTCCATATTCAATTAAATGGCTCTTTACTAATTAAAATAAAGTTTTTGATGTCGCATTGTCCCTCAATTTTGCAACAGTTAGTAGATGTGGTTGGCAGACATTATTCTATATAGTATAAACATGCATGCATACCCACGACATATTATCTATTGCCATAAATTCATCTAAGGATAGTGCAATAAAGGTTGACTCTTTTATTTTTCTTTGTACATCCTCTATTTCAACCTAGGCAATACAACTTGCCAATTCCCATCCACTGTTTATTGACCAATGAGTGACATGATAGTTAGGAACTTTCAAAAAGTGTAACAAACTACTTATTTTAGGATAGTCTATCATTGGATACCCTCTGCTCAAAATATGGAAAACATTACTTAATTGAACAACTTTTCCGCGTTCTTCTACTTCACTTGCTTTTGCAAAAATAGCATTAATAGAACCTTGAACTTCACCAGGATTCATCTTAAATTTCTGAAACAAATAATATTCCTTAGCATTCCTTTTATGTTAACATTGCTCCTTTGTTTTATATCTTACCACTTTTATTTCCTTTCCATCAACAGTTGAGGTTTCGTAAACCTTACCAACATGTTTCTCTATGGTGTCTAGTTTAAGCTGCAACCGCTTTTCCTTTTTATACTTCCAACTACAAATTGTACATCTGCATTCTACTAGTGGCTCACCTACAATTGGATTGTCCACAGGTTCAATGAATGGATACTTTTCTACCCAATCAAATTTAAATCTCCTTGACATCTCCCATTGATGGATAGTTTTTTCTTTTGATTTTCCTCTCCCTTTAGTGTTACTGTTAATTGAACCATCATCATCATCGAAGTCGATCGATTCATCTTGGTACTGGTTATTTAATTGAAATTCTTCTTCAAGGTCATCTTCATCAGAGATATCAGGTTCCGCAACTTCATCACCAGATTTATTAGGCTCCCCAATTTGTTCATTAGAATCCTATGTAGGTTGAGAACCTTCAAATTGTACAGGTTCCTCTGATGATGTACCTTCCTCACTTTGACCAACACTATTGTGTCTTCCCACACCAAAGTATGAAGATATATTTCTACATTTTGTTGGCCTCTCTTGGACATCTCCACCTTCAATAGTCCTCTTCCTATTTAACTTTGACTATGACATCTCCAACAAATTATGGCTGCAATAAAATTTTACTTGAATAAGATACTACAAACTGGTAGTCGTTCGCTACCAATCGCAGTTGTGAGCTCAGAATCAACTAAATCTCTTGAAGTCTCCTTTTCTCTAGCATGTTTCAATAATGAAACTCATATCTCTTAAATAGACAACTACAAGTAAACTGTTTTCATATCAACCATCAGATTTTGCCTCATAATCTCCATCGTCCATTTTGGCGAAGGGGCCAATAGTTGCTTATGATAACAACTAATATTTGTCGAACCCTGCGTAATTTTGAATAATTGACTGAACAAATAGGGTGGGAATTTGGGACATGATTATGTATGATGCATGGTGAATTGGGTCCTAGTGCAAATAAATTTTTTACTTGGGACAATGGGCCATTGGCAAATGTTGATCCTCGATAAATACACCAAATTTAATCTGTGGTGAATAAGAGTAAAATAGTAAATAGAAATATGGGTGAAGAACCCGACTACGTTACTGAAATTATGTAAAAACAATGGTGAACAATCCAACCACTATATGAGCATTTTATAAAATCTGGGCGAATCGATCAACTAGTATATGAGCATATTTTTTGCCAATTTTGATTCACTGATCGGGACATATTCGCTAATTGGCGAATAATCACCACTAAAAAAATCCCTACTTAGAACCTAAAAAAATCCAAAAAATCCAAAAAAAAAGATAATTAGTCATGCATGATTCACATTAGGTTTACCATATGTAAGAGTAGAAAAATAAGGTGTACTAAGACATGCAATGAGAGTGTTAACCAAAAAACCTATTACTTAAAGAAATTAATCATATTCTATCAATGGGATGATATCGATACAAAATTGAATGCAAACAAAGAATGAAATCAATTAAAACTATCTGTAAAAAATTTCATAAAATCCTCCATTGTTGTTCTCCTCTTGCATTGATATGTTGGCTCTCAAACTCAACACCAATTTTATATGTGATGCACGAATATTCAAAGGTTGTGGTTAGCCAAGATTGGGAAATGAAGGTTGATTATATAGATTTTAGGACTTCTACAGATGGTTGGACCAAAAAGCACAGATTAATATTTGGCATACGAGATTTGGCAAGACTAATTGATGGTGATGAAAATAAGGTAGAATTGATTGCTCAATTTAGACAATTTGAGTTGATTGAGATGATAATTAAACTTATTGGAAGATGACTAATTGTATGACAAGGATTGAAACAATTAATTGATCAGTTGGAGTGATAGTGAGTGTAAGTTAGGGTGGTAGAAGTGGAAGACCTAATTAGAATTAAATAATTAAATAACTATTTAATTGTGCATAAAAAGAATAAATAAAAAAAATATAATTATATTTATTTTAAAAGTAGCAGCATTTTTAAAATGAAATAATTAAATAAATTATAAAACTTATTTAACCATAGAAGTACTTAATTAATTAAATGGTTAAAATAATTATTTAATTATGGGTGACAGAATCAAGGAAGTTATTTAATTAAATAGTAAAAAATATTTAAGTAAAGTTGAGAAATGAGGATTATTTAAATAATAAAATCATTTAATTAATATATAAGAATATTATATGATTAAATAATTAAATTATTTAATCATAAAATGGAGAAAAATATTACTTTTGAAATTTGAATTTGTAGAAGTTGAGAAATCCAACTTCACAGTTCGCCAAGAACACCTGCATGCAAATGACTTGTTGCTAGAAGGAAGCAGAAGACACAAAAAGCAAAAGATTGAAAAATCTCAGCGGACTGAGAGATATTGTATTCCAATATGAAGTAGTAAATAATTACAAGAGTTCAACCTATAAGGTGAACAAAACCCTAAAAAAGGTAAAAAGCTAGGTTGCGCATAATAATTAATATAAAATATTAATTATATGCACCTAAGAGACAACTTAAGTAAACTAGAGTAATAGACAACTTAATTAATTAAATCAAAGTGATCTAATTAATAAGTGTGAACATATAATTACTCTAACACCCCCCTTAAGTGAAGCTTAGGAGGTAAGCTAACCTAGCACAGCTATGAAAGCAGGAAAAAAGATGGGTCCCGGCAACAAGGCCTGATCAGGTACCCAATACAAGGCAATCTATGTAAACCAGAGACAAAGGAGAAAACCCCGTGGGAAAAACTCCTCTCTAAAAAGAGATATAAAGGAAAGAAAAAGAAAAAAAAATGACTTGAAGAGACTCTCTCAAAGCCATAAGTACAATGTGTGCTGCCAACCCCCCCGTGAGAGAGGATCGAGGCTCCAAAGCCCCCCCAAAATGAAAGAACCCCTGGATCAATGAAAAAACCACTGTGACTCCAATGCAAAGGAGTGAAAGTCAGTGGATACTGAAGAGGTAACCTTGAAAGATGAGGTGTCACTGGAAGGCCGAGCTAATGCTGAAAGGAGTAAACACGAGGATCCTAAAAGGGAATCCCCAATGTAGGTGGTGTGACAGGTGTGCTGACACTATCATGAAAGAGGATATGAATGTCCTCTATAGAATCCTCAACAAGTGCACCTGGTGGCTTGATGAATGGAGCTGGAGGGTCAGGTAGTGTTGAAGGAGAATCCTACTAAAGAGAAAAGACCTCAACAGGATGTGGTGTGGCAGTCATAGCAGTGATCTTAGGAATAATACAAAGGTTCAAGCGACTTGACTGCACCACATGATGCTCTCACAAAAGAGGAGAGCTGTGCTCCGATAATGGAGATGGTGGACAAAAGTGTGAGAAGGTGTAAGATGGGTGGAATGATCAATTGTCCCTTTAGCAACAATGCCTCTTGTCACACTATCCTGAATGAAGACTGAATCTGCAGTGAACTCAACTGTCTTCCCTGATCCACTGTGTGTAATATGATAAATCAAGAGAAGGTTTACAAGCAGAGATGGAACATACAATACATCATTGAATGTGCCATCCTGAATGCCTACTAAACCTTTCCCATAGACTTTTAAGACAATGTCATTCCCCATGAGAATATGAGGAATGGGAGAAGCCTCAACAGTAGAGAAAACCCCTTGAGAAGATGCCATATGGTGAGAAGCACCTGAATCCAGTATCCAAGGGACCTATGAAGGGGATGCAATGGATGCCCATAATGCATGACCCTGTCCAAAATCCTATCCAGATGTTGAAGATGTGGAAGAAGACTGAAAAGAAAACCCTTGTGAGGTAGAAGAGAATGGAGAGGAAACCCTACTCTTGTGAAGAAGAGCTTGCAAATTTGCAATCTGTTTCTCATAGCCATCAAATCTCCTCTGAAAACAATGTGAATCATCATGAGGTCCCTTCTGACAATAGGAACATGTAGGGCTCTTAGTCTTTTGTGATGCAGGAGCATCCTGGGTGTAAGAGCAATCTTGCATCACCCAAAAATATTTTTATTTTTGTATTCAATAAGGGCTATTTTGTGCAGAGCTGCTATTTATGGAAAGTTACTATTTTTGGTAATTTTCGTATGTGCTCAGAATGATCTGATTTCTTTCTTGGAGGTTGATTTTGGTCATACAAGTCTGCCAGTAAAGTTTCATTCCCAGATCAAGTGTATATTGGAAGATATTGAAGATTTTCGGTATTGGCAGCAGGGTACAAAAAATTTGAACTCAGTTTTGAAGGCTTTAGAGGCTCCGGATGAGGTCAAAAATTTGGGTGACGAGCGCTTGCGCCAGTCAAGCCTGTAGAGCGCTTCGTGGCATTTTCAAAATGGGGTTATAATAGCCGATCGGGTCAACTGGTGATGACTGATGGTCTTCGGAAGTTGGGCCACCTGAAATGGCAGAAAATAATTTTCTTCAAAATTTCTGTTCGGGTTTCAAAGGTTATCTTGAGCCGACTATGATGTAATGAAATGTAAAATAAAATAATTCTAAGTTTGGTCGGCCTTATTGGCTAAAATTTTGGAACCTTCCCAAGCGGTGGGAATTGCCTATATAAGGAAGGCTGTATTATTGTCTTAAGTAGTTCAGAATAGTTCTGGGTAGTAGATCTGGGTATTGATTCGAGGCTTTGTCCTACAGAATATTGTAAGGGAATGCCCATGTGGCTTTGCATATTGTAATTCTGAAAGTTTGTAATTCCACATTTGTGGAGATAATAAGAATCCAATTTTCTGTTCTTGCATATTATTGTTGTTGTTTCTCTATTTCTCTTATGTGGTTGTGGTATTAAGGGGAGCACCCTTCATCAAGTGGTATCAGAGCAGGTTTTCTTGAGTGTGTAAACAGATTGCCGACTGTGAGGCAGTTTGCACCAGGACCGTGGTTAGGGTTTCAACGCGCATCACGAAAATACCTCCACGAAGAGAACGTGGCAGAAGAGCTGGTGCTGTGACACCTGAGGTTAGAGAGCTGCAGAGACAAGTGCGAGCATTGCAAGAAGAGATTCACAGAGAAATGAATCTTAATGTCAGAGACGAAAGCGAGGATGAAGCTGAAGAAGAATATCAAGGAGAAGTTGAAATTGTGAACCAGGAGGAAGAAAGACTTTTTCGGGCGATTTCCAAGATTGGGAAAAGACCTAAGATTGAGGTTCCTACATTTTCTGAAAATCTTAACCCAGAGGAATTGATCGACTGGATCAATGAATGTGAAGAATATTTTGAGTATGAAGATGTTGAAGATCCTGATAGGGTCAAATTTGCGAAGGCCAGACTGAAAGGTCATGCGAAGATATGGTGGCAAGAGATTCAGTTGGAGCAAAATAGAAGGGGAAAAGAGAAAATCATGAGATGGGATCGGATGGTGGATAAATTGAAGCGGCAGTTCATTCCTGTTGATTATGAGCTTGACCTACTGAAGAAAATGCAAAGTTTGAAGCAAGTAGGAAGATCTGTTCAGGAGTATACAGAGGAGTTCTATCGACTTCTCATCAGAACAGGCCATGCAGAAGCTGATAAAGAGAAAGTTGCCCGATACCTTAATGGGTTAAGGCCAAGCATTCAGGAGGAGCTGAATCTGGTTCGAATGAACAGTATTGAAGAGGCATACCAGTTTGCCCTAAAAGTAGAGGAAAAGCTGAACAAGAAGTTTGAGAGGAGACAAAACGGAAGAGGTCGCGGTGGACGATCTGGTGGACGGTCATATGGTGGCCGAAATGAAGATCCAAAAAAGAAGGATGAGGCCAGTAGCAGTCAGAATCAGTGCGGAAATAATTCCAATCACATCCAGGATCAGAATAATAGAGATCGGAGAGGAAGAGGAAGAGGACAAGGATCTGGAAGAGGTGGCTTCCGTGGAACATGTTTTCACTGTGGAGAAGAAGGTCATAGGGCATTTGAATGTCCTCAGCGCCAAGGCAGAAGAGACAGGAGAAATGAAGGCCAGGCCAGAGTTGCACATATAGATGAAGATGCCAGATCATCAAATTCTGAAGATGCTGAAAGAGGAGAAACGTTGATTAACAGAAGAGTCCTGTTGAGTGGTGAGAATGAACCTGAGCAAAGGAGGAGCCTGTTTCGCACTAGATGCAAGTGTGAGGGTAAATGCTGTGATGTGATTATCGATAGTGGAAGCACTGACAATTTGGTGTCAGAAGAGATGGTGAAAAAGTTGAAGCTCAAGAGACAGAAACACCCACATCCATATCGGATTGCCTGGGTGCAGGATGACCACAAGGTCATGGTCAGTGAACAGTGCCTGGTAAAGTTCAAGATCGGCGGGTACCAAGATGAGGTACTATGTGATATCATCTCTATGGATGCATGTCATATGTTGTTAGGTAGACCGTGGCAGTTTGACAGATGTGCTGTACATGATGGTCGTGCGAATACCTATTCCCTGACAAAGGATGGAGTGCGACATAAGCTAAAACCATTGAAGGAGACTGAAGAAAAGGTATGTGGTAATGCAAGGATAACTTTTGTTGATGGAAGAAATTTCTTAGATGGTATGAGACATGAGCATGTATGTTTTGCTTTAATTCCAAAAGCTGGTAAAGAGGAAGTAGAAGATGTTCCTGTAGAAGTTGCAGATTTGTTGAATGAGTTTCAAGATATTATATCCGATAACGTGCCTGATGGATTACCACCAATCAGGAAGATCAATCATCAGATGGACTTGATCCCAGGAGCGAGTTTGCCGAATAAGGCAGCACACAGAATGACACCTGCAGAAAGTGAGGAGTTGAACAGACAAGTACATGAACTATTACAGAAGGGGTTGATTCGAGAGAGTCTGAGTCCCTGTGCTGTACCAGCGGTATTAGCACCAAAGAAGAATGGAGAGTGGAGGATGTGTACAGATTCCAAAGCAATAAACAAGATCACAATCAAGTACAGGTTTCCATTGCCATGAATGGATGATATTATGGACTATTTGAGTGGAGCTGTGTATTTTTCAAAGATAGATCTGAAAAGTGGATATCATCAGATTCGGATCAGAGAAGGAGATGAATGGAAGACTGCCTTCAAGACAAAGGAAGGACTGTATGAGTGGTTAGTCATGCCTTTTGGGCTAACCAATGCACCGAGCACTTTCATGCGGCTCATGAATGAGGTTCTGAAAGAATTTCTGGGTAAGTTTTTCATTGTTTACCTAGATGATATTTTGATCTTTAGTAATACATTGGATGAGCATATGATGCATATTCGTATGGTATTTGAGAAGTTGAGAGAAGAGAAATTGTTGATTAAATTGAAGAAGTGCAGTTTTGTGAAGAAAGAGTTAGTGTATTTGGGATTTGTAGTTTCAACAGAAGGTCTAAAAATGGACCCAGAGAAGGTACAGGCTATCCTTGAATGGCCTACTCCAAGGAGTGCTACTGAGGTGAGATCTTTTCATGGTCTAGCTAGCTTTTACAGAAAGTTTATCAAAAATTTTAGCAGTATTTGTGGACCCTTGACGGAAACAATGAGAGGGGATAGAAAAGAGTTTAAGTGGACTAATGGGGCAAAAAAGAGTTTTCAATTGTTGAAACAAAAAGTTACAGAACAACCTGTTTTAGCACTTCCAGATTTTAATAAGGTGTTTCAAGTAGATTGTGATGCTAGTGGTACTGCAACAGGAGCTGTTATGAGCCAAGAAGGTAAACCTGTTGCTTATTTCAGTGAGAAGTTAAATGATGCCAAAAGAAAATATTCTGTTTATGATCAGGAATTTTATGCTATAGTTCAGGCATTAAAGAAGTGGAGACATTATCTGCTTCCTAAGGAGTTTGTTTTGTATACTGATCATCACGCTTTGCAATATTTGAATAGTCAAGGAAAATTGAATCAAAGGCATTTGAAATGGGTTGAGTTTTTGCAAAGTTATACATTTGTTTTGAAACACAGGAGTGGAAAGTCTAATAGGGTTGTAGATGCTCTTAGCAGAAGGCAACTATTGCTGACAGAAATGCAGATTGAAGTGGTTGGGTTCAAGGAACTCAAGAATTTGTATCCAGAGGATCCTGATTTTGGTGAAGCTTGGAAAGCTTGTACAGAACCTGTTACTCTAGACAGGACAAAATGGTTGGATTTCATCATCCAGGATGATATGCTATTCAGAGGGAGTCAGTTGTGCATTCCACGAAGTTCTATGAGGGAGAATCTCATCAAGGAGAAGCATAGTGGAGGATTGGCTAGACATTTTGGTCATGATAAAACCCTTGGTTTGGTTAGTGAGAATTATTATTGGCCACAGTTGCAGCAAGATGTGAAGAAGTTTGTACAGAGTTGCAGAGTATGTCAGATGGCGAAAGGAGTGAAGCAGAATACAAGATTGTATCAGCCTTTACCCGTACCAGAGAAGCCTTGGGAGGATATCAGCATGGACTTTGTCCTTGGTTTACCGAGGACTCAGCGGGGACATGATTCAATTTTTGTAGTGGTTGACAAATTTTCAAAGATGGCACATTTCATTCCCTGCAAGAAGACTAATGATGCTGTTCATATAGCAGAATTGTTTTTCAGAGAAGTAGTGAGACTTCATGGTTTGCCAAAGACCATAGTTTCAGATTGGGACACTAAGTTTGTTGGATATTTCTAGCGGACATTGTGGAAGAAGTTGAAGATAGATTTGAAGTTTAGTTCATCACATCATCCACAGACTGATGGACAGACAGAGGTGGTGAATAGGAGTTTGGAAAATTTGCTGAGATGTTTGGTTGGAAATAAGCCAACAGGATGGGATTTGATTTTACCACAGGCGGAATTTGCATACAATAATTCTGTCAGCAGGAGCACTGGTAAATCACCATTCCAGATTGTATATGGAAGTAGTCCAAGAAATGCATCTGAATTGAGGAAGATAGATAAAGGAGAAATAAGTAGTGCTGAAGCTGAGGATTTTGCAGAACACTTGAAGAACATCCATGAGGAGGTGAGGAAGCATATTACCAAGATGAACGCACAGTATAAGGCTAAGGCAGATGAGAAAAGGAGGTATAAGGAATTTCAAGTTGGTGAGGAAGTCATGGTTCATTTGCGGAAGGGGCAGTTTCCAGTTGGTACATATAACAAGCTGAAAATGAAGAAGTTTGGACCATGTAGGATACTGAAGAAACATAATTCAGGAAATGCATATGAGGTAGAATTGCCTACTGAGCTAAATATTTCACCAGTGTTTAACATTTCAGATTTGACAGAGTATCATGAAGGAGGTGTTGAAGATGAGATCACAGCAGCACAGTGGAGTATTCCAGCAACTAGTTCAGACACTAAGGAGATCGAAGATATACTGGATAGTCATGTTGGCAGAAGCACAAGGAACGGGGCATATGAAGAATATCTGGTCAAGTGGAAAGGATGACTTGTTGAAGATTCATCATGGCTGACAAAGGAGGAGGTTAGCCGTCTTGGTTTTCCTCTGCACACCTGAGTCGTGACAGGGTCACTTCTCAAATTACCCCGGGTGTCTGATGCAGGAGCATCCTGGGTGTAAGAGCAATCTTGCATCACCCAAAAATATTTTTGTTTTTGTATTCAATAAGGGCTATTTTGTGCAGAGCTGCTATTTATGGAAAGTTACTATTTTTGGTAATTTTTGTATGTGCTCAGAATGATCTGATTTCTTTCTTGGAGGTTGATTTTGGTCATACAAGTTTGCCAATAAAGTTTCATTGCCAGATCAAGTGTATATTGGAAGATATTGAAGATTTTCGGTATTGGCAGCAGGGTACAGAAACTTTGAACTCAGTTTTGAAGGCTTTAGAGGCCCCGGATGAGGTCAAAAATTTGGGTGACAAGTGCTTGCGCCAGTCAAGCCTGTAGAGCGCTTCGTGGCATTTTCGAAATGGGGTTATAATAGCCGATCGGGTCAACTGGTGATGACTGATGGTCTTCGGAAGTTGGGCCACCTGAAATGGCAGAAAATAATTTTCTTCAAAATTTCTGTTCGGGTTTCAAAGGTTATCTTGAGCCGACTATGATGTAATGAAATGTAAAATAAAATAATTCTAAGTTTGGTCGGCCTTATTGGCTAAAATTTTGGAACCTTCCCAAGCGGTGGGAATTGCCTATATAAGGAAGGCTGTATTATTGTCTTAAGTAGTTCAGAATAGTTCTGGGTAGTAGATCTGGGTATTGATTCGAGGCTTTGTCCTACAGAATATTGTAAGGGAATGCCCATGTGGCTTTGCATATTGTAATTCTGAAAGTTTGTAATTCCACATTTGTGGAGATAATAAGAATCCAATTTTCTGTTCTTGCATATTATTGTTGTTGTTTCTCTATTTCTCTTATGTGGTTGTGGTATTAAGGGGAGCACCCTTCATCAAGTGGTATCAGAGCAGGTTTTCTTGAGTGTGTAAACAGATCGCCGACTGTGAGGCAGTTTGCACCAGGACCGTGGTTAGGGTTTCAACGCGCATCACGAAAATACCTCCACGAAGAGAACGTGGCAGAAGAGCTGGTGCTGTGACACCTGAGGTTAGAGAGCTGCAGAGATAAGTGCGAGCATTGCAAGAAGAGATTCACAAAGAAATGAATCTTAATGTCAGAGATGAAAGCGAGGATGAAGCCGAAGAAGAATATCAAGAAGGAGAAGTTGAAATTGTGAACCAGGAGGAAGAAAGACTTTTTCGGGCGATTTCCAAGATTGGGAAAAGACCTAAGATTGAGGTTCCTACATTTTCTGAAAATCTTAACCCAGAGGAATTGATCGACTGGATCAATGAATGTGAAGAATATTTTGAGTATGAAGATGTTGAAGATCCTGATAGGGTCAAATTTGCGAAGGCCAGACTGAAAGGTCATGCGAAGATATGGTGGCAAGAGATTCAGTTGGAGCGAAATAGAAGGGGAAAGGAGAAAATCATGAGATGGGATCGGATGGTGGATAAATTGAAGCGGCAGTTCATTCCTGTTGATTATGAGCTTGACCTACTGAAGAAAATGTAAAGTTTGAAGCAAGCAGGAAGATTTGTTCAGGAGTATACAGAGGAGTTCTATCGACTTCTCATCAGAATAGGCCATGCAGAAGTTGATAAAGAGAAAGTTGCCCGATACCTTAATGGGTTAAGGCCAAGCATTCAGGAGGAGCTGAATCTGGTTCGAATAAACAGTATTGAAGAGGCATACCAGTTTGCCCTAAAAGTAGAGGAAAAGCTGAACAAGAAGTTTGAGAGGAGACAAAATGGAAGAGGTCGCGGTGGACGATCTGGTGGACGGTCATATGGTGGCCGAAATGAAGATCCAAAAAAGATTCATTGTGCCAAACAAGGTGGAAAACTTGTTCCACATAGCCCTGGGTGTGGTCAAACCATCCAGGTGGAACAACAACCCATTTGAAATATTCAATGCAATGAGGCCCATTGCCTCAACCATCCTATTTCTCTACATAAGAGCCTCATAAGGCCTCTGTAGAACTGGCAGAGGCTCATTGAGGCATGACCACAACCCTTTTGCCATAATCAATCTAGTCATCTATCCTTTCCAAGTGTGGTAGTTGTGAGGTGTAAGGCAGGCGACAAAAGAGTTGGCCATTGAGAGAAGAAGTAGACAGAAGTAGAAGGGTCTTTTCTAAAGTGAATTACAAAAAGGAAAAAATACCCCCCCACAAATTATAATTCTATCCATTAAAAAAAAAAGAAGTAACTATCGAAATCACAAAAAACTAGAAGAAAACCTGGACGCTAGATGCAGAGATCAAGGAAATAGAAGCCTCTACTTCAACACCAAAAATGGGAACTCAAACATCCAAATTAGAAAATGAAACCAGCACCATTGTCTCCATCTCAACAAACACCTTTTCGATAATATTTCATTTTCTGAAAACGGACACTGTATGCAAAAGATATGGCCAAAAAACCAACTGCACCTTCGAAAAGGAGCTCTCTGGAAAAAACTAGAGACGGGAAAAAATTTGACAACCATCTACACGTCACGGGACCGTCTCACCAAAAAAAATTAGGTCGCCAAATTTTTTTTCTTGACAAGTGATGTCATCGGTGGCTTCCGAGCAGAGGTGGTGTGCTGGGTGGCGGCACCGACGGAGGTGGCGGCAAGGCGGTGGTGGCGGAGCCGGGCGGCGGTGCGGTGGTCGAAAGGTGGCGCGGTAGCCAGGAGCTAGGTGTGGGCCGGGCTGCGGTGGTGGTGCAACTGACAACATGTTAGAAAGCCCTAAATGGGTGTGAAAATCAAGGTTTTTTTTGAATTTTTTTCTCAATTTGTGTGCCGTACAACCTAGGAGGGAGAATTTTTTTTGCAGAGGTCAATGTGGCCAAAAAACACAAATTTTATATGAAAAGTTGATCTCCTGGGCCCTTTTGAGCGCAATGGCGGTGTCCATTTTTGCTCAAAATGCTCCAGAAAAAAAAAGCTTCCTCTAGATTGAAGAAAAAAACCCAGAGAAGAACTGCAGTGCCTGTAAAAAGTGCTAAAAAATAAAAAGAAACAAAAAATAATGTCCTACAGAGAATACCAGATCTGAAAAAAACTTGAAACCCTTAACCTCAAAAACTGCTTCAAAAACACCAGAACAAGCAGCAGCAGGGGAGCTCTGATACCATGTAGAAGTTGAGAAATCCAGCTTCACAGTTCACCAAGAACACCTGCATGCAAATGACCTGTTGCTGTTAGGAAGCAAAAGACACAAAAAGAAAAAGATTGGAAAATCTCAGCGGAGTGAGAGAACTTGTATTCCAATATGAAGTAGTAAATAATTACAAGAGTTCAACCTATAAGGTGAACGAAACCCTAAAAAAGGTAAAAAGCTAGGTTGCGCATAATAATTAATATAAAATATTAATTATATGCACCTAAGAGACAACTTAAGTAAACTAGAGTAATAGACAACTTAATTAATTAGATCAAAGTGATCTAATTAATAAGTGTGAACATATAATTACTCTAACAAAATTAAAAGAAAGATACAAATTATTAAATAGTTAAGATTATTTAATTAATTAAGAGGGTAGTTAGTAAAAATGTTGCTCATAGGCAATGATACAAATTATTAAATAGTTAAGATTATTTAATTAATTAAGAGGGTAGTTAGTAAAAATGTTGCTCATAGGCAATGATACAATTTTTGGTGTCTACATCTCCTATCCCTTCCATGACCACTTTTGTGGTCATTGATTTACCATCTCCTTATCTATTTTTTTCATTTTCTTCTAGCCTTATTCTTAATATTTTCTTTTGAGAGCACACATGTGTGTTCTCCTAACCCACATATCCTCTTAAGAAGGTATAATCCAACTAGCTCGTTATCCTTCCTCATCCTTACCATGACTAGAGAATCATGATTTTAGTCCTTATCCTTTGCCTACCCATTATATTTTAATCTTCTTTGAAATAATATGATAAAGTACATTATCTCAAAGAGGGGAAATATGTAAATGTTTTCATGAAGGATTGCACCGACTTATGCCAAGTTTGAAAACTTAACAATCCTGTGAAACATGGAATGACCTTCAAGCCTGTGGGTATACCTATAGTGAAGTTCAATCTTTGGAGAAGGTTGGTTCCTCTCAACATCACGTAAAACTAACTTTTGAACGAGGAAAAGGAGAAGATAGAAAATTTCTTAAAACAAAACCTATCTCTAAAAGGTGATCCACCAAAAATGATAACTGAGATCTGCAATCGAAAAACTCACAAAAGTTCCCTCTAAAGACATTGTAAAATCTCACAATCTTAATCAAACACACTTTGCAAAAGACATTCTTATGATAGGTCCTGGTATCATGTTGACTTGAAAGGAAAATATTGTTGTTTTCTCAAATTTCAACAACAAAAAAGAGGACACAATTACAAACATGCACTTTAGTATGAAAAAATCAATATTTAACATTGAAAAGAGCTTGATAAAATAAAGGTATTACATAATATTTTAAATAATCTACTCACAATCAATACCCAAAATAGAAAAATTGAGAAGGAACTGACATTTGTTATTGAATAATCAAGAATATCCTACAAACCATCAATATGTGTACTCCATACAAATATGCTTAAGTTTGCAAAATGCAAAATTAGACCAAAAGAAAGAGCCATGCTCGAATGAGGTGAAAAAAGAAGATATAGATCCAAAACCCTACAAGGATAAAAAAAATGAGACAAATAAGGAGAACGTGGGGTCAAATTGCCAGAAACATTCAGTTGACCACCTAAAAACTCCTCAGAACTTATATTTATCCATGCAACACTCCAAAATGATGGGTAACTACCCAAAACTAACTCAAAAGTCTTCTCAATGCATGCAAATCTCCATGGGACATATGTGAAGAAGAATCCTCAAAATTAGGGGTGTAACTAAAAGATACTATAGTTTAACTATCTCAAAAGGTTCTCAGGTGATGTCTAACTAGAAAGGAGCTCAAAAGACTCCCACACCACTCAAACTATACCAAGAACTCAAGAAAACCCCCTCCTTCATGCATGCAAACTTTCATCTCTAAAAAGAACTAATACCTTTCTTTATTTTTGTATTTTTAATTTGAATATGTATTAAGTAGTTTATAATTCACTACTCAATAAGTATTAAATTATAATGAGCAATAAAATAGGAGGGAGGTTTCTCAACTTCCCCCATCTTATTAATGACATAATTAGTTGATCGGGATGAAAATCGATCAATTGAAGAAATAGACTTATTTATATGTAAAAATTAAAATTACCATAAATATACTTTATCAAAAATAATATTTATTAAATAATCAAAACTTTTTATTTAATAAATATTGATTTTAAATAATATTTACAAAGTGACAAGTTTAATACTTTAATAAAATATTATTTAAGATAAATATAAATGTTAGTTTCTTTAAATGCCTAAAGCCTTTCATGACGACCTGCGAGATTCATATTAAATGAAAGCCTTTTCACACAAAACAAAACAATAAAATCCTTTTACATAGGTAAAATTAGGGTTCTCCAAACCCTAAAATGAAAATAAACTTTCATTTTCATTTTTCTCTTTCTATATGTACGTCACTGGAGCTTTCTGTACAAAGCTTGCAATTTTTTTGATGTTTCTTGAAGGCCCTTTTGCATCCATAGGTAAGTTTGATGTCCATTTCTATGCATTCAACATACCTTGACCATCTGCCCTTTTCCTGGAAAACCTAGCTGAAACTTTGGCAAAATTTGAATCTTTGGACACGTATTGTATGCTATCCTTATGACCACGGTATTCTGTGAAATTTTTCTTGAAGATCTTTGCGGAATACAATATGGTTTTTCTTTTCTTGTTTTGTTGGCCATGGTCCTCATATATTTTTATTTTGTGCAAAAGATTGGGTTTTATATATATTTTGTGATGATGCTTCTTGCGTATGAACTTGAGCTCAGACCAAACTCTCTATTTATATTTGTATTTTCTTTGCACTTCATTGTGAGCTCAAGGGTTACATTCATTTTGTATAGAAATTGGATATTCCTTTTTACCATTGATTATATTGAAACTCTCCTAATCTCTTTGATGCACAATGTGACATATATGACAAAAGGAATGTTGAAATAAACCCCTTTCTTTAAATGAAACTATGGGCCTTTCCTTCTTTAAAAGTCGCGGGTTCACACTTCTCCCTTTTTCTAAACTCTATCACAAAACATGAATTAAACTCCTTAATCTAAATAAATTTGCATTTCCTTTTAACTCTTTTTCTATGACTCATGCCTCTACAATTTTTATAGAAATTTGTTGATACAAACCTCTAAATGTAAACACTAGCTTTTGTCTATGTTATACTTGTGCTAAAAATGAAGATTTCACTATGCTTTTTCATCATAGATCACCATGTTCAAATTTTGTGAGGGCTCACTTCATTCTCCATGTTGTGACCTATACTAGATGTGTATGTCAAAACATTGAAGCTTAGTTCCCTTGATACTCCACCGTTTATTGGAAAGATAAAGCTCTATATTTTGTGTCTTTCATGCTCAACAGTGTATTATTGAAACCCTAAGTTCTATTTTGGGCATTTTGCAGAGTTATTTGCAAAATAGGAAACTTGAGGACATATATTGTTGTCTTATTCACACCAAAAATTCCCACAACTCATCTCTAGCAATAATTTTCTTGTCACAAAGAAAACTTCGTTGACTATCAAGATCTCTCTATGGTACTGACCATTGTTGTCAACAATTCTTTTTGGGTTATGCCATTATTTGTATAAACTATTAGTTATGATTTTTCTTGATGACTATTAGTGAGTACTTTTACCATAGCATACTAATTTTCCATGGCATTGTATCGCTCTCGTAACATCATTTTCTCTTTGCATTAATGAAATCTACCCTTCAACTTATATGTATCATTGAATTTTCTCTCTATTTTCATAGTTATCAATTCGGATTGAATAGCACTGATTTGTCTCTCATGAATGCACCTTTACTGATTCTTAATGCATTATTGGTCATATCCACAATACATCTAATGTTATTTTCTTAAGAATCGCATGAGAGAGGGTAACAATGACCTTATTAGTTTGTTTCTATCATAACAAATACATGTCTTATTATTATGGCTTCAACACCTTGACACACTCATTGGTCCATGATCACTATGACCTTACTGTTATACAGTTGCTTGCATATGGTATTGATGTCCTTGTGCTAAAATATACTCCTGTAGTATTCCTATATTTTTCAAGATCTGAACATGATTGTATGATAGTAACATGAAATATGATGTATTTTAACTACACATAAATATTGTATTTTATCTTATTTTCTATCTTGTATCTAATTTGTTGTTAGTTTATCCCATTCTTCTCATACAAAATGCTTATATCCCATGTCATGAACTGACCTTATTATAACTACATTTATGATCTATTTGATTTATGACCTTGACTAGATATGTATGTCAAAACATTGAAGCTCGGTTCCCTTGATACTCCATCGTTTCTTGGAAAGATAAATCTCTACATGTTGTGTCCTTCATGCTCAACTGTATATTATTGAAACCCTAAGTTCTATTTTCGGCATTTTGGAGGGTTATTTGCAAAATAGGAAACTTGAGGACATATATTGTTGTCTTATTCACACCAAAACTTCCCACAACTCATCTCTAGAAATAATTTTCTTGTCACAAAGAAAAATTTGTTGACTATCAAGATCTCACTATGGTAGTGACCATTATTGTCAACAATTATTTTTGGGTTATGCCATTATTTGTATAAATTATTAGTTGTTATGATTTTTATTGATGACTATTAGTGAGTACTTTTACCATAGAATAATAATTTTCCATGGCATTGTATCGCTCTCATAACATCATTCGTTCTTTGCATTAATGAAATCTACCCTTCAAATTATATGTATCATTGAATGTGCTCTCTATTTTCATAGTTGTCAATTGGGATTGATTAGCACTGATTTGTCTCTCATGAATGCACCTTTACTGATTCTTAATGCATTATTGGTCATATCTACAATATATCTAATATTATTTTCTTAAGAATCACATGAGAGACAGTAACAATGACCTTATTAGTTTTTTTCTATCATAACAGATACATGTCTTATTATTATGGCTTCAACACCTTGACACACTCATTGGTCCATGATCATTGTGACCTTACTTTTATATGGTTGCTTGCATATGGTATTGATGTCCTTGTGCTAAAATATACTCCTGTAGCATTCCTATATTTTTTTAAGATCTGAACATGATTGTATGATAGTACCATGAAATATGATGTATTTTAATTACACATAAATATTGTATTTTTATCTTCTTTTCTATCTTGTAGCTAATTTGTTGTCAGTTTATCCCATTCTTCTCATACAACATGATTATATCATGTCTCATGAATTGACCTTGTTATAACTACATATATGATCTGTTTGATGCTGTAAGATCATTATTTCTCGATTATGAATCTTTCATTGTTATAGCATGACACTCTCACTTAATCATGACATATAATCATTTTATATTCCTTTGGTACATCTTCGAGAAGATCATAGGCTTATATTGTTTTTTATTTCCTGTAGTTTCATTTTCCATATGTACCATTGTATCTTGTTATGCTCTATAACAGTAAAAATCCATTTTGAATGAAATAAAACATTCTATATTAAGAAGGGACTTCTCTATGATAGAAGATGACTATGTTCTACTATATGCTTATGTATTTGATCCTTGCATTCAAATTGATATCATTCCTCATTGAATATTATTTTTAAGTTATTCTTTTGAGTACTGATGAATATGTTATACATCTTGAATGGATTTCTTATAATTATTAACTCAAATTGAATACCCTTTTTCAACATTATTGTCTTTATGTTGATCCCGTAGACTTGACTTTGTGTTCACTCTTTATTCTTGGGGTAGTTTTACATATATTGCAAAATTTCCCTTTGAATGGATAAGATTTTTAAGATTAATACTTGCAAAACATTACTCTTTGGATACAATAACATTTGACATTCATTTTGTTCATGACCTTTTGTTATTACTCCTAATGGATCAAGAATTGAATACCTCTACACGTGTTAGACTCGGAAACATATATGCATCTCCACGATATGCACTTTATCTATGCTTTGATGTCACTTAAATTATAGTTGATTGTTTGATAATAATTGTTATTGGCCTACATACCTATTACTAATTTCTAATCTTAAAACCAATACATCATTTCTTATCTCCATTTATATGTTCCTTGAATGATTGTACCTTTTATAGATTCCTGCACTTTAAAATCTCTTGGCTACTAATTATATATATTGTTTTCTCATCAATGTAACTCTTTGTAGTTGTAGTTATTACCTTTGCATTAAATGTTGATTTATTTTCAACTTGATTACTATGTCAATACATCATGCAACTAAAAATGATTTTACTTATGAATGTTTATTACTTATTTGCATGCTAGGATCAACAACCCTTATAGGATCCCACTTGACCCCACATGCCAGAAAATAATAAATGTGTAACTGTATCTACACATGAAACAAATTTGTTAGATTAAACATGAAGTACAAATTATTTCATTTAGACTCCTTTTCTAATTTTCTCTGATCAGATGCATTATGCAAGTAACATATGATAGAAAAATGGTAGCACACAATTGAAAGGGGGGGTTGAATCAGTTGTGTCCAAACTTTACAATTCAATAAAACTTTAACCTTAACTTCCATTTGATAAATAAATAATGAATCAGAAATCCTCAACAAATCAAGAACACATAACACCAAGATTTTTTGCTTGGAAAATCCATCAAGGGTAAAACCACATTTGAGATGAATTCACAAGATGATGTACTTTGTTAAAAGCACTATACCCTATGGGGAGTATTACAATGGGAATGCACATGTATTTATGCACACTGCTTAGCTCACTTCTCAAATACAAAATGGCTTCATGCCTTGGGAATGCTCACTATATTATAACAATTTAGATTATAGCCATTGTTAGAAATTAATCTTTCCTTGGTAAATATATGTAGTTAAAGGATAAACTAAGGTATCTTATATTGTATTTGTCCTCTAGTCCAAGTAGGAGGACATGCCACCTTTTTTTAATTCCTTTAATAAGGAAATTAGATATTCCTTCTTAAGAGGAATCTCACATTTGTCACACACACAATATGAATGTGGCATTGATTTGAGATGGGAGTTACATGAAAACTCCTCCACTCATCTCTACTTAAGAGATGTCTCTCACACACTTGCTCAATTAATCTTTTCTCTTCTCTCATTCTTTCTCTACATATTGTAATGAGCCCTGTGCTCCATTTATTTCTTCTTCCTTAGGATTTGAGCCTCATTCATAATTCACAAGGGGTTTTTTTTGCTTTCCACTTTCAAAATATTTGAGTTCTTGTTGTTCTTGGAGCACTTTGGTGATCTTTTGGCTTGGATCTTTGAAGCATTTCTTCTCTCTCTCTCTTGGTGATCTTGGTAATTTCTTTTCATGCACTCACACTTGGATTCTTTCCTTTTCTCTACTTCTTCTTTATAATTTCTAATAGCCATCCACATATCATGAATTGGATAACAACATCTTCAACATTCCTAAATCAATTCCATTAAAGTACAATTACAAGTTTATTTTCCACACCAGATCTATAACTTCAAAAGATATAACCAATATTTTCACATCCACACACTCTTTCAGATGATACACACATATATACAATTACATTTATACATCTCATCATTCTTGAAGAAATAAACAAGGCTAGATAAAATCTCACCACATAAATATTAAAAATATAACCACTCAATTACAAATATTCAATGTGAACCAATGAATGTTGGATAAGACATAACAAAGACCATTAAAACCATCCTTGAGCACACTAAGCATCCAATAATCATGCCTCAATCTTTTAAGTATGCTACATCACCAAGTCAGACAAGAACATGAAGAAGATAAACTCAACAACCAAACAATCACCAAATGCGAGTACCAAAGTAAATGTAAACCAAAAACATAACCAAAACATGATCTAGAAACATCCACAAGCATCATGAAACACCACAAACACATCCACATCAAATAAAATCATTTAAATCATCAGCATCATTATACTGAAACTCTAAACACTAATAGGAATGACTATCATCCAAGAAAAATAGCCTGTGAACCTCCAAATCATGAATCAATTGAGTCGAGGACACATATTAATGTCCCAAACACACTACATAGATCCACACATGAAAATATTGTTGGAATATTTTTGAGCATGTCATAGTTTTGGATTTGGATGTGCTGACGTTAATGTTTTGTCATTGATGTCAACATACTTGTTGTCTCAGACAGTGTGTTTAGGACATTTGGTAAGGGGGATTTTAGTTGTTCAGATGCTATACTGAAGATATTGAGATGCTATGGTGAGGTATTGTTTTGATATGTTTGTAGATCAACTACAAAGGTTTGCATAATTTGGTTCAATAATTTGAGTAAGATATGATCAATTTTCTAGTTACCGGTGTCATAGTGTTCCTGTGAATAATAGATAAGTATTTAGTTCAGTATGACTTGGATTTGATATTTTAGAGGTTGAAATACTGGTAATTGCATGTTTCCTTATCATTGTGTTTAGAGATAGTATTTTTCATGACTCAGAGTACACCAAGCTATCTTTTGTTATGTCTAAGTTTGGCATCGTAGTGTTCTTTTTGATAAAAAATAAAGATGAGTTTGGGTTTTATATTAAAGATGATGTGAAGGTTATGGATGGTATTCATGTTTCTTGTTGGTGCTCTTGGATCATGTGATGATCATGTTGTTGGTTCACATTGGTTGAGATAATCCAATTTTATGCTTTGGTAGTGTGTTGGTGTTTATTCATTTAGGTCCTAGCCTACTTGATGAAGTAATGGTTGTGATTCTTGATGTTGCTTTAGCAACATTTGTTTGTGTTTGAAGTTTAATATTTGGGTCCTATCTAAGCCTTAGATGACTTGATTTGGATCACATTGGAGATTGAGCATAATATTTATATCTTTTATTGTATTAGGTCTTAGTTGACCTAGTGATTTATTATTCTTTGTAATCAGTATAAATGAGAGATCACTTTATAATTGAGAGCATGTATGCAAGAGAGAGGATTGTGTATATGTGTGTGTTTTTCACTTAAGTAAGAATTTGTACTTCATTGGAACTACATTAGAATAGGATATTCTATTTGTAAGTTTGGTTGTAAAGGAATGTATGCCCACCCCATTGTAATTGAAGATAGATCGGTGAACCAGACTGAGGGCCAGATATGAGACTATATTGTGAGCAGTGAACCTACAGATTGGGTTGTAAGCCTGTGGTTGCAAGGGTATCCTTTGTTCTCTATTTTTCTCTTAAATGAGCAATGTTTTTATAAAAGTACACTCATCTAGTTGGTTTGAATCCCAATGGGATTTTCTCTTAATTGGTTTTCCTCGAGAAAAAATCTTTGTGTTTTGTGCTTTGTGTTGTGGATCTTGCATTATTGTTTATCTTTTAGATCTAGATGGATAAAGTGAAATTAAAGTAATTACGAACACACAACTGATTCACCCCCAATCTTATTTGTACTTGCCTCCTTTTGGGCCTAACAATTGGTATTAGAGCTAAGTCCTTTTTGAAAAAGATTGATCACTTGAAGGAGACATGTCATGGAGAGTGTTAGTGATTTTTCTTGTTGAATCCTATTACAAGCCTTAAATGCTTCAATTGAACTCTGTGATTCCTAAACTCATGACTCAAGCAAGAAAAGACTAATTGAAAAGGAGAAATTCCTTCTACACTTCAGGCTCCACAGACCTAGACGGGTGTACCTAAAACATTTTAAATCTGCATACATAAAACACTCTTTCACTAAAACCCTTTATGCAGACATGAAAACCAGTGGATAGTAATAAGGATGTTCACCCTTCTTCTCTTTGAACCAGGAGGCTCAGGCATGCTAACCCATTAGATTCACTTCTACAAGGAATCACCAAAAGCATTTGCACTATTCAATGCAACTTATAGACATTAATGCTCTTAAATTGGAAATGTAAAGTGATTTGAATTAATGGTTTGATGATGAAACTGCAGGACAAGCAAAGACTAGTGCCATATCTAATGGGCAACAGAGTCATACAAATGTATATCAACATAAATCACTTAATAGGAACAAAAATAGAATGCCTTACAATCTAGATGCAGCTCAAATAGAATGTCTTATAGACTATCTTATCATTCCCAAACTACTGTATCAAATCCTCATACAAATGCTTATCCCTCTAAAATTACTCATGAGACTGATTCCTTCCTTGAAGAAAACTCACAGGTGATTGCATAGTTACCTTGTAACCAGTATATTCAGAGTGCCTTACAAACTAAACATACAAGAGCATCAACAAAATATAAAGAGACAACAATAATCTAGAATAGGAACTTCACTGTGTTTTATTAAGATCTTTATGCTTCAATACATCCAGAATAACAAAAGAAACTCAGAAAACATGACCCTAGAATCAGAAAGCTGCCTTGCAACATTAATTTCACCATCCCTTACAAAATGAGAGAAAAACAAAGATATAGAAAATGAGAGTCAGTTGAAAACTAATTGACAGCTGTCCATCTTTGGCATGAAAATATCTTCAGGTTTTCCCACACTTTTCCCTGCAATTGATTCTCAAAACTAATCCACTAAGTGCAATCATTTTTCTAACCAACTGATCCTGATTCTGATCCTTAGATTTCAAATCTAGACTATTCTTTCACACTTCATTGAAACTGAAAATAATCATCACCATTGGATTCCTTGTCTTTTCCCATTTCTGGAAACATATAACACTTATATGTTTGGATAAAAAATGAATCTCCAGGACATTTTCCCATGAGCAGGCCCATTTTAAAATTTTTTGAATTTCTGCCTAATGTCTGGACTATATCAATTTTTAAATTCTTTTTAAATCTGACATTTTAACCATTTTAAAATATTTTCCACAGAAGCCACCAGATTTGGACACTTGTCACCTTTTCATTGGATGCTCGGACTAACCTTAGGCTTGACCACCGATTGGGAGATCTGGCGAATGCACTCATTATCATAATCTCTGAATTCTTCAACTAACTCAGGTTACATCTGGAGAACTGGCGAATCCTTTTAGTCTCTAAATATCGGAATGGAACCTTAACCATAGTTAACATCTGGCGATCATGCTCTGACCCTAGGATAAACTTGGAGAACTGGCGACTAAGCTTCAATATCGTAATCTCTAAATGAACTTTCTTAACTACCAAGATCCAATGAATTTGCGAATGTGCATTCTCTTAATCTCAGAATCATTTTCCTTAACCGCCAAGTATCTGGAGAACCAACGACCAAGTGTATCTCCAATTCTTTGAATGTTATCTCCTAACCGCCAACCATATGGAGAACTGGCGATTGAGGATATCTTTGAATCTCAAAATGATTTTCACTAACTGCCAGGGATTTGGAGATTGGGTGACTAACTCATTCTCTGAATCTTCGGATGCTTTGTCTTAATCGCCAACCATTTGGAGAATGGGCGAATGGCTGCCACATGTCCTCCTTGTCCAGTCATCACTGCCGTTAGTTGTTTGAAAAATATTCTTACCTGTAGTCATGGGCACAGAAAATGAGGTGCCTTCATGTGGGAACATGAGCAAAGCCTCTTGCTCTTTATCTATTTCATATTGTGTGGGGACTTTCTTATAAACATTACAATTTCTCAAACTGGGGCGAATGTGGGACTAAATTTCTTGAGGGTTTTAAAGCTTTCACTAAAACTTTGCCTTCATGCTAGCTGGCACGTACACCAAGGTAGACTCACAAGGCAAAGGAAGCACAAGTTCCTCTTTCTCTTTGCTTTACACTTACATTGAATGCTCATGTATTTAAACACCACAAAAAATCCAAACATAGGCAATGTGGGATATATGCTCTTTGTGACATTTATGGGTAGTTTAGATAGTGCTTCACTCAGTCACCTGTGTCTCGCGAACCAGGATGAATTTGGAAAATCTCTCCAATGAGAATATAGAAAACTAGATTTGCAACAACATATACGAAATGTAGCCCGATCCAACAATTCAATAAAAAGTTGTGCCCCCTGCAATATAACTGTTTTGTTTTTTTCTGCAAATCTGCATTTTCAAAATCCATTGATTCTTCTTTCCTAAGCAATGGTCTAGCATTCCCCCTTTCTTTAAAATGTGCCTCCATCACATGCTGGCTTCCCTTTTATTTCATTTGTCTCATTGTTATGGTCTCTTTTGTATTCATTTATTGCCTTGTTGTTTGCTCAGTTGCTCATTTGTGGAGGCAGCCACTTTGATAATCTTTACTTTGCATTGAAGGAAAAGGCATACTCACTGGCTTGTATCTTGCTAACAGAGACTCAAATGTTGATCTTGTTTGGCCAAGCACTAGAAGCCCCAATAATCAAAGTATTATTTAAACTATCAATGCATGCAAGAGCTTGCTCATGACATGTAAAATTTGAAAATTCAAAACCCTTTCACCTTTCATTTAGCATACCACTACAAAATCCACATTCACTCTTTGCATTTTTGTATGCAACCACTTGAAGGAAGTTTGAGACAAAACCATATCAAAATCACAATCTCACTATGCACCTTGTAAAATTTGCTGAATAACATTAGTTGGCCTTCGGGAGTGGCCTTGAAAACTGACCGAACGAAACTTTCAAAGACCAGCATCTTGGGCATTAATTCACCCCCAAACAAGGAACATGAATCCACAATTAGCATGCCTGAAAAATCAAATGATGAATTATCACCAAACACCAAAGTCAACCAGTTAGAAACATTTTGAAACAGAACAGTGAAATAAGCAGAAATTGGGTTTGGAATTGGCCTGGGAAAGTGGTCAAATGGATTGGTAGAGACTTGAAAATCATCAGACACTTAGTCTTCCAGGTCTACAGTATGAAACAATTTTCAATTATGTCAGACCTTTGACAGGGCACAAATTACAAAGCCTAAAAGTAGGCTACTTAGAAATCTGAACAATGCACACAGAGAATTTTAACAAATTGCAAATGGAAATGACACTGGCAAACAGGACAAACGTGTGCATGGGGGGCTGAAAATTGGCAAGATGACTCACTCCCATGCCTACAATATGATGCCACAACCGGTATGTCATGACCAATTACCTAGAAAAATATATTCAAATGCAAACATGGCCTGCTACAACAAATTAACACTTAGGCAGAAATGCAGATTCAGACAAGTGCTCAAAACAAGACATCACGAAACAACTTGAAACTTGAAATTAGTGACTTGAGATGTATTCAAATGATAAAACAAGGGTAATGAATACTTTTCATGCATGGAGAACTTCAAAATTGCAACCAGGAAAATAGGCACAAAAGCACTTATAGGGCTACAGACTGCAAAATTTCAAAATGGTACTAAAAAACCCATGTTGTATTTTTGAGTCCCAACAGAAAGTATGAGAAGAAAGAGTCTGAAGTCTTATGGAAACAATTACCTAATTTGGAAATATTGTATGAATACCTACTTGATATGCATGAGAATAGGAGATGAATATTGGCATGTAATTGAAAAGCCTTATACTATTCTAAATGACCTAACAAAATACATTGCAGATGAAGAGAAAAAATATAAGGAGAAAATGTTAGCAAGAGAGGTACTAATCAACGCCTTATCAGATTTATAATATTCACACATTTATGGATTGAGGACTGCACATGAGGTATGGAAAAAAATAGAAACTATTTATGAAGGTGATACTTATGTTAAGCAAGCTAACTTACAGGGACTAAATGCTAAATATGAAGACATGAAAATGAGCGAAGGAGAGACTGCCTCATTTTATTTGCAAAGAGTGAAAGATCTGGTATGTGAAATTAGATGTGATGGAGGAACCTTGACAGATAATGAATTTTTTGAAAAGATTCTAAGATCTTTTCTTGCATGTTATAATGAGAAGGTTGCTTCTATTAAGTAATTGAGAACCATAAGACCTATCTCAAGAGAAGCTTTGGACGGAAGAATTTGTTTCTATGAGATGACTACACTTAGTAAGGAAATTTTGAAGGTTGAAACCGTCTTCAAAGCTAGTGTGACCAAGTATGACCAAGGAGAAAGCTCTAAAAATATGAAATTCAAATACTATGCTAAGGATTGGGAAGATATCAAGGAAGAAGAAAGGAATATTGATCGGCTTAAAGCCTTGATTACAAGAAGACTACCTAAGGGCTCCGATAAGTATGAAGGAAGATTACCTTTGAAATGTTTGAATTGTAATAAGATTGGTCATATTGCATCTAGATGTCTAAACAATAATTACAAGGATGTTAGAGACAAGTCTAATAAATATCATTCTAAGGGCCATAAAAGTTTTTATCTTGTTGAAAAAGGTGTGATTGATGATGGATCTATTGATAGTGAGGAAGGAATTTCATTTATTTCTATTAAAGAAGATAATCCTAATGAAGAAAAAATATTAGTTTCAAGAGTTGTTGAAAGAGATAAATGGATAATTGATAGTGAATTCTCACATCATATGACTGGTGACAAATATAATTTTGTGAAGCTTGAGGACTATGATGGATGTGTCGTTAGACTTGGTAAAAATGCTCCTTTTTTTATTAAACGAAAAGGATCTATTACTCTTGATGGTAAAAACACTACCGATGATGTCTTGTATGTCGAAGGTTTAAGTAATAAGTTGTTGAGTGTTGGAAAACTATTGGATGAAGGTTACAAATTAGAATTCATGAATAGAATATGTAAAATCATTGGAAGTATAGGAAATCTTATTACATCAAGTACACAAACTGTTGGTAATCTATTTCATTTGAGAACTATTGAGAATAAATGTTTGATTGCTAATATTGATGATAGTTGGTTATAGCATATAAGAATATTTTGTTAACTTTGATAATATGGTGAAGATTAGCACTACTCATGCTTTGAGAGATTTAAACTATCAAAGCCTAATAATATATGCAAAGAATGTCAATTGGGAAAGATAACTAGATCCAATTTCAAGAATAAGACACATTCTTCAAATGGATTGTTGGATTTAGTGCATACATATCTATTTGGTCCTACTAAGACAAGAAGTTACTTTGGTGATAGATAACTTATGTTATTTGTTGATGACTATTCAAGGATGATGTGGGTTACATTTTTGAAGGAGAAATCAAAATCCTTTTATAAATTTCAAATATTCAAGATACTGGTGGAGATAGAATTTGGAAGAAGATTGAAATGACTTAGATTAGATAGAGGTGGAGAGTTTACATTTGATAAGTTTTATGCATTTTGTGAAGAACATGGGATAAAGAGATAAAATTCTGCACCTCAAACCCCATAGAGGAATGGTGATGTTGAGTGAAGGAACAAGAATATTCTAGACAAAGCTAGGACTATGATGATTCAAGGAAAAGTACCACAAATGTATTGGAGAGAAGAAGTGTGCATCATAGTATATAGTTTAAACCGGGTACAAATTAATAAAGGAACCAGTAAGAATCCTTATGAATTGTGGTATGGTCATATTCTTATAGTGAAATATTTTAGAATTTTTGGAAGTAAATGATACATTAAGAGGGATGGAGATAATGGAAAGTTTGATCCTAGAAGTGATGAAGGACATTTCTTGGTTATTATACAAAGAGAAAGACATATCAATATTATAACTATAGACTAAAGAAGATTTTTGAAAGTGTAAATGTTAGATTTGATGAGAATGAGTAGAGATCATAAAGGAATTGTAGGTATGATGAGACTGAAGATGACAATCAAATTATGGAAGTGAAAAATCAGAATCAAGGTAGATCTGAAGAACATAGAGAACCGAAAGGAAATGAAGTGGATGTTAACATCAAAGGGTCTTCTACACAACCTATACCAAGAGATATCATGTATGTAAGGATTAATAATTCTAAATATGTCATTATTTGTGATAAGAATAGAGGGGTTTAGACTAGAGCAAGAATTGTTAGAGATGGAACTTCTTTTCTATTTGAATTTGAGGCTAAAGATGTTAAAGAAGCATGTATTGATACGAGCTAGATGAAAGAAATGAAGAAAGAACTTGATCATATTGAAAATAACAAGACTTAGATCCTTGTTCCCAGACTTATTGACAAGAATGTGATCGGTACTAAGTGGGTATTCATAAATAAGATGAATGAAGATGATAAAGTGATTTAGAGCAAAGCAAGACTAGTATGTAAAAGTTATTCACAAATGGAAGGTATATATTTTACTGAGACTTCTGCTCCTATTGCTAGACTTGAAGCTATTAGACTACTTCTTAAATATGCAACTTATAAGAAATTTAAGGTCTATTAGATGGATGTTAAGTCTTCATTATTAAATGGTGAACTAGAGGAAGATGTTTATATTGAATAGTTAGATGGTTCTACTCTAACCAAAGAAGGAGATATGATTTGCAAAATACAAAAATCCTTTTATGGATTAAATGTATCTCCTAGAGCCTAGTACAATACATTGGATAGATATTTGACAAATATTGTTTTTAGCAAAGGTATGATATATAATAACTTATATTTCAAAATAGTTGATGGTAATGTCTTAATTACTAAAGTATTTGTTGATGATATCATATTTGGTGGGAATGATGAGTTGAGTAAATTTTTTTATAATGAAATGAAAAAAGAATTTGAGATGCCTATGATCGGTGAAATGAAATTCTTTTTTGGATTGAAAGTTATATAACTACATAAAGGAATTCTCATTACTCAACCTAAGTATGCCAAAGAATTATTGAAGAAATTAGATATGGAAGATTCAAATCATGTAGGAACCCCTATGTTTATTGGTTATAAGCTGACTAAGGATGATGATTCCTCTTGTATTAATCAGAGATTGTACAAATCTATGATCGATGGACTGTAATATCGAACTCACTCTAGACCGAACATATCAAATGTTGTTGGAATTATTGCAAGATTTCAAGATGAACCAAAGGAATCTCATATGGTGGTTGTGAAAATAATTTTTAGATACTTGAAGGGTACAGTTGACTATGGATTATGGTATAAAAAAGATAATAACTTCATTCTATGTGCATATACTGATGCCGACTGGGTAGGTAATATGGATGATAGAAAAAGAACTAGTGGAGGTGCATTCTTCTTGGGTAAGAAACTGGTTTCTTGGACTAGTAAGAAGTGAGATTGTATTTCTCAATCTGCTACTGAAGATGAGTATTTTTCTACAACAATTAACTGTAATCAATCTATTTGGATGAAGAAAATGTTGAAGGACATAAGGATAAACATTGATGAACCTATTGTTATTCATTTTGATAACTATAGCGCTATAAATATTTTAAAGAATCATGTTCTACATTCAAAGACAAAGCATATTTATATTAAGTATCATGTCTTGAGGGATAAGGTAAATGAAAAAGAAGTGAAGATGAAATTTTTTTCTTCTAAGGAACATATTTTTGACATCTTTACAAAGACTTTGATTAAGGATACTTTTGAGTATCTTAGGGAAAATCTTGGGGTGATAGCCCTTCTGGATTAGAGCTAATGATGCTTTGGATAACATCAGTACAAAGAATCTAATATCAAAACATTATTTTTTGGATTGATGAATTCTGTGTACCACTCCTTAGGGGGAGAAGTCTTATGGCTATTTATTGGTTTGGTACTTTTGATATATTTGGTCCTTTTCCATTGATGTCAAGGGGGATAAGTTTTGTGAAAAATAGAAGCAAGATTAGAGATTGTAGAGATTGTGTTGAACCTAGATATTTAGAGTGATCAAATGGATATATAATTGACTTTGTGCATTGATCAATTTTTCACTACATATGTTGCCATAAATGCCAAAGGGGGAGATTGTTGGAAGATTATTGAGCATGTTAAAGTTTTAGATTTGGGTGTGCTGACAATAATTTTTTGTCATTGATGTCACATACTTGTTGTTGTCTCAGATAGTGTGTCTAGGATGTTTGGGCCCTATCTAAGTCTTAATTAACTTGATTTGGATCGTATTGGGGATTGAGCATAATTTTATATCTTTTATTGTATTAGGTCTTAGCTGACCTAGTGGTTGATTATTATTTGTAATCGATATAAACAAGAGATTATTTTATAATTGAGAGAATGTATGTGAGAGAGAGAATTACGTATATGTGTATTTTATACACTTACATTAGAGTTTGTACTTCATTGGAATTGTATTGGCATAGGAGATTATATTTGTTAGTTCAGTTGTAAAGGATTGTATGCCCACCCTATTTTAAATAAAGATAGATCGATGAAGCTAACTGAGGGCTAGATTTGAGATTTTATTGTGAGCAGTGAGCTCTGAGAAGCGAGCTTATAGATTAGGCTATAAGCCAGTGGTTGCAAGTGCATACTTTGTTCTTTATTTTTATCTTAACCTGATAGTGCTTTTAATAGAGTACACTCATCTAGTGGTTTTGAATCCCACCAGGTTTTTCACTTAAGTAGGTTTCCTCGAGACCAAATCTTTGTGTTATGTTCTTTGTGTTGTCTATCTTGCATTATTTTTTATCTTTTGGATATAAGTGGCTAAAGTGAAATTAAAGTAATTAGGTACACACAACTGATTCACTCCCCCTATTAGATGTTCTTACCTCCTTTTGGGCCTAACAAATATTGTAATGTGAAGCACTACCAATCCAAATATCATCATATTATTACCACTGAACAATTGAAAAAGCAGTCTCACCATAGAAATGTTAGAACTACAACTGATAGACTACTTGGAGAACAAAATGGGAGAATGTTATGATGATCAACGAGCTACTAAGGTATATGTGAGACATTAGATTAGTTGTTATATTGTCATTGATATCAACTAGCTTTTACTTTACTTATCATGATAGTTGCAAACATTTGAAGGAGGTGGTGTTGGTGAAGGAAAGGAGATATTAACATGAAGATGAGATGTATGAGTAAGTTATGAATAAGGTATTCATTGGGAAACTTATTGATGAGTCTATGATAGTATGATAGTGATTTTATTGACTTACATGTGTCGAGAAAGGTTAAAGAGAACACCAATGATGGAGATTAAGAGGCAAAATCTATGGCTGAAATGAAACATTTTACATGTCTATATAAGGAGACAAGAAATAAGAAGAGAGGAGGAGAGAAGATCACATCCCTATGAAAATTGTTGGTGCATATATGTGAAGCTATTCAGATAGGTTGAAGTGAGAACCAAGTGATTATGCAAACCAAACTGAGTAACAAAAGGAGATAACTGAGCAGAATAGAGTAAGAGGAAGAAAGGTAATGAAGAGATTATGATGACCAGAATGATACTGAGCTTAGCATAGATCTGAATACAAGAAAAATAATTTGCATTTAAATTAGTTCATATACTATTACTTTCTAATCATTGCTATAGTCAAAATCTCTTAACCGAGTGAGACTTAACTGTCTTTTTTCTTTTGGCATTCTATTAATGTTACTTGTTTTCTTGTTGACGCAAGTGAATTTATGGTCACATAGAACTATTAGTGATAAATCCTCTAACAAGGTCACACCTTACAATGTGTTTGTAACCTTTAATAGGGTTGGCTCTTCACTGAGCTCACTTTAGAAGAGTGAAAATATTTTGGGTTACCAGTCCTAGGTAGTTTTACCCTTAATAGAGCTTCCACATTAAAAATCAAGTGTTAAATGTGTATGGATGTGATGTTTTGATATTTTACTTTACACATTATAGTAACTGGTTAGATCGGTATATTTTAACTACTAGTTGGTTTATATTATTTGATAGTCGGTTAATTGATCAGTAAGTCACACATATGTTATTATCGAGTTGTTTAGTTTATTTTTTTCAAGTTGGTACTATAGATCAGAGAGGAATTTGGGATTGTAGGAAAATTGGACATAACTGATTCACCCCCCTCTTAGTTATCTAACAATTGGCATCAAAGAACAAGTACTTGAAGGAAGAAGTTTGAAGGACTTAAGTTAAAGATCCAAAGATGTATAAGAGAGAGGGACCAAAGCTGAACAAGGATAATTTCTCAACATGACAAAGTAGGATGAAGCTATATCTATCAAGCATTGGGGATTCTGCACTACACTATTTGGAAAATGATGATTGAGATTGCTTCTTCTCTATCAGATGCTTAATTTGAAGACATTAAGAATTGTACAACTGCAAAAGAAATGTGGGATAAATTGGCACTAGTTCATGGTGGAGATGAAAATGTGCTCAGGGAAAAGGAAAAAACCTTAAGGGGAAAATTTGATGATATGAAGATGAAAGAAGGTAAAAATATAACTCAGTACAACAACCGAGTCAAGGAAGTGGTGAAGTTTATTCGAGGAGCAGGAGGAACTATTGAAGAAGAAATCATGGTAAGAAAAACTCTCAAAACACTATTGACTGCCTATGCTATTAGAGTCTTTGCAATACATGAAATAAGAGTTTTACTTAGTAATGATGTTTTCCTTGATAGTTTAATCAGTAGATTGACTACATTTGAGCTTAACAACTTTGATAACAGTGTTGTACCTAAGGTAGAATCTATATTTGTGTCATCTTTAAATACTAGTGTAGACACCTAAATTTGATTACATCATTTAGTAATTTTATTTAGTCTTCTCCTATGTATTTTATTAATTAAATATTATTATTTAATTAATTTGTGTCATCCCCTAGTTAATTAATTTAATTAATTAACTATAGTCCAATTAATTATCTAAATGACAAACCTATAGTCTGATAATTAATTAAATCCCTATTCCTCTATTAATTTAAATGGATACACTTATCTAATTAAATTAATTCATAAACCCCTTTTTTCCTCCCACTTGGAATTAAATAAAATATTTAATTCTAAAAAATCCTAATTCTCCTCCATTAGCTAATAATCCATGCTTAGCTAATCTAACCCTCCACTCATTCTCTCTCCTCCCATCACATCTCCCTAATCCTCCACTTACCCTCTAATCCAAAGCTAATCACCCCTTAAACATGTGCACAATCATAATCAAAGATTAAGGAATGCTAATTCATCACAAGTCAACCCTCATGTCACTAGCACCACATCCTCCAATGCCAAATCATAAAGCCTCTTACACATCTTTTACACACTTGCCCCCTCTCACACCTTCCAAAGTGGACACATCTTTCAAGCATTTGGCCTCTCCTCTCATCCTCCCCCATTGTGACACTTGTCACAATGCTATGCATTTGAGAAAGAACAATCCATGTGCTCTTTCTTGGATGCATCTCCACCATTGCTCATTCCCCTTTTGCTTCTTAATCTTGACTGTCCATTTCATACCTCTTTTTATAAAAGAGAAGCTCTCCTCCTTCATTTTCATCCACCATTGAAGCAAAGTTATTATTCCCATTTCTCTCTTGAAGCTTGAGCATTAGCATTTGAGCACACATTCCATTCTTGGACAAATCTTCTACAACTTGGAGATTTCTTGGGTTTGTGAGTTTTGCATTCCTTTGGTTTTCTGTTCATTTTGTGGGTCTTAGCATACGTGTTTGTTTAGATTGTTTTGTTGAATGATAGCTTAGTTTGGTATTCTTAGACATTGCATTTTAGACACATACATTTTGGCACGCCCGTTGGGACCCACTTCAAGTGTAATTTTTCTTCATCTTCCTTATTTTTCTTTGCAAAACTAACCCCAAATACTAAGGTTTTTTTGTTGTTTGAGTGTGTTGCAACGGTTTTTTTTGGGTGTTTGGCAGGTTCAGGGCCGAAGATGAGACATTTGTGCAGATATTCCCATCTTTGGATTTTACACTACAACAACATCTAAAAAATCCACAGTTTTGCAGGAATGCTTGTATGGACGCGGGAACGTTGATCTCTTTGTAGGAATGCTTGTACGAATTTTTGGGAACACATTCGCATAATGAAAACTTCTATTTTCTATCTTTTTCTACTCTTTGTCCCAACTTTACCAGTGACTGACTGTACCCATTTTTGCAGGATCACGTTGACCAGGCAGGATTGCCTGCGTACTTTTTGTAAGCCGTATGACATTCACTATTGTTTTTTATATTTTGCCTTCATTCCCGCAATGCAAGATCACTGTTTGACTATTGCGGGAATGCTGTTTGACCTAGCAGAATTGACTGTTAACTTTTTGTAAGCTCTATTATTTTTCTAAGATTTCTGCTCATTCCCGCAATGCGGGATCGACTATTGACCCTTGGGAATGCGTCCACAGGTATCAAAATTCTATTTTCATTTATTATTCCATTCTATGTCTTCTGAATGTTCATGGGAACACCTGTACAACTTTGCGGGAACATGGTTTTTCTGTTGCAGGTTTACAGGTCTTTGCGGGAACGCGGGTTAAATTTTTAAAATAGAATTAACTCACTTTGTTTTGGTGCATTAAAAAGAACAGTGTATGCCAAACAACACTTCATCATTTCAATTTGGGTTTAAAATAAACAAAGGTTAAAATTGAACAAGGCAAACATCACACTTCCTTTTTGGTGCTTAAAATCAACAAAAATCAATGTTGAATGCATAAGGGACAAAGAATCAATGCGATGAACATTTCATTTGGTGCTTAAAATTGATCAAATACAATCTTGAATGATAAGAGGAGTAACACTTTTTCTTGTTTTGCAAAGCAATTTCTATTTTTCAAGCATTGTCATTTAGTTTTCAAAAAGAACCTTGCATGCTAAACATGAGTGTTTGATGTTTTAGAATAGAAAAAACTTAGTCTAAACTAGGTTCAATTTGGAATGAATACTTCTTGGCGTGTTTAAAGGAGTGTTTTTTAACACTTCCTTAGAGATTTTCATTTTTTGCATAAACCTTGTTAAAGTAAGCGACATGGAAGCAATCCACTTGTATCTGTATCCTCTCCCCTTGCCTTCATGGATCTTGGGTGAAGAGAAAGATCAAGTCTGATTGACAACACTTCTAGCGAGGCCTATCCAGAGAGAAGCACTTAATCTTTAGAGAATGACCTCAAATTGATAATTCCTTAGCCAGTATATAAATAAGGTGCTAAGAAAACTCTCACCTTATCCCTGCAAGCTTAGGTGAGGCATGTTGATGGTAGCCCAAGGTAGGTGAATATCCCTACAATTTCGGCATGGTCAACTAGGCTCTTAAGTGAGTCACGCATGTAAAAACTAATTGGGGGGACGCCACAGACCTTACTAGAAGCCATTAATCAGAAGCCTACCTGATCTATTCCCGAAAGTATCATAATCTTTGTGCAAGGACCGACCCAAGTGGTTTCTCGGGTCGCCTGAAGATTACTCACCATATGTATTCCTCTTTTGGGATATCAAGTTGTTGGCAAAGGTTGTGATACTAGCTTGTCTTATAGGTAGGAATTGCTTGTATGTGTTCTCGAAAGTGATTAGACCTAGTGAAAACATCTATTGAACATATACAAAATTGGAATTACAAAGTTCTTTTGCCAAGAGAGATCATCTGCCTATTTTCTCACAAGATTACTTTGTCTCTTGTGAGGAGTATTTGTCAAGACAATACTTTGAAAGAAAAACCTAGTTTGTTCGAAACCAGGCCAAGGTATACTTACCGCAGTCACTTCCTAGCTTGACCTAATCTAGTGTCCTGAGAATAGCTACATTTTATGACCTATGACCGAGATTGTGAAGCACAATAAAGCTAAGTTACCCATCCCACGTGCATATCAAGAGATGAAAGTTACAGAAAGAAAGCTTAAAGATTATCAGCACATTATCACTGTAGCCCACGAAGAGGAAAGGTACCAAACTTGATTGGATAACATACAGTACAATGTAAGGATTAAATAATTTTCCTTTCAGATCCAATTTGATCTCCGCTTTGTCAAATTAGAGAGTGAAGACTAGTAGGCACAATCTCCTCCTTTTTCAAAACTATGAAGTTGTCTCAACATCCTTTCATTTTAGATAGTCCTATAGGAACATTTGCATCATCCTTTAGGTAGCCTCATCTAGCATCACCTCCTATCCAAGTCCTAGAACCATCATCTAAAATCCCCAGCACATCCAAGGATTCACCTTGAGTTTTCCCAACCTCATCCTTAGAATCAAAATCTTAGCCACACCCTTCGACTAAGCCTTGTCTAGGGTAGCTAGTACTTGCTCTTGTGGACCTCATCATCTTGATCCATAGATTGGCTCACATTAGTAAGGATCTTGTCATCCAAAGATCACAAGTCTATCCGAGGGTGACAATCTCATAAATTTTGATCCACATCAGGAAAGGTAGCTCATCACGATCCCTTAGAAAATCCACCATCAAGCTCTTTTATCATCCACCATCCTACATCTAAGTTGTCATCAACCTCATTCAGATCTAAAAATCCCCATCCCTAGCATCATTCTTATACATCTGCATTCCCCCTCATCTTAGGGCTTTGCATTTTCATGCCTACTGTGACATGATCAAAGAAGAGAAAAGTGACGGACCCCAACCAGGCCACTAGCTCGGCAGACCCAAATGAGTCCACGGGTGAGATGGTGATTTATGACCCCTAGGCAGCAATAGTTTAGAATGTGTGGGAAGATCCTAGTGATACACCCAATACCAACTCCATGGAGGCTTTCATGTTCCTTCCAAGACATGCGCAAATGGTAAGCGCGATCATTTCCCAAAATCATCTCACCATCTTGGTGAACTATGCGCAGGAGGGTACTCCCATTCCATCGCAGCTATGCACCTTTGATCCCATGAAACCCTATCATATCTCCACCAATGCTAACCCCTTTGTTGTCCAAAAAATCCATCATCTGACCATGCAAATGTCCCACATAGCCTCAATGATCTCACATCTCTTGCAACCCAGCACAATGATTCCTACCATCCAAAGCACACCCCAAATCACACCTTTCTCCATTATGGGTGCAACACCACCATCGGCTTCAGCATAGCTAGCTACACAAACACCCCCCCACACAAGCTGCTATAAAGATGGTCCCTCCACCCGTTGTAAACCAAACCTCCATTTCAACACAAGGAGTAGCACAGGCCACCCCATCTACATCCACCCAGGCCATTACACAATATCAATCCATGCAAATTCTTCCCCCTACATCTGCTACTAAAGAACAAGCCCAACAAGTCACCTTCACAATAGGAATGCCATCCATGACATCCCATAATCCTCCCCTTGCATCGCAAAATCCCACATTTGCACATTTGTAGCAACCTCCACAACAAAACACCCAGCCGAGCTTGGCACCACTTAGGGCCTTAGCCAAGTGCAAATGAATTCCATGGGCATACCTACACATGACCAATTGTACCAAACAACCCATCAACAAAAAATCTTCCCCCAAGCAGCACAACAACCACCTCCTTCCATGGCAACTTTTCCCACATTCACTAACTACTTGTCCATGCCATGAGTCACTCAGCAAACCATTCCTCCATAATCGTAGTAGCTCAGTGCTACCCATCCCACTAACTCCCATACACAACCACCCATAGTGCACACCCAAGCCACCATCCCCCCTCTCATCAATGTGGATATGCACCCATCTTATATTGGTCAAGCTCATCATCAATCCCAACCACAACTATTCTACCAACCTCCCTCGTAGAAACAATACTTCTCGACTTCACAAGCCAATCCCCTCATCCTACAACAAGCAGCCTTGCCATAGAATGCACCCACCTTACACCAGTAATACGTTGCTCAACAAACTAGCCAGAACCCATTCCAGATGGCCTTTTTAGCCAAGCAATCCCCATTCCCTAGCTCACCATATCTTCCACACATCCCTCCATTTTCACCCGCACCATCCGATCCATTCTCACTAGGAGTACCCGCTCCAGCACCTGTCAAATCAGAATGGGAAGAATTGAGAAATGCAATCAAAGAGCTTCAGACTGGTACTGAGACTAAGACATTCAAGTTCAAGGAGGTTTTCCCATATCCGTTTGATAGATCGATCACAATGATCCCCTTCCCTAAGCATTTTGAAAAACCAAAGTTTGACAAGTATCGAGGGAAGGGTGATCCAGTCAACCATGTCAAAGAGTTCTACATGGTGTGCCAGGAGGTGGCATTTAATGATATATACCTCATGTGACATTTTCCCAAGAATTTAGGAGGGCCCACCCTTGAATGGTTCTACAAAATACCGTATGGGTCTGTTTCCACATTTCCAGAGCTTTCAAAAAAATTTGCAGCCCAATATGCACACAACATTGAGAACGAGATCACCTTATTGGACCTATGCAATACCAAGAAAAAGGGGGGCAAAACTCTGGCCGACTACTTACAATGATGAAAAAATCTCACCACGAGATTGTCATACCAATCACCAAAAAAACACCTTGCCAAGATATTCATTGATAATCTGCATCCAAAGTTATCCCATTTTATGAAGATGAACTACATTCAAACTTACCAAGACATTAAAGGGAAAGGCATGGGTGAGCTCTTTTGGATGATGGTAGCATCAAACACTATAAGGAAAGCTCTTAGGATAGACCAAAAAATGACCGTTCTTGATACTGGAACAAAAATAAGAACGTGGTCACTGATGGAGCCACCAACACTAGGAATGTCCAAGTTGTGGTCACAGGTCCTAATTCCCCTCCTCTAGCATATCAATAGCAAACACCCATGTATCAGCAACCAACACCAATAGCAAGCACCTGCCTACCAACAACCACCTTGTCAGCCTCCTACTAATCAAGCCAATGCTATATCTGTTACTCAAGGATGAAACAAGCCCCATGTCCAGAATGACCCAAAGTGCACCTTTACACCCCTTGGAGAACCCTTGGACGCTATCTTCCATCGTATGGTCAGTGCCAACTTGGTTGTATATCCATAGACATAGCCCTTTAATGATTCAACACCCAAGCCAGCCTGGTACAAGGACAATGAGTACTGTGAATATCACCATGTTAAGGGACACACTACCGCTAAATGCATGAAGCTCAAGAACTATGTCTAGGACCTTATAGACAAAAAGGAGATCACATTCGATGCTCCTCCCCAGGCATCACTCAATGCCAACCTACAAATCTACAAAAATGTGTTTCCTAAACACAATACCGGAAAGACCCAAGTCAATGCTAACCCTCCTGTAGACCAAGATAAGGGTAAACAAGGTGACCATGGAGATGGGAAAGACTATACCACTGCTTACATCAATTATGACAAATTTGTCGATTGCATTTCCCAGGTCAAACCCAATGTAAACGTGATCCATGTCAAGGGTGCCGACAATTAATGTGCAGTCACTACCCACCGAGGCCAGATGTCTATTGCTGGTGCAAGCACCATGACCATCCCCAACACATAATACAATCTCCTAGAACACCTTGGGAACACACCTGTACAAATCTCCATCCTTGATCTCTTTCGCACATGACCCCTCCATCAGGAAGTCCTCAATAAAGCCCTCCAAGAAGCCCACGTCCCTAGAGACATCAATGCCATTCAATTCAAGAACCTTGTAGGGAACTTGTCCACACCATTCACCCTCTCTTTCCAGCCATTAAACATGCCATTTGTTGAACTAGATCATAATCTCCCACTTCGTATTGTCGTCATGATCAATGACTTTTCCATCAAATAGGTCATGATAGATAATGGTTCGGCCCTAAATCTTTGTACATGAAAATTTGTTCAACAGATTGGCCTCACAGAAGCAGACATCTCCCATGAGGTGATCACCATCAAAGCCTATGATAATCTAGAGTGTACCTCTAAAGGTACTATTTTGTTGCCAATCAATATTGGTCCTATCACTCAAGACACAATATGCCACATTGTTGATCTTGACCTCCCTTACAACATCTTCCTGGGTCATCCATGGATCCACTCCATCCAAGCAATCCCTTCCACCGGCTATCATCAATGCATCAAATTCCCATACCAAGGCACTGAAATCACCATCCATGCAGATCCCCAACCTTTCGCATACTGCCATGTGATTGAAACCTCATTTCCCCACTCCACTCATTGTCTCGAAATTGACATCGGCACATTTGTCGCTAGCTCCTCCTGATCCCATTGCAATCTAGAAACAATCCTCACCTCCACTCTTTCCTCTATCAAGATAAAAAACAAAGGCTATGGAGAATATAGCCTTACAATTACCTTTGTAGTAGGGGATCTCCCCCTAGACCCGCACACACAAGGATGACCTAGTCACCAGACTAAAGCCCCTGAAGAAGGTCCCAAAATCAAAACCATGGGCTCATCTTCCTTTATCTCCAATGGAATTTTAAACGGCCAAGAGTTAGCACCTGATATCAATCAATGGTTGTACAAGGATCCCCCACCTCCTGATACTGACTTCCTCAGATATTTCAAAGAAAAATATCCTATACCACACAAATGGGCCACCGAAAGATGGGCTTATCAAGGAGGTGGTCTGGGACCCAATGAAGCTGGAATGAAAGACCCCATTGAGGCTTCTAAAAATCCATAGAATTGAGACCTCGACTTTGATCCCCCTCACCTACACATATGAGGACCTAACATTGTTACTGGGGGCACCAATTTGCCCAATGTAACCTTTCTAAGAATCCAAGATGAACTTGTAGAAGTTGAAGACATTCTGGAAGAGGAGGAAAAATGGTCCTACAATGATATATTTGATGATGAAACCTTCCTAGGCAATTATGTCCTTCACCAACTTGCCATCAACCTCACTGACCTCCCACTCATTCATCCCAACCTCATAGACTGGGACCAACCAAGCGTAGTACATATCAATGAGTTTCAAAGTGAGGAAGTGCTCCTAAGATTCATGGGTGCCACAGGTCAGCAATCATAATGGGGGCAAGAATTGACCAAAGTATATCAGATTAACCCAAAAGGATACTTTGGGGAAGAGGAAGTCTCTATCCATAAAAATAAAAATGAAAAAGAAATAAAGAATCCTCATGTGAAAACCCCTTTGGGGCACATCCTGATTCAAAAATAGTAAAAATCAATGGCGTATCTGATAGTGAAAACCTCTCTGAGGTGCTAGAGGATGGAGACTTGCCTCTTCCTCCCATCCAAGATCATCGGTCAGAACAATCATCCATTGTCATCGAGGAAACCAAGCCGGTCAATTTGGGCACAGAAGAAATCCCAAGGATCACCTACATTTCTGCATCATTAACTACGGGAGAAGAGTCGGCCCTTGTGGCTCTTATATGGGAATCAATCATAAATTTTGCATGGTCGTATGCACACATGCCTAGACTTGACCCAAATCTTTTTGTCCACCATCTCACAGTCAATCCTGAGGTCAAACTAGTCAAATAGAAGCTGAGAAGAATGCACTCGAAAGTGGCCTTGTTAGTGAAAGCAGAACTTGAAACACTTCTCTGAGCAAAGATCATCAGGGCCATTGACTATTCCAACTAGATCTCTAACATGGTTCCTGTTACCAAGCCTTCAGGCGCTATAAGAATTTTCACTGACTTCAAAGATCTCAGCAAAGCATGTCCAAAGGATGATTTCTTGCTCCCCAACATTGATATACTTGTAGATCTCACTACCGGTCACAAGATGTTGTCACTTATGGATGGTTTCTTGGGGTACAATCAGATAAGAATAGATAAAGCATATCAACACAAGACAACATTCACTATGCCTTGGGGCACATTTTGTTATAACATGATGCCATTTGGACTTAAAAATGCGGGAGCTACCTATCAAAGAGAGATGATTGTAATTTTTCATGACATGATCCATAAGATCCTTGAGGACTATGTAGATGACATTCTAGCAAAATCTAGATCACGATTCGAACACCTTGATGTCCTTGAAGATGTGTTTGACCGACTGCACAAGTATGGTTTGAGATTGAATCCAAAGAAATGTGTATTTAGTATAACATTCAAAAAAATTTTTGGGTTCATTATATCCAAGTGTGGCATAGAGATTGATCCCAAAAAGGTAACAACCATCATGAAAATGCCTCCCCCCAGAATGCTTAGACAGTTGAGGAGCTTTCAAGGAAAACTACAATCAGTCTAGAGGTTCATCTCTCAACTAGCAGATAAATGTTAGCCATTCACACACCTATTGAGAAAGGATACACTAGTAAATTTTAGCCTATTTTTTGATGAGGATTAGTCGATTATTAGATGCCCATTGGTCGGCTAATCGACTATAATGGCCGTCAGAGTTTTTTAGTCGATATTACAACACATCAAGTGTCCGTCGAAATTGCGATGTGAAAAGTGGTTGAATTATCGGCAAAGATGACATCAAAATCATTACTTCAACCTGGAAGAATTGCCTATTATATTGTTATAATGTTGGTCGTAAGTGCGACATATAATCATCATAATAAACATCAATTGTATAGCTTTCTCATCGATCCACCTATTCTTTGTTGGTAAAAAAAGTGACGAACAATTTAATTTTGTAAAAAAAAAAATATATTGATTATCAAATTAAGCACAACAATATTATGTCATTGTTGTTTACTATTTGGGAAAGGTTTTCTCAGACTGCCACTCTCCACCACCCACCATTTCCACCTTAGCATTCCCATTTCTTAGGGATACTTCTCACCGCGTATGACAAGGTAGAGCTCTTTTATAGACATAGGTTACTAAATCATTATCTCTGCAATGGTACTCTATCTAGAAACCCTTATATGTATATAGCCACTCTAGAAAATCTTCACATCTAGAAAATCTCCACAAAAATCCCTTTTGGCCTCCACTGCATATACGTCTTCTCAGAATCTAAAAACTTCGGCCCATCATTGATTCTCATCAATGTACCAATTTGGATAGTAAGTCTAATTTAATTTGTCTATGGACTGAGACCTTAAATTATTGAGCTTCTCTTTGTTTTGAGAAGAGTATAACATTCTCTACTTAACAAGGCCAACCACGTGAAGGTGGAAGCTCATCTAGCCCCTCCTAGGAGCCTCTTATGACCCTTTACGACATTTTAAGACCTCTAAGATGTATTCTTAGGGATTGTAAATAGTTGTAAAGGGTCATAAGGGGTCCTAGGACACAACAACTAAGAAACATAATTGTAGGCATTGTGGTCACAATTTTTTGGAGACAACGTAATTGAGTTGTATACCCAGATGATGGAGAGCAACTCTTGCACCTCCGATTCCAAGTTGACTACATCTGTTGCTCATGAATTTAAGGTCCTCCAACAGATGTATTCAACTTGGAATTGGGGGTGTAGAAGTTTCTCTCCATCGCTTGGGTACACAAATCAATTACGTTGTCTCCAAAAGATTGTGACTATGATGCCTACAATTATGTTTCTTAGCTATTGTGAAATCTACATTTATGTTTCTTAGCTGTCATGTTTATGTGCATGCTTTTTATGTGTTTTGGATAGTAAGTCTAATTTAATTTGTCCATGGACTAAGACCTTAAATCATGTAATGAGGAGGCTTAGAACACTAGTATATGCAAATCTCATTATTTATACCTTTTCTCATTTGTTGGTGTAATTCCTCTTTGAGTATCCTCTTTCTCCTTTGCATCCAAAATGAACTCATTCCAATCCCTCACTAGAATAAAGGGAGAATGCTCAAACTTCAACAAGGCTTCATACCATGCAACATTCGTAGATTATGTTCAATGCGTTATTTATGTTTGTAAATCAGCATTGCGTACAAATCTGCGGATGGTGCGTGGTACGAAGCCTCGCTCAAGCTTGAAAATGATAGTCAATCCATAGTCAAGGTCAAGGAATAAATGGAATAACCAAGAAAACACTATACGTTAAATCATGTGATTGATATCAGATTGGGGCTCACTTGAGCCATAAACATGAAGAATTATTCTAAAAAAAGATGTAAACCATATATATGCGCACTTGAGGCAAAGATAAATTACATCATATCCATATTAAAATATTAGTTACAATATGAAAATACTAAACTAACTAATTCCTAAGTTCATCTCTGCATATGGTCGCAACAAAGATATGTGATTACAATATAGAGAAGGCACCGTAAAAATATAATTTTAGAATTTTCCCTAGCCTGACACATTTTGCACTCAAATCCTTCATTGCGGATAAGTGGAGATGGGCGGATAGATGCAAATGAGTTGTCATCGACCCAACTAAAGTATCCGTAGCCATTATTTCTCTGTGATGCCCAGTCTACATTAGTTCTTATATTATAATGAATAGTATTTACATTAGAAACATTAAATATATACACATTAGTAACCTTTTTTCTATTTGGGCAACACCAAAATGGCCGTCTAGGGTTGTTCAGTGTCTGTGAAGTCTTCAAAACACACTACCCACCACCACATTGATAGTTTGGTACATTGACAAGAGTCATCGAGCCTATATCAATACAGCACCACACCATCGTTACTACATTTATTATTTTTATATGAAATACACCAAGGAGTACCATCAGAAATATTAACCATTTACAATAATGAAAAGTAAACCTAAATCAAATAGCTCATTTTTTTATCAGCATGTGTAGTCTCTGTGTATATGAAAAATGAAAGAAATATGACGCTGAAATAAAATAGTGAATAAAATAGTATTCCATATATAGAGTGATTGAAATATACCATCAAAAGAAGGTGACAAAATCCTATCATGAAGCACAGACATAGGAAATAAAAAAGGGACAAAAGATAAGAAATAAGAAAAATCATTATGACTATAGAAAAATCATTTATACTATAATACAAAAAAGAAACACTCTTTGTCAACAATTTTCAATATCATTAGGACTATAGAAAAATAATTAAGACTATACAAAATCAAATTTTAGAAATGGTCGGTTCTAATGCTTTGCCATTACAACAATTGAGCATTCATCATTTGGTATTGTGTATTCCATTTAAGTATGTCAACAATGTTCAAAATCCTGTCACCAAGCACAAACAAGAAATAAGAAAAATCATTAGGACTATAGAAAAATCAAGTTCTAGAAATGGATGGTTCTAATGTTTCTTTGCCATTACAACAATTGAGCATTCATCATTTGGTATTTCTTGGTGTATTCCATTTAAGTTTTTCAGTTGCTGTGTTTATGTGCATGTTCTTTATATGTTTGGCTTCTCTCCCTCGCAAGGTATACATCGATAGGTAATTGATTTGAAAGCATAATGGTTTGGCAGTCTTTTTTTAGGATAGGCGTAATCATCCCGCCAACCTTAATTAGCAACATTTGTGATATATGTCAAGTACTTATAATCACTATGACCAACAAATAGAGACTTAGTAGTAAAAGCATGTCCTTTCATTTACTAGTTTACTTATAATCAGTATGTCCTTTAGTTTACTAGTTTAATCTAGTTTAAGAATGGTTTGTTTCATGTTTGAATGTATCATGTTCAGATGTGGATGAATAGTGCCCCTGATAAGAATCACTTTACCTAAAGATTGTGCCATGTTCGTAATTTCTGAGCTATGTCCATTTGATTAATTATCCAAATTTTGGTTGCACTCCTTGCATTGGTTGACATTTTCCTAATTATAGGGTTTGAATTTCACAAAGGAAATCAATACTAAGATGAAATTTTGGTATGTAGGATTTGCATTGCCTATATACATTTGTGACCAAAGATATGGACTGATCTACAGTGCCTCCAAAGCTTCTACTCAAAAGAATCTTCTCACCACTCGTGACTCTTCAAATTCTATTGTTTCCTTCAGACCTCCAAACATGTGTACTATGAATCGCCCTCCAACAAATGGACTTGTGATGATTTTCACAATAGTACATGTGTTGGAGGAAAGTTCACAGTATTGCTTAGGCAAATCTGAATGCTAAGTAAAAAATATAATATGTATGAGAAGGAAAATTCATGATGGCTACTCTAATACATATATTGTTCACAAAGGCAAAGAGAAATTTCAGTTAATACCACTGACTTGTAGGGATAAAGACAAGATAATAATGTGTTTTGGTGATATTATTCCTCTTCATAAGCAAGGAAACATTGCAGGTGATATAGGTTGGTATGGGCAGCAAGCATACACACATGGATTGACTAGGACAATGCTGAATAGTCCTAGAAATGTAGACTATTGGGATTTGAACTATGTTCAAATAGGTACAGTCAAGTGTCCTATTGAAGGGCAGCCAGTAAACAACCATCTTTAGGTAAAGTGATACCTATGCTAAAACTGAGAAGTTCACCTCTTACCCCTCACTTATAGTTGTTCTTTTAAGGGAAGATTGTAGGGCCCAAATGATAGCCTTCAATGATATGTACTAAGTGTTACAATGGAAATGTAGGCCTATATGGATGAGGTGTGTATCCTTGATCACAACCTCTTCCTTGCTTGGAACGTATAGGCCTGATTTGAAGAAATCAACAAATAAAAACTAACATGCAAAATGTTAAATTGAATGGCATTTTATTATAGAGATAAATGTGTTGTCTAGATTACTCCACTCTACATTTATGTTTTCATTATCTTGCATTCAAGGAACCATGAGAGGCTATGCATTTGAAAAATGGTTTTACCATCATGACTTCATATTGTGTACATCTAGAATGGATATTTAACTAACAATGCATGGTCTAATGATTTATTACTTCTCCCATCAATGATCTTGCATTCACTATGTTGAAACATATATTCACACTTTTGATAGAGGCATCAGTTGTTTAGTGTTATGCTTTTCTTTAAGATATTGCATCTTTTGTCTTCAAGGGATTATTCATGGTTTTGAGGTTCACGGGGAGATACATCTTTTTTTTTGTGAAAATAAAATCTCTACTATTTTTAGGAGGGTTTCTAAGAGTTTTGAATTCTTAGATGTCTGGCAGTCATGGTAAGTGAGAAAAGAACTCTTATGAAGAACAATGACAATCACTGTAAAAGAGAAGGGCAGACAATGATACTATGTAGAACACATGATCCACCACATTCAAAGTAACTTCCAATAATGTATGTCAAAGCAAAGAGTAGACATAGATGATAAGGTAGAGAATAGCATTGTCTACAAAAGTAGAGAGAAAAGGCCAAAATTCAAAGATGACTATTAGAGGAGACACTAGCTAAATGGGAGGGCATTCAACATGCATCAAAAGTAGTGGTATACAATGCAAATGGAAAAGACAATGTTGATGAAGTTGGAATGAAAATTTTAGAGTGTCATAGAGTTCCTCATGATAGTGAGCACAAAAGATGATCAGTCATGTGAAGGAATAGTAAGAACAAAAGAAATAAATGCATCCAAGAGTCTTGAGAAGTGACTATCAAAAGGATGTCAATAAATGGTGATCAAATTTGTAAACAAAGATTAGTGCCAATGACAAACAACACTTTTGAGTTCTTAGTTATAGACAAGGTTGAATATCAAATAGGCTTGATGAGGTGATGATAAGTGTAACAATTCATGATTTAAAAAGATGCCAAAACAATGTGGATAAGAAATGTTTAAAGAAAGTTCTTCTTCAATGCTTATCCACTATCATAGTGGTATAAAGTGATAAAAAATAATGATTCATATGGTTTATGATAAGTCACAAAGACACTCTTATAATAGTCATCAAGAGATAATAGAGGTCATGCATGCATGATTGCAAAGCACAATGAATAAAGAACATGCACTATTATGAAGGCTCATAGCCACAGTAAAGAATGATGTCATAAAAATTAAAAGAGGGACAGTTTCTAAAAGGTAGTGATATTCAAAGATTGAAACAAGGGTACTATATCATGACAAAGATGCAATCATTAATATATTTTCATGAATGTGAAGGTGTGGTGATCAACAATGCCATAAAGAGACTATTGTTAGTGTTTCTACAAAATAGAATGACAGTGTTGTGAAAGAAAATATTCATGTTCAAGAAGATTGCCTCAAAACAATGTTATTTAATGCTTGAGGGATGATATTTACTACTTTCATAATGAATACATGATGAAAAGATGGTCAGATTAAAAGATGTAAATCTTACCCACTGATATGATAGTCAGCTATAGGGCCATAATGTATGTAACAAGAGGTGTCATATTGTCTTTCAAAGAGAAGAGTAAAATATGGCAGTAGCATCAAGAGGTGCATGTTTTGTACAAAGTTTTAGACCATGGAATGAATAGTATGAGGCTATCATCACATCAATCCTTATGAGTTGTGAGATAAAAAAAGATTGAAGGCATTAGATCTTACAAGGAAGCAATGTCTAGTGTAATGAAAGAAATGGCAAACCATACCAAGCATGAGGAATCATGGTGACTATGTATAAAGTAGCAATGGTAAAGGGAACAATTAGAGAAGAAATTTAATGGTCAATATAAGATATAGAGATGTTTTCAAGAGGAGAGGAAATAATATGTATTTTGTTTCTAATGATGTGTTCACTACCACAAGACAATTTTGCAATCATGGATAATATAACTTTGGTGAAATATACACCAACAGTCTTGTAGGGAAGATATAAGTCATGAAAGGACCTCACTATGATGGATAAGAGAATAGGACAACATTGTGATTGAGTCTTAGTGAAAGAGATCATCCAATAGCTAGTAGCAGTAGTCAAGACGTGCTCAAGATGTGAAATTAGTAACTATGAGGAGAGGCAATGTTATATCCACTATTATAAAGTATGGGTAAGGCTTAGAAATAATGATTTTGGACTCCAGAAAATATTACAGTTTGAACTGTAAAAATATAGACAAAATCCTTAGGAATCCCTTAAGGGAACATTACAGAAGTACCTAAGCATTGAAATTTGATAGCTATATAACATAGTCCTAACACGTGACATTACAAAAACCCTTTGATTCAGTCATTTCCAGTGTAGAACACAATGTATGGATTCTTCATGCATACAATCATTGAACCAGAGACCAAAACATGGTTTGGAGATATGGATGTAAATGTAGTACAAAGAGATGAATAAAATACATTCGATATTTTAATATGATTTCCCTCTATGACTATTTGGTTTTTCTGAATGTTTCCATTCACTGATTTGAAATTTATTTTGTTTAGACTTGCTTGTTCATTATTACAATCTACTACCCAAATGGTTTTCAGGAATGAGCACATTCTTTAATATGCGAATGGTGGTGGAACTTGATAGTTATTTCTTGGCTTTGATTCTTTGATGATAGAATACCTATAGTGAAATGGGGCTAATAGATGTATCAGGTTCTTAAGTTTTAACAGAGAATATATCTTGTTTATGTGTTTGAGTTTGCCTAGTCTCGATTGGAAAATGATGACAGTCATATTCAAAGGAGACCAAATTGGAACATTGGCAGAACCATTCAGAATGGACTCCGAATGACAGTGTATGTTGTTGTTGGCATTTGGAGGTAGGAAGAGGTGACTATCACATATATGTCTATTCGTATAGTATCAACAGACCCGTGTCATGTATCAATAGTGATGTTGAAAGAAAACCAAGAAGGGGCTATTTTTGTTTATAGATTCAGGTGATATTGAAGACTCTTATGACTGTACCCAGCCTTTGAAAATAGAAACGGGGAAAGGCATAATAAATGTGTGTACATAGTGATAGTCCTGCAAATTGAAAGAATTCAAACTGGGTCCAGGAAGACCCGCAAGGCACGAACAAATAGTGACTACAAATTTTTGAACCCTATAAATGCTACAAATTGAATGCAAAAAAATATAAATGCAGCACAAGAAATTTTTCAAAGGTTAAAAAACCAGAGATGAGTGTATTTGTTAGAAATCCCTTAAGGGAACATTACAGAAGTACCCGAGCATTGAAATTTGATAGCTATATTACATAGTCCTAACACAGGACATTACAAAGACCCTTTAATTTGGTCATTGCCAGTGTAGAACACAATGTATGGATTCTTCATGCATACAATCATTGAACCAGAGACCAAAATAGGGCTTGGAGATATGGATGTCAATGTAGTACATAGAGATGAATAAAATACATTAATAAATGTGGAAATAGAAATGGGGAAAGGCATAATAAATGTGTGTACACAGTGATAGTCTTGCAAGTTGAAATAATTCGAACCGGGTTCAGGAAGACTTGCAAGGCACGAACAAACAGTGACTACAAATGTTTGAACCCTAGAAATGCTAAAAATTGAATGCAAAAAAATATAAATGCAACACAAGAACTTTTTCAAAGATTAAAAAACCAGAGATGACTATATTTGTTACAGATGAAGAGTGGTTCTTATAGGTGGAGTCGAGGCTAGGTGATGCATAGGTGGTGGATTGACATAAAATCCCTTTTCTTTCACCTCTACTTTGCTGCGGGTAGAATATAAAATGAAATCCCTATGTTTTTTTTTAAGGTTATAATCTCGTGTTGGTCAGAATTTTGACAACCTGTCATGGTTGTCAAAATTTTGACCAACATGGGAATGTATTAAAAAAAATCAAAATTTTCCTTCTATAAACCGACCAAGGAAAACCATTTTAATGCTTGGTCAGAAATGTTGGTCTAAAAAGTGGGTCTAATGTACTAGTTATACCTCCTTTAAGTGGGACCCAATTTGCCAGTGCAACTTTGAGAACCTTAAACAATACCTGGAAAATGAACCTATCCTTGTGTCACCGACGCCTGGCGAGCCCCTCATTTTGTATATATTTTCTACTACTATAGCGCTGGGGGAACTCCTAGCCCAGCTTGATGATAATGGAAAAGAGAGAGCCATTTACTATATCAGTCGTACATTAGTTGGCTATGAATTGAACTACTCTCTAATGGAAAAGGCTTGCCTAGTAGTGGTCTTTGCCACCCAGAAGCTTTGTCACTACATGCTTGGCCACACAGTAAAGCTAATCTCAAAGGTAGACCCGCTCAAATACTTACTCTCAAAGACCACACTCATAGGGTGAATGGAAAAGGGGGTAATGCTACTTAGTGAATTCAACATCCAGTACGTCGATTGAAAAGCCATCAAGGGATAGGTTATTGCTGATCAGCTTGTAGAAGCTCCCTTAATTGATGCATACCCTCTAGTTATGGAATTTCCAGATGAGCACCTTTGTATGGTCGAGGAACAACCACAGTGGAAATTATATTTTGATGGCTCATTTACATCACATGGATCAGGGGTAGGTATACTATTTGTGACCCCTTAAGGAGACTACATCCCAAAATCCTTTAAGCTAGGATTCATGTGCACAAAAAACATTTCAGAACATGAAGCCCTTGTGGCACATCTCCAAACTACCATCCACTGGAATATCATAGAATTACAAGTATTCAGAGATTCCCATTTAATCATCAAATAAGTCCTTGATGAATTCCAAACAAAAGACGACAAGCTATTACCATACAAAGAGCTCGTGGATAAACTCAAAGAACACTTTGTCAGCATATAGTTCACACAAGTGCCAAGACTTCAAAACAAGGTAGTAGACGCTATGGAAACCATTGGCTCACTATTGGAAATCCCCCGTGACGCTACACAATATGATTTTCTAGTCGAGCAGCTACACACGCCTGCTTACAAGAACACTAACACTGATATGGTATGCGTCTTGGCTGGTCCCCAATCCCCATGGTACCATGATATTCACACTTATCTAAAGAATGGTATCATATCTTCTCACCTCACAAACACCCAACACCAGAACCTTATTCACAGAGCATCCCTCTACACTCTTGTAGCCAACACCCTATATCCTCGTGGGTATCATAATGTCCTCTCTCGATGTCTAGACTTGAACAAGGTTGTCATGGCTTTACAAGAGGTTCACACTGGTATTTTCAATGCTCACACGAGTGGCATTGTCCTTGCAAAGTAGCTACTTAGAGTTGGGTATTATTGGATGACCTTGGAGCATGACACCTGCGAGTTTGTAAAGAAGTGCCTACAGTGCTAACAACATGCCAATTTGATCCATGCACCAGCACAGGACTTACAACCCATTGTACCTCCATGGCCCTTCTCATGTTGGGGTTTTGACCTTGTTGGCATGATCCACCCTCATTCTTCTGATAGACACAAGTATATCATTATAGCCACTGAATAATTTACAAAGTGGGTAGAAGCAATTCCACTCAACTTAACTACTGGTGTCCAGATCTCCAAATTCATCCTCTACCACATCATTTTCTGTTTCGACATTCCCTCCACCATCTTCACAGATCACAACTCTCCATTCAAAAACTAGCATGTCAAAGAGCTCTATGACCATTTCCAAATCCACCAACACTTTTCTAGCCCATATTTCCCACAAGGAAATGGACAAGCTGAGGCAACTAATAAAACCATCCTAAAAATCCTACAAAAATTTGTCAATGATTCTAGCTGCGACTGGCATTTGCAAATCAATCCCACCCTTTGGGCCTATCACACCTCATTCTGTACCCCCATAGGCACCACCCCATACTCCTTTGTATATGGTGATGATGTTGTTCTACCAATCGAGGTCAAAATCCCTTCACTACACGTGTCCATGAAGAACTACATCATAGATGAAGACTACCATGTGGCGCACCTCACCTTGCTAGACTTGCTAGATGAAAAGAGGCAATGGGCCTATGATCACTTGATCGTGTACCAAAATTGTCTCAAAAGGAGCTTCAATAAAAAGGTACACCCTCGACAATTCCAAGTGGGAGACCTAGTCCTGAAAGAGAACTAGAAAGTACAAGCAAATCATGAAAAGAAAGGGAAGTTCAAGCCCACCCGATTAGGTCCCTACATGGCGATAGCTTGCTTTGGCTCCAGAGCTTATCAGTTGTCTACACCTAAAGGGGAGCCTCTTAATGATCCTATTAATATCATACATCTAAAGTGGTTCTATGCTTGAACCATGAAATATGATCCTGAAAAAATCCTAAAAATCATAAAGAGTCCTTAAGAAATCCTAAAAATTGAAAAATGTCCTAAAAAAAATCATCCTGGTAAAAACTTGGTAAACAGGCACCGAGATGAAACAAAAAAAATCAAAATATGGAAAAAAATAAAGAGAAAAATACTGTCCAATGGTGAAAACTTGGAAATTCAAGCACCTTGGACAAGTATGTTGGTGAAAACCTAGTAAATAGGCACCATACATAGTGGACTGTATCATTATCTATCAAAATCCCATTTCCAACCCATCCGAATCCATTCGCCACCTTTCATTCCGTTTCACCCACCCCTTGTTCCCAAGGTGTCATTCCCATTGCGCCAACACATGAGATTCACTATCCTACTTCCTGCAATGTTGTACATACCTACTGTATATAGTGTCTACATCTTGTACATATTGTTTTGGTCTCTCCTAGCAGTACCTTTTGATTGCAAAGCACATGGCCAACAATGACCACAATATCAACAATGTTCCCTCAGCAAGTATCCTATATCACTATGATTCTCCAAAGGTTGTTCATTTTCCCATCAATGGTTTCACATGCAGTCAATACCCATCAACCAGGTCCTTGTAGGATGCATCCTTCCTCCATGTTTGACCTAATCTCAACATCCACAGTTAGTTGATCTCTTTTGGCAAAGGACATCTTTTGGTCTTATCTCTTTGGTTTCAGTTTTCTTGTTTCATCTTCTCAGTTAATTTTGTGATCTCAGTTGACTACTCCCATTAAGGATACCATGATCATTTATATCATGGTGTGCTATGAAAATAGGTGTTATTATGGGGCACAGTCTCTTGCAATATTTTGTTTCTACCTGTGAGTCAGTCAGACATGACCCTTGCATGTTTCACTTGTGATCTTATGGGTTACTTGGTGCACTTGGGAAATGTTGTTTGTTTGTGGGTTCCCTCGCATCATTTCCACCATGCATCCTTCGGGGTGCATGTGTGATGCTGGGGCAATCCTTGAGTGTCTTTTTCACATCAGTCCTATGCAACGCTAGCGACATGAACTCAAGTTCCTAGTAACTATGGTTAGTCCCTTTTGTTGCTATATCAAAATAAGTGCTCAAACTACATGGTGGTGTTCCTCCGAAACATCCCATGGTCAAGCTTAACTAAACATCCTCTGACCTATCAACATCTGAACAAAGCTCCCATCATCCCCATCCAGTATCAAAATATCATCCTAAAACAATAAAATCCCTCAAGAGCATCTCTATCACATCTCCCTCGCATCCCATTTTTCACCCATCTTTCCTTCATGAACACCTCATCCTGATACAAACTTCCTCACCTCCCTCACCTCATGTTCTTGACCTTTGGATTGTGATTGTGTAAATATCCCCCTTCACCCATCATCCCCTCCCTCCCTCAGTGAGGGTGCAATCAGGTAGTGATATGTTGTGCCACCTCTTACAACTCACCCTCGACCTCCCATTTGTATTCACATCTTCCCATTTTCCTTCCTAACATGCATATATTTCATTTCCCATTCCTATCCTAGGTTGCATTACATCATCTCATCCTACATTCATTCATTATCTTGCATTAATTAGATCCATTTCATATCATCCATTTTCATCTTGCATTATTTCACCATGTCATATCATTTATCACCATGCATTCCTTTCTAGGTTCATTCTAATCTTGCATTGTTAAGAATGCATTGTAGGTTCGTTTATTTCATCTCATTTCTAGGTTCATTTTAATCTTGAATTGTTAGGATTCCTTTTTATCTTTTCATATCATATTAGATTCATTTTAATCTTGCATTGTTAAGTCATTTTTATCTTGCATTGTTAAAACATATTACATATCCATAAACCACTGCATTTTATCATAACATACATGCATCATATATCAAAAGCATTTACATCACATCTTGCATCCACAAAGTCATTAGAACATGCATCTCATATCATAACACAAATCATCTCACACACCGTGCATCCTGCATCACACACATGTCAGTCTCATAGCATATAGAAATCATATCACATCCTACATCATCCACGTCAGTACATCATATACATCCATACATCCATAAATTACACATTATATCCCACCCAACTCATCATATATATATCAAAAACTCATCGCAAAGAATAAAGTACAATTCCCAACCCAAAAGCATGAAATAATAAAAGTCTATCTAAGTCCATGACCAAATCAAAAGTACAGATATCTATATACAATCGGGACTATGCCCTCCATCAATGAATAAATCATTAAATACATGATCAAAACCGCAACATATCATTGCCTATCTACCTCTCTTGAGGGAGGCTACATGTCAAAATCCTTAGCCAAGGGGTCTTCCTCTAGTGGCACTTGTAGGACTGGTGGCTTTCCCACTATACCCTATACACCTATACTCTATACCTCTCTAGATACCCAGGCAACCCCTATATCCATCTCCATCCCTGTACCTACCTCTGATCCCTCAGCCTCCACCATCTATACCGAGCTACCGACCAAGTGCTACTGACTCTGTGAATGGCCCAATCAATGGATCCCCTATCTTGTCCTATGACTACCACTGGCCCCTATCCTATGGCTACTACTAGACCCTAACCTCAGACTCCCACTAGATCCTGATCCTATGAGCAGTGGCTGGCTCAAATCCCTATAATGCTGAGCCTGCTCTAGTGGCACCGCTACATAATATAGTCCTTGATAGAATCCAATTTTCTCCCCCAATCTCACCAGCTATTAGTGGAGGTGAGATACCTCCCTTGATTTCTCATGGGACCCCCATGTGGTGGTGTCCCTCTCTCCCAATAGCTGGTCCCACTCTGACCGTAGGCTATCTCACTTTGCTCTCAAGGTATCCCTCTCCACCACCAGTGCATCCCTCTCCACCACCCATGCATCTCTCTCCTACCACAACCGCTCCCTCTCCTCCACTATCATCAATCCATCTGATATGGATTGCGCTAGGCATGCAATCAAACTATCTCTCTCAACAATCAACCCATCTCTCTCTCCCACCAGACCATCCCTCTCAGCTCTCAAGGTATCCCTCTCCCCCTGTACATCAAAAAGCATCTAGGTAGTCCTATCATGTGCAACCTATAGTGAGGCTAGGTGCCTTGCTGTGTCATCCCCTCCACCTCTCAATGACCCTGTCCCTACTATGGGTGGTGGCCCTGTAGGTGGTGGTGGCCCCGCTGGTGGCGGCGATCCTGGTGGTAGTGGCCCTATGGGAATCTATCCTCCATTCACATCCATCCCATCCCCATCCCAATCTCCATCTCTATCTCCCTCTCCTCCTCTCCCTCCTCCATCTCTCCCTCCAATCCTCACCTTGTCCCCTCCTCCAACCCTCCCTCCTCCTCTCCCTACGTGCCCCCTGTACACAGATGGCGTGGCCCCCTCTCCATCTGGTAATCCTGACCTCCCTACCACCCTAGGTGGCTGAAACCACACATCATATGTGAGCGTAGTCCCTGGATCAGCCACCCCACCAACCTAGTCCCATTGAAATAACTGCATGGCTTGATACGTAGCCAGTAACCCTCCCTTGTCCAACACTAGCCCAAACTTTGATATCCTCTCATGGGTGGCCCACTGATACCACCACTCTCCATCTAGTATATCCTACCTGAACCCAAACTTGTGGGAGGTCCTATCGGGCCTTTATTGCTCAACAATATAATCCCACCGCCCTATGAGATGCGTCGACATCATAGTGTAAGGTATCTCTCAAGCATCCTCTACCCATGGTGTCTATGCAAGGTATGGACACCATGTAATCCCATCCTGTATGCCAACTAGTGTCTCCTACTAGAAGTCAGTGTCCCTTCTCTTTGAGTAAGTAATCAACTCCCCCCAGCTATATGTCATAGACTCCTTAGCCTGCCTATCCACTCAGCCTAAGGGCCATAGCACTACTATGTGCTCCCATGCCCACACCTGTAGGAGGGAGGAAAAACCAAAGCTCCTCCCCATAGTCCCCACTCCATGGTAGACTATCTGATGTAAGTCCTGATACATCTCTATGAGCATCAGGGTCCCCCATGCTACTGGTACCCCTACATCCACAATCTAGATGATCACAGGAATCAATGATAATGTAACACTCCTCCCTCCTATATCTGGGGAGAGATACCATGACACCAGTCCCAACATATAGTAATGAACACACTACCCTATTGGCACCATTTTCACATGATGTGCTAATGCCAGCTACCCATGTGACAGAATCAGTGCTACCCCTGGCCCTAATAGTGGGGCCACTGCCTGTGCTTGTGTGTATAGCCCTACTACTACAAGTGTACCCTACACTAGTAACTGGAAGATGCAATATACATCCTCCAAAGTCATGGTCATCTCCCCAGTGGGAAGATGAAAGGTCCCTATCTTTGAATGCCAATGCTCATAGAGTGCTATCACTAAGGTCATGTAGGTCTATCTCTGTGGCATCTGCATGAGATACCCCAGTCCTAGTCCATCCACTCGAGCCTAGTCTGCTGCCATAAACTACTCTATGATAATTAGAACCACCGAACATCTCTCCCAAATCATCAGTCAATCAACTGCCACTACATCCAAGCCAAGCCAATATGTCAGTTTTCTGCTATACCAAAAACCTAATTCCTCTTCCCGCATCCCTACAACCAACTTTTTTCCTATAGGATTTTTCTTCCCCGCATTCCCGCAAGGCTCTTTGTCCCTGCATTTCCATAGGGGAATCCCTTCCCTCATTCTCGCAAACCCCCCCATAGTGCCATGGGAATGCATTCCTATGACACTTACTTTTCCCCCCTCTTCTGTGAGAATACCCTTTTTTGGCACCCCGCTGTCCTAGCTCACGAGAACGCGATCCCACAAGAAATCCTTGCAAGATCGTGGTCTCACACCAATCCCTAGGATCTTCACATTCTCATGAAAGACCCTTAACCTCCCCATTTCCCCCCCCCCATGCCTCTTTTGCAAGAATTTGTTCTTGCCAACGTGGGTGCGTTCTTGTCGAGGGTGCGGTCTGCAGGAATGCTATTTTTCAACACAAAAAGAGCAATAAATGAATTAAAAACTTAATGAAAAGCTCAAATTTTTTATCCTACCTATCAGTCAAGCCCTCCACTTCATAGTATGCATCTCATAATTTTCAATTGGTGAGTTGGTCACCCTCGCTGTGTCATCTCATCCTTGCTTATCAGAGCTCCAAACTCGTAATTTCTAGGCTCTCGGTGTGCAAATGACTTCATTTTGACCCCTCCGGCCCTTATAAAGGCCCTCCTGAGCCCTCATTTTCACCCCTAGATGCCCTTTTCCCCCCTATTTCTTCTTCTGATGCCCAATCTCATCCCTCATTGCCTCTTTCACCTCTCTTTTCCTCACTCATCCCCCTTCTTAGCCTACAACATGCCTCTTTCCTTTTTTGTCCTTTGTCCTTTCAAGCCACCACCTGGGCCCCTTTTTCTTTCCCTGCCATCCTCTCAAGGGGGCATCACCTAGTCTAACCATCTCGGCCCATAAAATTGGGGCAATTCTGCTACCAATTCCATTTCTTCATGTTGTCTATTGCTAAAAATATCTTTGAAACAATGTTATTTCAACACTATGTCGAAGAGGGGAAAAATGTGTTTTGTGTTGTGGATCTTGCATTATTGTTTATCTTTTAGATCTAGGTGGATAAAGTGAAATTAAATTAATTAGGAACACACAAATGATTCACCCCCAATCTTATTTGTACTTGCCTCCTTTTGGGCATAACAATTGGTATCAGAGCTAAGTCCTTTTTGAAAAAGATTGATCACTTGAAGGAGATATGTCATGGAAAGTATGAGAAGAGAGAGTATGAAGTTTGATGGAAATAATTACCTAATTTGGAAAGATTGTATGAATACCTACCTGATATGCATGAGAATAGGAATTGAATATTGGCATGTAATTGAAAAGCCTTATACTATTCTAAATGACCTAACAAATGATATTGTAGATGAAGAGAAAAAATATAAGGAGAAAATGTTAGCAAGAGAGGCATTGATCAACACCTTATCAGATTCAGAATATTCACACATTTATGGATTGAGGACTACACATGAGGTATGAAAAAAAATAGAAACTATTTATGAAGGTGATACTTATGTTAAGCAAGCTAACTTACAGGGATAAAGGTTAAATATGAAGACATGAAAATGAGTGAAGGAGAGACTGCCTCATTTTATTTTCAAAGAGTGAAAGATCTGGTATGTGAAATTAGATGTGATGGAGGAACCTTGATGGATAATTAAGTTTTTGAAAAGATTCTAAGATCTTTTCCTGCATGTTATAATGAGAAGGTTGCTTCTATTAAGTAATTGATAACCATAAGACCTATCTCAAGAGAAAATTTGGATGGAAGAATTTGTGCCTATGAGACAACTACACTTAGTAAGGAAATTTCAAAGGTTGAAACTGTCTTCAAAGCTAGTGTGACCAAGTATGACCAAGGAGAAAGCTCTAAAAAGATGAAATTCAAATACTATGCTAAGGATTGGGAAGATATCAAGGAAGAAGAAAGGAATATTGATCGGCTTGAAGCCTTGATTACAAGAAGACTACCTAAGGGCTCCGATAAGTATGAAGGAAGATTACCTTTGAAATGTTTGAATTGTAATAAGATTGGTCATATTGCATCTAGATGTCTAAACAATAATTACAAGGATATTAGAGACAAGTCTAATAAATATCATTCTAAGGGCCATAAAAGTTTTTATGTTGTTGAAGAAGGTGTGATTGATGATGGATCTATTGATAGTGAGGAATAAATTTCATTTATTTCTATTAAAGAAGATAATCCTAATGAAGAAAAAATATTAGTTTCAAGAGTTGTTGAAAGAGATAAATGGATAATTGATAGTGAATTCTCACATCATATGACTGGTGATAAAGATAATTTTGTGAAGCTTGAGGACTATGATGGATGTGTTGTTAGACTTGGTAAAAATGCTCCTTTTTTTATTAAATGAAAAAGATCTATTACTCTTGATGGTAAAAAGAATACCGATGATGTCTTGTATGTCGAAGGTTTAAGTAATAAGTTGTTGAGTGTTGGAAAACTATTGGATAAAGGTTACAAATTAGAATTCATGAATAGAATCTGTAAAATCATTGGAAGTATAGGAAATCTTATTACATCAAGTACACAAACTATTGGTAATCTATTTCATTTGAGAACTATTGAGAATAAATGTTTGATTGCTAATATTGATGATAGTTGGTTATAGCATATAAGATTTTTTCATGTTAACTTTGATAATATGGTGAAGATTATTACTACTCATGCTTTGAGAGATTTAAACTATCAAATCCTAACAATATATGCAAAGAATGTCAATTGGGAAAGATAACTAGATCCACTTTCAAGAATAAGACACATTCTTCAAATGGATTGTTGGATTTAGTGCATACATATCTATTTGGTCCTACTAAGACAAAAAGTTACTTTGGTGATAGATAACTTATGTTATTTGTTGATGACTATTCAAGGATGATGTGGGTTACATTTTTGAAGGAGAAATCAAAATTATTTTATAAATTTCAAATATTCAAGATACTGGTGGAGAAAAAATTCAAAAGAAGATTGAAATGCCTTAGATTAGATAGAGGTGGAGAGTTTACATTTGATAAATTTTATGCATTTTGTGAAGAACATGGGATAAAGAGACAAATTCTGCACCTCAAACCCCATAGAGGAATGGTGATGTTGAGTGAAGGAACAAGAATATTCTAGACAAATCTAGGACTATGATGATTCAAGGAAAAGTATCGCAAATATATTGGAGAGAAGTAGTGTGCATTGTAGTATATACTTTAAACCGGGTACAAATTAATAGAGGAACCAGTAAGACTCCTTATGAATTGTGGTATGGTCATATTCTTATAGTGAAATATTTTAGAATTTTTGGAAGTAAATGATACATTAAGAGGGATGGAGATACTAGAAAGTTTGATCCTAGAAGTGATGAAGGACATTTCTTGGTTATTATACAAAGAGAAAGACATATAAATATTATAACTATAGACTAAAGAAGATTTTTGAAAGTGTAAATGTTAGATTTGATGAGAATGAGCAGAGATCATAAAGGAATTGTAGGTATGATAAGAGTGAAGATGACAATCAAATTATGGAAGTGCTAAATCAAAATCAAGATAGATATGAAGAACATAGAGAACCAAAAGTAAATGAAGTGGATGTTAACATCAAAGGGTCTTCTACACAAACTATACCAAGAGATATCATGTATGTAAGGATTAATAATTCTAAATATGTCATTATTGGTGATAAGAATATACATGTTTAGACTAGAGGAAGAATTGTTAGAGATGGAACTTCTTTTCTATTTGAATTTGATGCTAAAGATGTTAAAGAAGCATGTATTGATATGAGTTGGATGAAAGAAATGAAGAAAGAACTTGATCAGATTGAAAAGAAAAAGACTTAGATCCTTGTTCCTAGACCTATTGACAAGAATGTGATCGGTACTAAGTGGGTATTCATAAATAAGATGAATGAAGATGATAAAGTGATTTAGAGCAAAGCAAGACTGGTATGTAAAAGTTATTCACAAATGGAAGGTATATATTTTACTGAGACTTTTGCTTCTATTGATAGACTTTAAGCTATTAGAATGCTTCTTACATATGCAACTTATAAGAAATTTAAGGTCTATTAGATGGATGTTAAGTCTTCATTCTTAAATGGTGAACTAGAGGAAGATGTTTATATTGAACAGTCAGATGGTTCTACTCTAACCGAAGAAGGATATATGATTTGCAAATTACAAAAATCTTTGTATGGATTAAATATATCTCCTAGAGCCTGGTACAATACATTTGATAGGTATTTGACTAATATTGGTTTCAACAAAGGTATGATAGATAATAATTTATATTTCAAAATAGTTGATGGTAATGTCTTAATTACTAAAGTATTTATTGATGATATCAGATTTGGTGGGAATGATGAGTTGAGTAAAAAATTTTCTAATGAAATGCAAAAAGAATTTGAGATGCCTATGATCGGTGAATCAAAATTCTTTTTTGGATTGTAAGTTATATAACTAGATAAAGGAATTCTCATTACTCAACCTAAGTATGCCAAAGAATTATTGAAGAAATTAGGTATGGAAGATTCAAATAGTGTAGGAACCCCTATGTTTACTGGTTATAAGATGACTAAGGATGATGATTCCTCTTGTATTAATCAGAGATTGTACAAATCTATGATCGATGGATTGTAATATCTAACTCACTCTAGACCGAACATATCAAATGTTGTTTGAATTATTGCAAGATTTCAAGCTGAACCAAAGGAATCTCATATGGTGGTTGTGAAAATAATTTTTAGATACTTGAAGGGTACAGTTGACTATGGATAATGTTATAAAATAGATAATAACTTCATTCTATGTGCATATACTGACGCCAACTGGGTAGGTAATATGGATGATAGAAAAAGAACTAGTGGAGGTGCATTCTTCTTGGGTAAGAAACTAGTTTCTTGCACTAGTAAGAAGCGAGATTGTATTTCTCAATCTACTACTAAAGATGAGTATTTTTCTACAGTAATTAACTATAATCAAGCTATTTGGATGAAGTGAACATTGAAGGACATAAGGATAAACATTGATGAACCTATTGTCATTCATTTTGGATAACTATAGTGCTATAAATATTTTAAAGAATCATGTTCTACATTCAAAGACAAAGAATATTTATATTAAGTATCATGTCTTGCGGGATAAGGTAAATGAAAAAGAAGTGAAGATGAAATTTTTTTCTTCTAAGGAATAGATTGTTGACATCTTTACAAAGACTTTGATTAAGGATACTTTTGAGTATCTTAGGGAAAATCTTGGGGTGATAGCCCCTTTGGATCAGAGCTAATGATGCTTTGGATGACATTAGTTCAAAGAATCTAATATCAAAACATTATTTTTTGGATTGATGAATTTTGGGTACCACTCCTTAGGGGGAGAAGTCTTATGGCTATTTATTGGTTTAGTACTTTTGATATATTTTGTCCTTTTCCATTGATGTCAAGGGGGATAAGTTTTGTGGAAAATAGAAGCAAGATTAGAGATTGTAGAGATTGCATTGAAGCTAGATATTTAGAGTGATCAGATGGATATAGAATTGACTTTGTGCATTGATCAAATTTTCACTACATATGTTGCCATAAATTCCAAAGGGGGAGATTGTTGGAAGATTATTGAGCACATTAAAGTTTTAGATTTGGGTGTGCTGACAATAATGTTTTGTCACTGATGTCACATACTTGTTGTTGTCTCAAATAGTGTGTCTAGGATGTTTGGGCCCTATCTAAGTCTTAATTAAATTGATTTGGATCGCATTGGAGATTGAGCATAATTTTATATCTTTTATTGTATTAGGTCTTAGCTGACCTAGTGGTTGATTATTATTTGTAATTGATACAATGAGAGATTATTTTATAATTGAGAGAATGTATGCGAGAGAGAGAATTACATATATGTGTATTTTATACACTTACATTAGAATTTTTACTTCATTAGAACTGTATTGGCATAGGAGATTATATTTGTTAGTTTATTTGTAAAGGATTGTATGCCCACCCTATTTTAATTAAAGATAGATCGATGAAGCTAACAGAGGGCCAGATCTGAGATTTTATTGTGAGTAGTGAGCTCTGAGAAGCAAGCTTATAGATTAGGCTATAAGCTAGTGGTTGCAAGTGCATACTTTGTTGTCTATTTTTATCTTAACTTGATAGTGCTTTTAATAGAGTACACTCATCTAGTGGTTTTGAATCCCACCAGGTTTTTCCCTTAAGTAGGTTTCCTCAAGACCAAATCTTATTGTTATGTTCTTTGTGTTGTGGATCTTGCATTATTTTTTATCTTTTGGATATAAGTTGCTAAAGTGAAATTAAAGTAATTAGGTACACACAACTGATTCACCTCCCCTATTAGATGTTCTTACCTCCTTTTGGGCCTAACAAATATTGTAATGCAAAGCACTACCGATCCAAATATCATCATATTATTAACACTGAACAATTGAAAAAGCAGTCTCACCATAGAAATGTTAGAACTGCAACTGATAGACTACTTGGAGGACAAAATGGGAGAATGTGATGATGATCAATGAGATACTAAGGTATATGTGAGACATTAGATTAGTTGTTATATTGTCATTGATATCAACTAGCTTTGACTTTACTTATCATGATAGTTGCAAACATTTGAAGGAGGTGGTGTTGGTGAAGGAAAGGAGATATTAACATGAAGATGAGATGTATGAGTAAGTTATGAATAAGGTATTCATTGGAAAACTTATTGATGAGTCTATGATAGTATGATAGTGATTTTACTAACTTACATGTGTCGAGAAAGGTTAAAGAGACAACCAATGATGGAGATTAAGAGGCAAAATCTATGTCTGAAATGAAACATTTTACATGTCTATATAAGGAGACAAGAAATAAGAAGAGAGTAGGAGATAAGATCACATCCATATGAAAATTGATGGTGCATATATGTGAAGCTGGTCAGACAGGTTGAAGTGAGAACCAAGTGATTATGCACACTAAACTGAGTAACAAATGGAGATAACTGAGCAGAATAGAGTAAGAGGAAGAAGGAGAATGAAGAGATTATGATGACTAGAATGATACCGAGCTTAGCATAGATTTTAATATGAGAAAAATAATTTGAATTTGAATTAGGTCATATACTATTGCTTTCTAAGCATTGCTACAGTCAAAATCTCTTAACCGAGTGAGACTTAACTGTCTTTTTTCTTTTGGCATTCTATGAATGTTACTTGTTTTGTTGTTGACCCAAGTGAATGTATGGTCACAGAGAACTATTAGTGATAAATCCTCTAAAAAGGTCACACCTTACAATGTGTTTTCAACCTTTAACAGGGTTGGCTCTTCACTGAGCTCACTTTAGAAGAGTGAAAATATTTTGGGTTACCAGTCCTAAGTAGTTTTATACCCTTAATAGGGCTTCCACGTTAAAAATCAAGTGTTAAATGTGTATGGATGTGATGTTTTGATTTTTTACTTTACACATTACAATAACTAGTTAGATCGGTATATGTTAAATACTAGTTGGTTTATATTATCTAATAGTTAGTTAATTGATCAATAAGTCACACATAAGTTATTATTGAGTTGTTTAGTTTATTTTTTTCAAGTTGGTAATATACATCAAAGAGGAATTTGCGACTGTAGGAAAACTAGACATAACTGATTCACCCCCCTCTTAGTTATCTAACAATTGGTATCAAAGCACAAGTACTTGAAGGAAGAAGTTTGAAGGACTTAAGGTAAAGATCCAAAGATGTATAAGAGAGAGGTACCAAAGCTGAACAAGGATAATTTCTCAACATGACAAAATAGGATGAAGCTGTATCTATCAGACATTGGGGATTTTGCACTACACTATTTGGAAAATGATGATTGAGATTGCTTCTTCTCTATTAGATGCTTAATTTGAAGACATTAAGAATTGTACAACTGCAAAAGAAATGTGGGATAAATTGACACTAGTTCATGGTGGAGATCAAAATGTGCTCAGGGAAAAGGCAAAAATCTTAAGAGGAAAATTTGATGATATGAAGATGAAAGAAGGTAAAAACATAAGTCAGTACAACAACTAAGTCAAGGAAGTGGTGAATGCTATTCAAGGAGCAGGAAGAATTATTGAAGAAGAAATCATGGTAAGAAAAACTCTCAAAACACTATTGACTTCCTATGCTATTAGAGTCTCTGCAATACATGAAATAAGAGTTGTACCTAGTAATGATGTTTCCCTTGATAGTTTAATCGGTAGATTGACTACATTTGAGCTTAACGACTTTGATAATAGTGTTGTACCTAAGGTAGAATCTATATTTATGTCATCTTTAAATACTAGTGTAGACACCTAAATTTGATTACATCATTTAGTAATTTTATTTAGTCTTCTCCTAGGCATTTTATTAATTAAATATTATTATTTAATTAATTTGTGCCATCCCCTAGTTAATTAATTTAATTAATTAACTATAGTCCAATTAATTATTTAAATGACAAACTTGTAGTCTGATAATTAATTAAATCCCTATTCCTCTATTAATTTAAATGGATACACTTATCTAATTAAATTAATTCATAAACCCATTTTTTCCTCCCACTTGGAATTAAATAAAATATTTAATTCTAAAAAATCCTAATTCTCCTCCATTAGCTAATAATCCATGCTTAGCTAATCTAACCCTCCACTCATTCTCTCTCCTCCCATCACATGTCCCTAATCCTCCACTTACCCTCTAATCCAAAGCTAATCACCCCTTAAACATGTGCACAATCATAATCCAAGATTAAGGAATGCTAATCCATCACAAGTCAACCCTCATGTCACCATCACCACATCCTCCAATGCCAAATCATAAATCCTCTTACACATCTTTTACACACTTGTCCCCTCTCACACGTTCCAAAGTGGACACCTCCCTCAAGTATTTGGCCTCTCCTCTCATCCTCCCCCATTGTGACACTTGTCACAATGCTATGCATTTGAGAAAACACAATCCATGTGCTCTCTCTTGGGTGCATCTCCATCATTGCTCATTCCCCTTTTTCCTCTTAATCTTGACCATCCATTTCATACCTCTTTCTATAAAAGAGAAGCTCCCCTCCTTCATTTTCATCCACCATTGAAGCAAAGTTATTATGCCCATTTGTCTCTTGAAGCTTGAGCATTAGCATTTGAGCACACATTCCATCCTTGGACAAATCTTCTATAGCTTGAAGATTTCTTGGGTTTGTGAGGTTTGCATTCCTTTGGTTTTGTCTTCATTTTGTGGGTCTTAGCACAAGTGTTTGTTTAGATTGTTTTGTTGAATGCTAGCTTAGTTTGGTATTCTTAGACATTGCATTTTATACACTTACAACTAGAAGATCAAGTAATATATATAAGATAAGAAATGGAAGTGATTATGAAGTTGAATAAGATGAGCTTGAATTACTTGAAACATTAATGGCTAGAAGTCTACCGAAAGGAAAAGGAAAATACAGAGGTAAAATACTCTTAATATGTTTCAAATGTAAAGATATTGATCATATTGTTGCTAGATGTCCTGACAGGAATGACAATGAGAGGAAAAGTGAAAGATCAAATGAAAGAAATAATGATAGAAGTGATTATCAAGATTATAGAGGTAACCAACAACAAGGAAATAGAGAAAAATGAGACTATAGAGATAAAGGAGAAAATGCATGCTACCTAATTGAAGAAGATAATGATATCAAGAATAAAATCAATGAAGAAGAAGTGGGTGTATGTTGCAATGAAAGAAGATTCAAAAGAAGAAGAAAGGTATGTACAAAAGGCACTTATTTCTAAAGTAAGAAAAATGATACTTAGATTAGTGATAGTGGTTGCACACATCATATGACTAGTGATAATGATAAGTTTTAAAGTCTTGAACATTATAATGGAGGATTTGTAAAGATGGGAAATGATACACCTTGTCAAGTGAAAGGTAAAGGATCAATATTGATAAGAAACAAGATCATATGTGAAAATGCTTATTGGGTGAAAGGAATTAATTATAATCTATTGAGTGTAGAACATTTGAATAATACAGATCACTGAGTTGCATTTGAGAATAGAAAATCAAAGATCTATGATGATGTTGGAAGACTGATCGGTATTGGTGAACAATCAAAAGGTAACCTATTTTATTTGGATAATGTTAAAAATTCATATTTAATGGCTAAGAATGATGATGTTTGGTTATGGCACAAGAGGTTATGTCATGTTAATTTTGAAAACATGGTAAAGATCAGTAAGAAAAGGAAAGTTAGAGGTTTACTGAGTATATCTAAGCCTGACCAAGTGATATCATGCAAACAATGTCAAATGGGTAAAATGACAAAGTCTAGTTTGAAGAGAAAATATTATTCATCTAATTCAATTATGGATTTAGTTCATACTGACTTATGTGGTGCAGTGAGAATTTAGAGCTATTATGGAGATATATATTTTATCTTACTTTTTGATGATTTCTCTAGAATGATGTCAGTTATGTTTCTAAAAGAAAGATCAGAAGCTTTCAAAATGTTTAAGTGGTACAAAGAAAAAGTAAAGAAAGAAACTAGTAAGCAACTAAAATGCTTGAGATCTAATAGAGGAGGTGAATTCATTTCTGATGAATTTATTAACTTTTGTAATGAGCATGGTATCAAGAGATAGGTATCTACACTGAGGATACCAAAATATAATGGAATTGCTGAAAGAAGGAACATGTCAATTGTTGATTGTGCTAGAACATTGTTAATTGAAAAAGAGGTTGCACAAATATACTGGAGAGAAGCTATCAATATTTTTGTCTATGCACTGAACCAAGTAAAATTGAAGAAAAATTCAAACAAGACACCTTATGAGCTATGGTATGGCTATACACCTAATGTGGGATATTTCAATATATTTGGAAGTAGATGTTACATTTTGAAATATGATAGAAATAGAAAGTTTGAACTAAAGGAGATAAATGCATATTTCTAGGATACTCTACAAGGAGTAAGGCTTATAAATGTTTTTAACAAGACTACTAAAAAGATGATTGAAAGTGAAAATGTGAGAGTTGATGAGTTTGCAGAGAAAAATGACGATGAAAGCAAGAAGGAACTAGAAGACTAAAAAATATTTGTTTACATACAAAGTAAAGATCCTAACACTTTACCCAAACAATAACCTGGTGTCACTAAGCAACATAATACTGCTACTAAGAAACAATCATTATAGACTGAGCAACAAAAAATAGTTACCGAGGAAAATGATGATCATGCACCGAGTGGAGAAAAAAATTGAAGAACAAAGAACTGAGCCTGTATTAGAAAAATATGTGAGGAGACACCATCCATAGGATCTAATAATTGGTGACAAAGGAGCAGGAATGATGATAAGAAGCAATTCAAGGAATAATACATGTTTGATTTTTGAATTTGAACCTAGAACTGTTAAGGACATATTGTCAAATGATGATTGGGTTAAAGAAATGAATGAAGAGATTGAGAAAATACAGAAAAACAAGACATGGACATTAGTACCGAGGCCTAAAGACAAAAATGTGATTGACATCAAATGGATTTTTAGAAACAAATTGAATGATAATGGAGATGTTACAAGAAATAAGGCAAGATTAGTTTGCAAAGGTTATGCATAGGAAAAAGGAATTGACTATTGAGAAACTTTTGCACTCGTTGCTAGACTAAGAGTAAGAATTATACTTGCATATGCTTCTTATAAAGGAGTCAAGGTATATCAGATGGATGTCAAGTCTACCTTTCTGAATGGGATACTTGAAGAAGAGGTATACATTGAAAAACTTGAAGGTTTTATAGATCCAACTCAGAAGAACATGGCTTGTAAGTTGCACAAGGCACTTTATGGATTGAAACAAGAATTGCGAGCATGGTATGAAAGATTTCACTCCTATTTGATAAGGATTGGATTTTTTAGAACAAGCGACAATAATAATCTATATTTGAAAGGAAAATTTGATGATAAAATTATCATTCCTAAAAATTTTGTTGATGATATCATATTTCAAGGTCATGATACTTTATGAAAATATTTTGCTGATGAGATGAGAAAGGAGTTTGAAATGTCAATGTTTGGAGAGATCAAATTCTTTACTGGTTTACAAATTCAACAATTGAAGGAAGGTATCTACATCACATAGTCAAAATACATTAAAGAAATCTTGAAGACATTTGGTATGGAAGACTCAAAGCCAGTCAATACACCTATGGTAACCGGATGCAAGCTAACCAAGGATGACAAGTCAACCAAGGTAAATCAAACCTTATATAGATCTATGATTGGAAAATTGATGTATGTTGTCCATGGTAGACCAGATATTGCACATGCTTTTGGAATTGTAGCTAGATTTTCTACAAATCCTAAAGAGACACATATGATTACTGTAAAAAGAATCTTGAGATATCTGAAGAACATTGAGAAGTATGGAATATGGTATAAGAAAGATGATAATTTTGAACTGAAATTCTATACAAATGTTGACTGGGAAGGAATATTGATGATAGAAAAAGCACTACTAGAGGAGCTTTCTTTTTAGGTGAAAGATTTGTAACATGGATAAGCAAGAAACAAAGTTGCATTTCTTAGTCCACTACCAAAGCTGAATATGTAGATGCTGCTGCCAAATTCTCTAATATTGCATGGATAAAGAAATTGTTGGAAGGTATGAATGATGAAGTAATAGATCTAGTGACAATCTATTGTGACAACACAAGTTCTATAAACATTTCAAATAATCCAGTGATGCATGCAAAGACAAAGCACATATCCATCAAATATCATTACTTAAGGGAGGAAGTTTAGGGGAAACATGTCAAATTGGAATATGTTAAGTCACAAGAACAACTTGGAGATATATTCAAAAAACCCTTACTGAAGGATAAATTTGAGTACTTGAGAAGTAGACTAGGGGTCCTTCCCCTATCTAAGAGTCACTGAGGTGATATGGGGCTGCATCAACCTATTCTTTATTAGAAGATCTAATTATGTTGATGTAAGATGTTCACAATTTGGGATTCCTAAGGATGTGAAGAAGGTGGAAGACAAGCTAAAACATAGAGTATATGTACATGCAAGGTACAAGAATCTATAAAGGAACTACAAAGATACTTATTTGGCTACTGAAGAGCTTATTTTTGGAATTTATGTCACATGGAGAGATGACTATGCATGAAATATTCAATTTGGAAAGATGATAACTGAAAGGGAGAGTATGTGTAATATGCATTGAATAGAAAAGAAGAAAAATAATCTACAATAAAGAGAAATACTACAGGAGAGATAGATACTATGTAGTGATTAAACATATTAAAAACATAAGCTAAGGGAGATCTAACCAAGTCACAACATAAAGAATGAGTTGTAAACACTTAAGATTTGATTGGTATTCAATGGTGTATTTCATACTGTATTTCCATCAATGCCAAAGGGATAGATTGTTAGAACTACAACTGATAGACCACTTGGAGAACAAAATGGGAGAATGTGATGATGATCACCAAGCTACTAAGGTATATGTGAGACATTAGATCAGTTGTTATATAGATGTGTAAACATGGTTTCTGCATTAAAAATCAAGTGTTAAATATGTATGGATGTGATGTTTTGATAGTTTACTTTACACATTATAGTAACTAGTTATATCAGTATGTGTTAACTACTAGTTGGTTTACATTATCTGATAGTCAGTTAATTAATCAATAAGTCACACACAAGTTATTATCAAGCTATTTAGTATATTTATTTCAAGTTGGTATTATACACCAGAGAGGAATTTGGGACTATAGGATAACTGAATATAACTAATTCACCCCCCCTCTCAGTTATCTAACAAGAAACCCATAACACACTCAAATATTTATGTGAACCTCTAAAATTTGAACTAAATCAACTATAGACATCCCACAACACACTAATACCATCCATAGATTTCGATAATCAACACACTGATAACAACAGACCAAATAATTCATTGAACATTATAGGAACACTATCTGAAACAAAGAAATATGTTGACATCAATGACAAAACATAAATGACAACACATATATGCATATTATTCCAATAATCTCCCCCTTTGATATTGATTGCAACATATGATGTGAAAAACAATCTTCAATTTCAAATAAATCAAATCAATAGTACTACCAATAATATTCCAACTCTCCTTATATTGACACTTTCTCCCCCTTTTTTTTTTCACATGAACTTCTCTCCCCATTTGACATCAATGGAAAATGCACATATATGCACTTAACCATAGAATTCAAGAATTTGAACATCTAACTTACCAAGCTAACTACTCACCTTGAGTATTAGCCACCACTTATCAATACAAATTAAAGATATCTTTGTGAAATACATTGGATTGATGCAAACTAATGCACCTTAGTTATGATAAGGAGGGAAAATCACCCATATCTTACCTCTAAGATACTCAAAAGTGTCTTTAGGAAAAGGCTTCATGAAGATATCCACAATCTGTTCCTTAGTAGGCACATACTCCAATTTGACTTCTTTCTTATTAACCTTCTCTAAAAAAGTGAAACTTGATAGCTATATGTTTTGTCTTTGAATGTATCACTAGATTTTTAGAAATTTTAATAGCACTTGAATTGTCACAGTAGATAACAATAGGTTCATCACACTCTACCTTAACATATTTCAACATATATTTCATCCATACCACTTGAGTATAATTGAATGTAGAAACAACATATTTCATCTGTAAAGTAGATTGTGAAATACAATTTTGCTTTTTGCTCAACCATGAAACCAATCTCTATCCCGATAAAAGTGTACTACTACTAGCACCCTTACTGTCATCCACATTACCTCCCAATCAACATCAGTAAAAGAACTCAAGGTAAAATCATTATCTTTATGATACCATATGCCATAATCAATTGTCCCTTTCAAATATCTGAATATTATTTTAACAATAAAAACATGAGATTCCTTAGGATCTATTTGAAATATAGGGTAAGTGCACAAAGATGGGGGACCAAAAAGGGGGTATAAGATGCCACTTTTTTCCTGAAATCAGCAAACTCTGAACTTCAACAAGAAATTGAAGATAGTTAGACTCAAAATTTTGAGATGCGCCAAAAACAAGAGTTGTAATACTCTAAATCTAGTTCCTAAACTACTAACTTATTTTGAAAATGGTGTAGATTAAGGCCCTCAAAAAGGGGGAGCACAAAAAGTGGTCATGTTTTTTGTCCAAAAACATAACATAGCATCTGGTGTGCTCCCCCTAAAATGTTAACTTTTTTTTTGAATTTTTTTAATCACTCCAGTGAGAGGTTAGCTAACACCACATAGTTTATCCCAATTTTTTTTGGTAATTTTTTGATGAATGTATAATTCTTTATGAATTTATGAAGTGCACACATCTTGAAAACATGAAATTTATCTGTGCTCCCCCTAGAAATCATTTAAAACTAATCGAAAATTAAATTTTCTTTTTTTTTAAAGTGTGTAGAATGGAGTCTAGTTTCTAAAAATGTAACTTATTGCAAAATTTGATGAACAAGCCAAAATCTATGCCCAAAATACTGCATGTTGGTTTTTTACAAAAAATGGACATACACACAAAAGAAATTAGAGTTGAAAAACTTAACATAATCAGAATTCAAAAAAAATTATATGCTTACATAGCTAACATAGAGATTTGCAATATCATGTTGTCTGATTTTTACATTCTTGAGCCATGAGTAAACCTGGCGAGGAGCACACAAAAAAATATGGCATTTTTTTGTATGTCTACTGGAAAACACGTCTCAGGCCTATTTCAATTGTCCAAGCCTTTGGGTTGGATCTCCAAGGAAAATCCAAGCCTTAGGATTGGTAAATTCAAATCCTTTACAAAGTGTGCACGCCCAAAAGTGTGCATGCCCTATAGGGCGTGCACCCTATGTAAATCATAAATTTACATAGGGCATGCACCCTATAGGGCGTCACGCCCTATAGGGCATATGCCCTATGTAAATCATAAATTTACCTAGGGCGTGTGTGCTATAGGGCATGCACCCTATGTAAGATATAGATTCACATAGTGATGAAAAATATTCAAAGTGGGAGGAAGAGAGAGAGAGAGAGAGAGAGAGAGAGAGCACTCTCTCTCTCCCTCCCCCATACTCTCTCTCCCTCTCTCCCCCTTATCATGCTCTCTCTCACCTTCTCACTCTGACCTATATCTCTCTCCCTTCTCTCCTCTCTCTCTCATCACCCTCTCTCTCTCTCTCTCTCTCTCTCTCTCTCTCTCTCTCTCTCTCTCTCTCTCTCTCTCTCTCTCTCCCTCTCTCCCCCATACTCTCTCTCTCTCTCTCTCTCTCTCTCTCTCTCTCTCTCTCTCTCTCTCTCTCTCTCTCTCTCTCTCTCTCTCTCTCTCTCTCTCTCTCTCCCTCCCTCCCCCATACTCTCTCTCTCCCTCTCTCCCTCTCTCCCTCTCTCCCCCATACTCTCTCTCTCTCTCTCTCTCTCTACCCTTCTCTCCTATCTCTATTCTCTCTCCCTCTCCCCTTCTCTCTTTGCTTACCCTTCTCTCCTACTCTCTCCATTCTCTCTCCCTCTCCCATTCTCTCTCTCTCTCTCCCTCTCTTTCTTTTCTCCCTTTTTATTGTTTTACATAGGGTGTATGCCCTATAGGGTGTGCACGCTATAGGGCACACACCCTATTTAAGACTATGCAGAACATCTTTTTGTTTTTTATAGGGCGTGCACCCTATAGCGTGCTCGCGCTATGTAAAACTAGAAGAAACGGTCTTATTCACCAAGGATCTCATGAAAGAGGCCCACTTTTTCTTATGCTGTCTGAATTTTGCATTTTCTCCAACAAGCTTTCACTTTTCATGGTGTTGATAGTGACAAATCAACATCATTTTGCACCATAGTGACAAGTTTTCGCTTTGCACCATCATGAAAGTCAATTATTGGAATAAAAAAGACAAAAAGAGATTGAGGTAAGTTTTTTATTTTTTTACATGTCAAATATGAATAAATAGTGTTTTGGTTTATAATTGGTATGATATAGACTGGTTCTTGATACATAATTTGATATAAGTGTAATAAATTTATATTATAATTTGTCATATTGTAAGAGGTTTATATTATAATTTGACTTATTGGTTTACATTTATATTATATTTATAAAATTGTAGTCAATTAATATGTAGAAATCATCATCATGCCAAGGAAACGAGCAAAAAATTTAACACCGGAAGAGCATGAAAGAGACAAAGAGAAGAAAAGGGAAAGAATGAGACAACTTCGTGAACAAAAAAAATTAGATACTATAGAAGAAGATTTTTCTTTGGATGAGGAACATGAAACATCAATACAAAGTAAGAGAGAATTGGAATTGGAATAAAAAAGACAACGGATGAGAAACTTGCGTGCAACAAGACAATTGAATTATGAAGATGCAGGGACATCATCCAATGTTCGAGGCACACCAATGTATCATGTTGAAGGCACACCATTGTCTACTTCTGAAGGTGTGGGCACAACACATCATTATCTACATCCCAAGGTGTAGGCACAACATCGTCTCATGTTGAAGGCACTGAAGATGGTACACAATTCACACAGAATTTTTTTGATGCTCCTAGAATTATTAAGTATAGAAAACCAAAATATTTGATTGATATTGATAGTAACATTTTGCAAGCAATGCTTGACAAGATTCCCAAGCGTACTTGTCAAAGAAATGTTAATCATATTTGGAGATCATTTTTTGAGAATTTAAACATGACAGGAAGATGTCAACTATTTGTTGAAATGATGAGAAATCTGAAATTTAGGCCCATCATGAAGATTCTTGGGCTAAGAATGACGGATGAGTCAAGTGAAAAATCTATTGTCAAGAATCTAATGACTAAATATGAGAGTGTGGGTTCTACATCTCGCACGAAGGATAGTAATGTCACATGACGTGTACTTACATCAACAATAGTAAGCACTCAAATGAAGAAATCTCCACTCATTAGAAAGACAAGTAAAACATTGAAAATAAGTAGAAAGTCTCTAATGAGAGCCTTGGGAAGGTGTCAAAGAGTGGAAGATCCAAATAGCAATGAGTTATGGGCATTTTCTAGTAGACTACCGTGAAAAGATAAAGCAATTGTTGAAGCTTTGAAATCCTTGATTGAATAATTTTGGAAGAATAATACATGGGTATCTCCTAATCAAAGAGATGTTGTAAGAAGGAGGATTGGTAGTCAAATTTGTGTTCCACATCCAAAACATTTTTTGGATTCAACTCAAACACAATTCTTTGCAAAATTTATGCATACGTATCCTCAAATTAAAATTAGTCAAAGATATTTTGAAATGTGTAAACCTTTTTATGTCAAGATAAATCACACACACACACAACTTGTTGTTGTAGGATACATATTGAATTTTCTAACCATTTTGAAGTTTATAGGAATATATGTGTAGGTTTTCACTCTAACAATGTTTTGCAAGATTGTAACATAAATGTCCCACCTCGATCTTCAAGGGAATTGATATCTACCATTTTATGTGAAAGAGTGGATGGTCAACAATTTTACAAGCTCTCATGCTTGAATGGTACATGCATAGATTGTGGAGGTTTGTGATGTTTGCCAATTTGTCAACATATGGAGAGTACACATGCAATCGGTAACAAAATAGTGGAATTTGGAAAATATAAGACCATGACATACAATCTAAAAGATGGAAAAGAGGCTAAAAGATGTGATTTAGTAATTGAAAAAATTCCAGTGTATCAGTTCATGGACATTTTTTGTAAAAAAATTATTTATGAGTATGCAAGGCATACACATAGAGCGCGATGGTTAGATATGCAATTCAAGTTGTGCAAGCACACATTCCCACATGATACCATTGTTTCAATTGTGGACTTTGCAAAGAACTACATACTACAACCACAAAATGAGGTGCAAGCAAAGTATTACAGCTCTGAACAGGTTGCTATATTTGTTCATATAGCATTCATGCATGCACTAGACAGTACAAAGGAGAACATGAAGATATTGAGGGAGTATCATTTTTATATCAATGATGATCACTCACATTCTACAGAGTTTGTACATGGTTGCTTTCAACTATTTTATGGTCGTTTGGCAAATAGGGGCATAAAATATCATTGACATATCATTTGGTCAGATAATTGTGCATCCCAATTCAAGAATTCATGAATTTTTATTGGTTGTGCAGGATGCATAAGATTGCTGAAATTCAATATATGTGGAATTTCAAAGAGGCCGGTCATGGAAAGGGAGAGCACAATGGCCTAGGTGCATGTATTAAAAGAGCCTTAGCACGTGAAGAATTAAAGTACAAAGAGAAAGAAACATTGTCAGATGCGGGATGTATTGTCCAGTGGTGCAATGCTACAATGGGTCCAAGTAATGAAGGCGAGTCTACAGTTCATAGATTTTTTTGGTCGATGGATGAAACTAACATTGCACCATATGAGGATTATTGTACATTGACAGGATCGAATGAGCTACACTCTTTTAGAAGTTGTAATGTAGGTTCATGGAGTATCCACACATGACATATGGCATGCTTTTGTTCATCATGTGTAGATGAAGATTGGGATGGGTGTGAGTCAAAGGAATGGGTTGATGAATGGTATACATGTATTTTGAGTCCACTTGCCTCCTATCATCCCCATGAATCACTACAACCAACATAAATGGAATCATCCATTGACTTTGATCACTTATTTGATCTAGTACAACTAGGTCAGTATTTTCCACATACAAATAATCTCAAATTTAGTACTTAATCATAAATATTTAGTAAACTAATGTCCTCATTATGTTTATATCATTATAGGCCATGTTTTTGATGTTATTGCACCTAAAGAAAATGAAGAAGGGACAAATTATTATTTGTGTCATTGTGTAGAGGTGAAAAAGAAATTAGATCACTCAGTTATCGATGGTGAAGAATTAGAATAACCTATAGGAGCAGTGGTTGTAACTAGTACATGGCTTAGATGGTATGCTATGAAGAACCCTAGGTTGTGGTTGTTCGAGGATTGGGAGACACATAGAAAGATTCTTCATTATTCAAACCTTGTCATTGCATCAAATGTCCACTTAATCAGATATGGGGGAAGACCGCAAAATAAAACTCTTTGGAAGGTTCGTGAGTCAAACCACGAGGTAATACTTGAGACAATCAAGGGTAGGGTAGACCCAATTGGTTCATTGGACTAAATGGAGATACACAATATCATAACATGTCAAATTTATATAGCACTGTAAATTGGGTGGACTATAAATTTCTCATGCATTACCCAAGCCAAAACTAGCTTCTAAACAATCCTGCCATAAACAACACGTACAAAAAACCTAAAATCTTCCAACAAAACCTAACCCATAGTAGTAGGAAACTTGGTAATAGCCTTACTTCCTTTAGAAGCAGCATGCCTAGCTAGCTCTCGAGGAAAAACAAACTTGACATCAATCTCAATTTCTCTGGAGGAAAGTGTCACGATCTTGTTATATTTCAGCAAAGAAGCAACCTCAGGAGTAATCTTATCAAAAAGATCAATCATGAAGCTCTCCATGATATCCATGGCATCATTGGATATTCCCTTGGAGGATGCACTTGTTTCAACTCCTTGTATTCTTATATTTCATTGCTTTAACTACTGAATCCTTTGTGGGCTTGAACATCACTTTCTTTTCTTTTCTCATCTTTGGAGAATCCTTTACTTCATTCTCTCCTTTCATATCATCTTCTTTAAGACTCCACACCTTAGGTTTCCTTCAACAACTCCATATCCACCATATCAAACAGGTTCTTGGTTCATGTTTGTTTAAGCTTGCCAATTGGTTGGACCATCAAACAAATACTTGATGACTCTAATTAGAGGATTCTACCATCAATTTGAATATTTGACACTTCTAGATGTAAAAGCCCCAAATTGGTCCCAAAACCCCCTAGAAACTAGGTCTCGCCCAATGTCTTGTCTCCCAACACCATAGAAATTGAACTAAAGTTGATTCACCATCAATTGACCATCCTATGATGGATTCATGCATAAAATACCCCCTCCAAAGGCTAGAACATCTACTGCAGTACCCTTGCACCAATTTGATGACCCTTATGCACCCTTCAAACTCATCAAACTCCTTCAATCACTCTCAACTTGCAAACTCTTCTTATTTCCAAGGTTTTAATTCAGCCAACAAGTGGAGAGCTTCTCAAGGTACCGATCTCTTTCATAGAGAAGTTCCTGCTTCTTCTCAAGGTTCTCGTTTAGGTGACCAACTCCTTCGAGGTCCACAAATAGACCCATTAATTGGTAAAAGGGTAGATGCAATTTTGGAAAGATTATCCCAATTGAAGAGTAATGGAAATTCCAGTGAGCATGAAGTTATTACAGATCCAATGGGTGTATCTCCTCCACTGACAAATATAACTACTTCCAGAGACTTGAGTTTAAATGGAGACTGTCTGTTCCCAAACATGCCCCAGTTGAGTAGATGAACCAGATGTTGCTTGAGTAAACAAGATAGTGGTTTATTAAAGCATCTGCATTATCCCACTTTTTATCAGTTACTACTTTTTGAGTGGCTTGCTAGCTACTTCTATGCAGTATTTCTATAATATATAATGTCCTCATGCAAGTACATGCCACAGGCAGTCATTCGATCGCCACCGATGACTCCGTGTTGAAGTGTCCCTCAAGGTCCCTTAAGCATGAAATCAGTGATCTTTATGGGGTCATATCTTAGAGCTCATGTGAGGTAGCATGGATCCATCAATTGCTACGAGACTATGTTGCCAGGGCCTACAAAAGCCTGTCTCAGTTTTTGGAGATTCAACTTCATTTAAAATCAGCAACACATTCTCGATCGGTGTCAAAACTCAAGGTGTTCCTCAGCTGAAATGACCAACATTGCGTATCTTTCCAACCGTTAGTCGTAGCATCAAACCATCTATTCCAATAGCTCTAGATGGCTGGGTAAACACTAGTGGCAACCTCATTCACCACACACAGTCGTTCGATCACCGCCGACGACTTCGTGCTGAAGTGTCCCTGAAGGTCTCTTAAGCATGGAATTGGTGATCTTTGCAGGGTCATATCTTGGAGCTCATGCAAGGTAGAATCATTTCATTAGTTGCTATGAGACCATGTTGTCGAGGCCTACAAAATCCTATCTCTATTTTTGGAGATTCATCTTTTTTTAAATTTGGCAACACATTCTCAATCGGTGTCAAAACTTAAAGTGTTCCTCAATTGAAATGGCCAACATTGTGTATCTTTCAAACTGTCAGTCATAGCATCAAATAGTCTATTCTAATAGCTTCGAATGGCTGGGTAAATGCTAGTGGCAACCTTGTTCGGCACCCAAAGTCATTCAATCCCCACCGATGACTCCGTGCTGAAGTGTCCCTCAAGGTCTCTTAAGTATGGAATTGGTGATTTTTGCGAGGTCATATCTCAGAGCTCATGTGAGGTAGAATCGATCCATTAGTTTCTATAAGACCATGTTGTTGGGGCCTACAAAAGCCTATCTCAGTTTTTGGAGATTCAACTTCTTTTAAATTTGGCAGCACATTCTCGGTCGGTGTCAGAACTCAAAGTGTTCCTCAGCTAAAATGACCAATGTTGCATATCTTTCAAACCGTCAGTCATAACATCAAACTGTCTATTCCATCACCTTCGGATGGCCAGGTAAACACTAGTGGCAACCTCATTTGATCCCCACCGATGACTCCATGCTGAAGTGTCCCTCAAGGTCCCTTAAGCATGGAATTGATGATCTTTATGGGGTCATATCTTGGAGCTCGTGTGAGGTAGAATCAATCCATTAGTTACTATGGGACCATGTTACTGGGGCCTACAAAAGCCTATCTCAATTTTTAGAGATTCAACTTCTTTTAAATTTTGCAACACATTTTCGGTCAGTGTCAGAACTTAAAGTGTTCCTCAGTTGAAATGGCCAATGTTGCATATCTTTCAAACCGTTGGTTGTAGCATCAAACCATCTATTCCAACAGCTTCGGATGGCCAGGTAAACGCTAGTGACAACCTCATTTGACACCCATAGTCATTCGATCCCCACTGATGACTCCATACTGAAGTGTCCCTCAAGGTCTCTTAAGCATGGAATTGGTGATCTTTGCAGGGTCATATCTCAGAGCTTGTGCAAGGTAGAATCGATTTGTCAGGTGCTACGAGGCCGTGTTGCTAGGGCCTACAAAATTTTATCTCAATTTTTGGAGATTCAACTTTGTTTAAATTTGGCAACACATTCTCGTTCGGTGTTAGAACTCAAAGTGTTCCTCAGCTGAAACGGCCAACGTTGTGTATCTTTCAAACCATCAGTTGTAGCATCAAACCATCTATTCCAACAGCTCTAGATGGCCGGGTAAACACTAGTGTCAACCTTGTTCAGAACCCACAGTCATTCGATCCCCACCGATGACTCCATGTTGAAGTGTCCCTCAAGGTCTCTTAAGCATGGAATCAATGATCTTTGTGGGGTCATATCTTAGAGCTCGTGCGAGGTAGAATCAATATGTCAGTTTCTATGAGACCGTGTGGCTGGGGCCTACAAAATTTTGTCTCAATTTTTGGAGATTCAACTTCTTTTAAATTTGGCAACACATTCTCGATCGGTGTCAAAACTCAAAGTGTTCCTCAGTTGAAATGGCCAACGTTGCGTATCTTTCAAACCATTAGTCATAGCATTGAACCATCTATTCCAATAGCTCTAGATGGCTGAGTAAACGCTAGTCGCAACCTTGTTCGGCACCCACAGTCGTTCGATCCCTGCCGATGACTTCGTGCTGAAGTGTCCCTCAAGGTCTCTTAAGCATGGAATCAGTGATCTTTGCAGGGTCATATCTCAGAGCTCGTCTGAGGTATAATCAATCCATTAGGTGCTACGGGGCCATGTTTCTAGGGACTACAAAAGCCTATCTCAATTTTTAGAGATTCAACTTCATTTAAAATCGGCAACATATTTTCGGTTAGTGTCAGAACTTAGTGTTCCTCAGTTCAAATGGCCAACATTGTGTATCTTTCAAACCGTCGGTCGTAGCACCAGACCGTCAGTTCCAATAGCTCTGAATGGTCAGGTAAATACTAGGGGCAACCTCGTTCACCATGCATAGTCATTTGAACCCCACCGATGACTCGATGTTGAAGTGTCCCTCAAGGTCCCTTAAGCATGAAATCAGAAATCTTTGCGGGGTCATATCTCAGAGCTCGTGTAAGGTAGAATCGATTCATCAGGTGCTATGGGACTATGTTTCCAGGGCCTACAAAAGCCTGTCTCAATTTTCAAAGATTCAACTTCTTTTAAATTCAGCAACACATTCTCGGTCAGTGTCAAAACTCAAAATGTTCCTCAGTTCAAATGGCCAATGTTGCGTATCTTTCAAACCATCAGTCGTAGCATCAAACCATCAGTTCCAACAACTCCAGATGGCTAGGTAAATGCTAGTGGCAACCTCGTTCACCATGCACAGTCATTCGATCTCTACCGATGACTCTGTGCTGAAGTGTCCCTCAAGGTCCCTTAAGCATAAAATCAATGATCTTTGCAGGGTCATATCTTGGAGCTCATGAAAGGTAGAATTGATCCATTAGGTTTTATGGTACTGTGTTTCCAAGGCCTACAAAATCCTATCTTAGTTTTTAGAGATTCAACTTTGTTTAAATTTGGCAACACATTCTCAGTTAGTCAGAACTTATAGTGTTCCTCAGTTCAAATGACCAACATTGTGTATCTTTCAAAACATCAGTCGTAGCATCAAACCGTCAGTTTGATTAGCTCCGGATGGCTGGGTAAACACTAGTGGCAACCTTGTTTTCCATGCATAGTTGTTTGATCCCTGTCGACGACTCTGTGCTGAAGTGTCCCTTAATGTCCCTTAAGCATGAAATCATCGATCTTTGCGGGGTCATATCTCGGAGCTTGTGCAAGGTAGAATCGATCTGTCAGGTGCTACGAGACCGTGTTGCTAGGGCCTACAAAGCCCATCTCAGTTTTTGGAGATTCAAATTTTTTTAAATTCAGCAACACATTCTTGGTCGGTGTCAGAACTCATAGTGTTCCTTAGTTCAAATGGCCAACATTGTGTATCTTTCAAACCGTCAGTTGTAGCATCGAACTATCAGTTCCAACAGCTCCGAATGGTCAAGTAAATGCTAGGGGCAATCTCATTCACCATGCATAGTCATTCAAACCTTGCCAATGACTCTGGGCCGAAGTGTCCCTCAAGGTCTCTTAAGCATGAAATCAATGATCTTTGCGAGGTCATATCTCAGAGCTCGTGCGAGGTAGAATCGATCTGTCAGGTGCTACGGGACCATGTTGTCGGGGCCTACAAATTTCTATCTCAGTTTTTAGAGATTCAACTTCTTTTAAATTTGGTAACACATTCTCAATTGGTGTCAGAACTCAAAGTGTTCCTCAGTTTAAACGGCCATCGTTGTGTATCTTTCAAACCGTTGGTCGTAGCATCAAACTGTTTGTTCCAACAACTTTGAATGGTCGAATAAATGCTATTGACAACCTTTTTTGGCATACACAGTCATTTGAATGACACTGATGACTCTAGGGTGAGTAGTAGGATGAGTGCAAATATGTATTCTAGTGTTTGTCATTAACAATCAGTCAATTAGGGGACAATTAGAATTTTTTTTGTAAAAGCATAAGGTTGCACATCCACATCTTCCATAGTAATCTTATTAATAAAAGAACTCTTTCCAACATTAGGGTACCCCAAGAATCCTTATATTATATTTATACATTTATGTATTCATTTCATTAATTTTGTTATTATTATAGTTAAGGAATTGACTATTATTGAGGACAGTGACTGGCATTTGTAGCACAGTCAGCAAGTTAAACATACATCGATAAACATACAAGCATAACTATAAGGCATGAGAAATTTACAAAGCAAAGACATGAACATAAACATAATTTAGTATACATCAATACACCAAATACATGAATTGCATACCTAAAACATAAAAAAAAAATATTTGTAGGGCATGAAGTCAAATATATATGTCCAATAATGTCATACATTGAATATATTCAATACAGTAAAATTGGCTTCCTCAAAGCCAAATGGATGTACAACGTATCATTGATACAATATACAAAAAATATGTCCACTAATGCCATATAGGCATACAATCCATATCCCTAATCTAGTCCTTTCCCGCTAGGGGAAGAAAACAAATCCTGAGCTATCTTTGATGGTCGCGTTGATGGAGATGTAGTGGATGTCGTAGTCTTCCGAGTGCGCTCACTCATCCTCTTGTCTAGACTCTTCTGTAGCTCGACCCAATAAAAAAAAAATAGATAGAGATAACTAATATACATCAAAATTGAATTATACAATGACATAAAATTGAATATTGGCTTACCGCTAGCAAATAGTCACTATGTTCATCCACCGAAGGTGTATGCTGGTGATCTGGAGTCATAAGTCCCTACAACAATGATCAAAATAATAATTAAAATACATACATGGATATCATTATAAAATTCAATACAAACTATTAAAATAACAATTAAAGTTAAGTGATCTCTTTCATACCTCAGTCAGTGCTTCAAAACTAGCTACTACTGCAGCTACTCCACGATCCAAAGTATCACAGACATAAGAAGGAGTCTCTGATGTCAAAAGCTGAAAATGAAACAAAAAAAGTAAATTATGTAGTTATCAAGATTACACATATTTTTTACAACCCTACTAATGAGTAAATGATACCTCCGTGAAGGTTCCACCATGTCCTCCAGTGTGTGGTGTCGAAGTCGAAGCTCCAACATTAAACTAGTGCACATGTACATGGAAAATTATAAGATAACCATTCATATAAGAACGTACTACTGACATGTTAATTATAATGCATTATTACATGTATACCTGTGGACTCAATGGTGACCTCACAAACCCAAGTGAAAGAATGTAATCATCGTGCCTCTGGATTTTGATCATAATTTGTCTAGTAATTTAGTCATTCATTCATTAATTAAATATGATCAAGTAAATCCAATTAATATGAAAATAAAGATATGTCAAGGAAAGTTGCACGATACCCTTCGCTGTCTGTTGTGAATGTTGATGGTCCACCAGTGCACATCTAATGCACATGCACAATAAGTTAGGATACAATTATTCATATAATTACATAATAATCAAATATGTTAATTAAATATTTTATTTGATACATACTTGTGGAATTAATGACGATGTGTAAAAGGGGACATTAGGATCATTGCCACTTCCACTGTCACTGACACTCTTGCCCTGAATTTTCATCATAAACAATAGATACTAAATTAAATAGTTATTCTTTTATAAATGAAATATGATCAAAGCAATTTAATGAGCTTGGAAATATTTACCTTTCTGTCAATGCCAAATGTCGTATTTAGAAAGGTATCAGTCATCAATCTAGAATCCTCTTCCTCTCTCTCGCTAGTACCAAATGTGCACAAGCATCCACATGACCAAAAAATATGCCCCCTCAAGGATTGACCATAGTCACCCTCAACTAAAGGAGTGGAACACTGAATGAGAGTCTGTGTTAGAGCACTAATCATGCCCAATGTGTCTGCCTCTACATGTTCCTTCACAACAAAAGGAATACTAACATGATCCAACAGTGGCTTGCCACTAGCAGCCCTAGGTGCGTTAGGGTCATGATGTGCCCCTACTTGATCAAATGATGAACCCTCTCCTCTACCTTGAGAATCCAGCATGTCAAAATAATTTGGCACCACCTTGAGTACAAACTCACAATAGAGTTTCCTCAATAAATATATAGGAACCTCGTGATTGTTACAAGGAGGTGAATCAAAGACCATCCACCATCTCTCCCAAAAATTGTTTTTAATGTCTTCATTTATGCACCAATGAATTGGGAACCTCCTTGTTGTAGTTCTAAGAGTATTTGCATCCCCTGGTTTTTTAAATAGCTGGCAAATGTCATCTTTTGTGATTTTTTTTCTTATTTATGTCCGCATAAGATAATTTATTTGCATAATATTATTTTTGTTCTTCTCTTTTATCCCACCATAAATTAATTTTCCCACTAACTGTGCTTATGTGGGTCAAGATTGCTTCCAATGATTTTGCAAGTCTTTCCCTACCAGGATTTGTACTACTAGAATCTTTTAACCTATTAATTAAAGATTCTAATTCTTTTTTCCCTCTTTCAATTTGGTTCATCAAATTTTGTTGTGTTCCAAGAGGAGGTTTCTTGATTGGTGGAGGCAATTGAGTTTCATTTTCTTCATTTCTTTCTTCATTGGGTTCTTCATTTGGTTCTTCATGAGGAGACGAAGGGTTTGGTGGAGGGAGATTATTTCTTCCTGGCAATGAAAAAAACTAATTTTTAAAATATTCATTACACAAAAAATTTAAGCAAAAACAAATTTGAACAAAACAAATTTAAACAAAAACAAATTGCAACAAAACAAATTGCAACAAAACTCAAATTTTAAAACAAATAAGAGGCATGATAAGCTTTAAAAACACTTACCTCTTCTTTCGAATCGAACTTGATGATGCCCTGGATCCATTTGATCGATGGATGAACAAAAATAATCGATTCACAAGAAAATATAATAGGGCGTGCGCACTTTAGAATCTCCTCTTAGCTGAAAATGCAGGTTTGAGAAAGCAAAATGAGCTTCCAAACCCGTGTGCAACAAACTTTATAATAGTTTTTCAAAAGGTTATACGCCCTATAGGGCACACGTGCTTTGGAAAACTTAGTGTTTTCCAGAGCACGTGCACCCTATAGGGCGCACATGCTTTGGCTTGGATTTCCCAAGCCTAAGACTTGGGCAACCCAAGCCATAGGGCGTGCACCCTATAGGTTGCACACCCTTTATTGTGTGCGCACTATGCATGATGGGGGGCCAAAAAGAAAAGTGGCATCTTTTTGGTCCCCCATCTTTGTGCACTTACCCTATAGAAACAATACATACAACACTCATGATATCAGGTTTGGTCTGAGTGAAATATAATAATCCACCAATCATAGATCTATTTCTGGTTTGATTTTCTTTAGGGGAATCATCATCCTTTATCAACTTACATTCGATCACCATAGGATTACTAATTGTCTTTGAATATTCCATACCAAACTTCTTCAACAACTCTTTCACATACTTGGATTGAGATATAAAGATTCTATTATCTGATTGTGTGATTTGCAATCCTAGAAAGAATTTCTTTTTTCCAATCATAGACATCTCAAATTCATTTTTCACCTCATTAGCAAACTCTTTGCTCAACTTATCATTTTCACCAAAGATAATATCATCAATAAAAAATTCAACAATTAAAATATTATCATGATCAATCTTGAAATACAAATTACTAGCAACAGTACGTTTGTTAAATCCAAGCTTTAGTTAATACTTATCCAATATTATGTACCATGCTCTAGGGGCTTGCTTCAATCCATACTAAGATTTATTCAATCAACAAACCCTATTTCTCTCATTAGTTAATGTAAATCCATCTAGTTTCTCTTTATACACTTCTTCCAATTCACCATTAAAAAATATAGACTTTACATCCATTCGATATACTTTAAAATCTTTGTAAGAAGCACAAGAAAGAAATAATATCACACCTTCAATTCTAGCCACAAGATAAAAATTATCAACAAAGTCTATACCTTCCATTTGTGAATATCCTTTGCAAACAAGTCATGCCTTATTTCTCATCACTTCACCATCTTCATTTTTTTTTAATGAAACACCCCTTTTGTTCCAATTACATTCTTATCCTTAGGTCTAGGAATAAGAACCCATGTTTTTTTTTCACAATCTGATTCAACTCTTCTTTCATTTCTTTCACCCAATGTTCATCTTGACATGCTTCATTAACATCTTTAGGTTCAATCTTTGAAATCAAGCAATACTCAACTATATCTTCAACAACATTTCTTCTAGTTTGGACACCTTTATTTTATCACCTATTATCTAATTTTCTAAATGATTCAACCTTATATACTTTGGAGTCTTAGGATTTGCATGGATTCCAGACTCTTGTGTTTCTACTTTATGATTTGCACTAGCTTCTTCATCTGGATTTCCTTGAATAATCTGAACTTGATTATGAGCTTGAGGTTTCATTTCTTGATTTTTATTGTCATCCTAATCATTTGAATCATATCTATAAGATCTAGATTTTTTCTTATTACATTCACCCACCTTGACATTTTCACTCTCAACAATCTTCCTCAATCTATTTTTGTAACATCTTTATGCCTTTCTTTTTGTAGAATAATCAAGAAAAATTGCTTCATCACTTCTAGTATCAAACTTTCTTAAATCTTCATTTCTTTTGATATAGCATTTACTTCCATAAATTCTAAAATATCTCATAGTAGGTAGATTTCCATACCATAACTCATAAGGAGTCTTACCCGTATTACCATTTATTTGTACTCAGTTAAGTGTGTAAACTGCAGTACTTATGAATTTTCTCTAATAAGCATGTAAAACATTTCTTTCAATCATCATCATCCTTGCAGTGTCTAGAATGGTTTTGTTCTTCCTCTCCACTACACCATTTTTTTGTGGGGTCTTCAAAGAAGACATTTGTCTCTTTATCTCATTCTCTTCACAAAATGCATAGAACTCACTAGATTTGAATTCACCACCTCTTATATCTTACATAGTTTAGCTTCAATCTCATCTCTATCTTAATCATAGCCTTGGAAATCTTAAATTTTTCTAGGGCCTCATATTTCTTCCTCAATAAAGTAACCCACATCATCCTTGAATAGTCACCAATCAAGAACATGAAATATTTTTCACCTTGAAAACTTATAGTTATAGACACACCACATAAATCAGTATGTACAAGATCTAACAATCATTTTGAACAATAAGTTTTTCTCTTGAAAGTAGATCTAGTTTGTTTACCCATCTAACATTTCTTACAAATAGGATTAGTAGGTTTCAACAGCTTAGGAAGATATCTCACAACCTGAGTAGTACTTATCTTGGTAATATTATCAAAATTCACATGACACATCCTATAATGCCACAACCAAATTTCATCAATATGTGAAATCAAGCATTTATTCTTAGCACTATTCAAATGAAATGCATTACCTTTACATTTTTTACCTGATGCAATCTCAATACTGAAGCTTCCCAATATTATACACTTGCCATTCTTGATTTGTAGTTCATACCCTTATAAACTAACTATCCAATACTCAACAAGCTATGATTTGAACCTTTAACATATACAACATCATCAGTATTTTTCTTACCATCAAGAGTAATAGGTCCTTTTCCATAGATTAGACAAGGAGTGTCATCACTAAATACTACCATCATATCTTTCCAAACTCACAAACTTTCTTATCATCTATTTTATGAAGTAAACATCTACTTTCATTCACCCATTCATCTTTATCCTCAACTTGTGCAACTAAATCTCTTTCCACATTCATGAAAATTGTAGAATCAAGATCATCTTATTCATTGATAGCAATAAATACCCATTCATCTTCTTTTGAACCACCTTCATCAAACTCATCATTTGTCACACCTTCATTAGCAACATAGTAACATTTCTTCTAATATCTAGGTTGGAATTTCTTAGGTTTATGCTTTGGAACTCTTTCAGGATACCTTGAAAAAAAATGACTTTTCTTATTGCAAGAAAAACATTTAAGAGTAAGTTTTCCTTCATACTTACCAACACTTTTAGGAAATATCTTGGTAATAAGGGCTTCAATATCTTATAGCTTACACTCTTCTTCTTTAATCTCTTCATCTCTTTTTCATATCTAGATACTCTTGTAGAAATTTATCCTAGATCATATCTCTTCTTATCCTTAGAAATAGTAGCTTTGAATGCAATTTTAACTTTAGGAAGGGAATCACCAAATTCACTCATCTCAAAAGATAAAATTTTACCAACCAACATGTCTCTAGTCATATTTGTCATAGTCTAGATCCCCTCAATAGAAACAACCTTGTGTCTATAGGAAGGGGGTAAACATCTAAGCACTTTAGCAATAATCTCTAGTTCATCCAACTATCCACTAACATGCCCAATTCTGAAAAAAATCATTTATCTTCTGCATGTAAGTATTAATGCTCTCATCTTTTCTCATCATTAATGAATCATATTTTTCTTTCAAGTTTTGCAACTTTTCAAGCTTCACTTAGGTATCACCTTGATACAATGTCTCCAAATTCTTCTAGATCTCATGACCAGTCTTCAATTCTATTACATTTTTCATCTTAGTATTAGTCAAGGCACTCAATAATTCTTCCTTATCTCTAATGTTATATTCAACCTTCTTATTCTCATTAGGAGTAGTAGTAGAAATATTTGTTGGAGGAACATATGGATTCTCAGTAATCTACCAATATTATTCACCAATGCATCTTAGATGAAATTCCATGTCAACTTTCTAAAGAGTATAATTTGTGCCATCAAATATCAAACTATCCTTCTTAAAAGCACCCATCTTGGATCACGTCAAGTGATTAAGCTTCCCAAAGAGGAACTAGGCTCTGATACAAATTGATAGAAATATGGAAGCATACAACTGAGAGGAGGAGGGGAGTGAACCAGTTGTCTCTAAACTTCACCAATTAAACAAAAATTTAACCTTAACTTTGGATTTGATAAATAAACAATAAATCACAAATTTACAACACATCAAGAACACATAACACCAAGATTTTTTTCATGGAAACCAAGTCAAGGAAAAAACCACAGTGAAGTTGAACCCACAAGATGTTGTACTTTGTTAAAAGTACTATACCCTATTAGGAGTATTACAATGGAAATGCATAGACATTCAGTAACACTTCTTAGAGATCATGGCTCAAATACAAAAAGGTTTCATGCCCTCAGAATGCTCACTGCATTACAAAAATTTGGATTATAGCCATCCACATATCATGAACTGGATAATAGCATCTTCAACATGTCTGAATTAGTTTCATTGAAGTACAATAACAACTTTAATTTCCACACCAAATCTCTACCTTCAAAATACAAAATCAATATTTTCACATCCACACACTCTCACACATGATCCATACATGAATACAATTACATTTATACATCTCATCAACCTTAAAGAAATAAACAAGGTCGGCTAAACTCTCACCATTTAAATACTCAAAATATAACCACTCAATTACAAATATTCAATGTGAACCAATGAATTTAGTCTAAGAGATAACACCAACCATTAACACCATCCTCGAACATGCTAAGCATCCAATAATCACTCCTCGATCATTTACAACACACAACATCACCAAGCTAGCCAAGAACATGAACTCACCAACTAAAAATCACCAAATGTGAGCACCATGATCAATGAGAACCAACAACAAAACTAGAGCATGATCTAGAAACATTCACAAGAATCATGAAATACCACATACACATCCACTTCAACTCAAATTATTAAAATTATCAACACCATCATACTGAACCTCTGAACACAAACAACTGTGACTTCCATCCAAGAAAACACATCTTGTGAACCTTCAAATCACAAGCCAATAGAGATGAGTACATACATCAATATTCCAAACACACTACACATATCCACATATGAAAATATTACAATGTGAAGCACTACTGATCCAAATACTATCATATTTTCTTTTTTCACTGAACAACTAAAAAATAAGACTCTCTATAGAAACCCATATAACACTCAAATATTAATGAAAATATCTAAAATTTGAATTGAATCAACTACAAACATCTCACAACACACTGATACCATCCAAAAATTATGATAATTAACATAGTAATAACACTAGACCAAACAACTCACTGAACACAATAGGAACACTATCTCAAATAGGTTAACATCAATGAAAAAACATCAATGAAAATAAATATATGCATATTATTCCAACAACATGTGTATGAGTCCTTGATGTATGGTGAAGGATAATGATCCCAAGATCCAACACACATTCATTACCACCCTACAAGTGCTTTGGGGAGACAATGTAAGTAGACTGAGGATGAATCCATTGTTGTTTCAACAATGGTTTGTCATTCATCAAGCAATGGCAGATTCTTGTCCTTTCCCATGCTTCAGTTCTTATACATACTTTAATTTTGAACATGCATCTATTTTTTTAGAGTTATCTCATGGCTTGTGTGGGCCTTGTACTTTTCTAGATGCAATAAATTTTTAAAACATAATGAAATGTTATTTTATCAATACTTTCCTTTCTACACAAAACACTTAATCTGAAACTAAAGTTATAAAATGTACCTTTAACCTTGTATGTAGGGGTTTTATGCACAAGTTTAAAGAAACAATTTAGTAGTACCAAACTAATCAAGAAAACTATTAATAATTAAACCCTACAAATAAAAAATAACAAACATCATATCCAAATATTAAACATATATGCAAACCAAATCATTCTTAAGGCTTTTGTTGCTTCTCTTTGTTGTTGTTGGGATGTAGCACTCAATGGTGATTCGGTAGCATCCAGACTTAAGAGTTTTGATAAATTGTGATACTCTGATAATAAATTGACATTAGTTCGATGCAAAATTCAAAGATCAAATTGTGATAAATGAAGGTTTCTTATATAAAAAAATGGGTTTGAACGAACGTCGATCAAAGAAAATCACAATTGGTGGACAAGAAAGAATGAATTTTAAACTAAAAAAAATTGAAGATAAGATCAAAAGATATTTTTCAATTTTTGGAGAAGATAAAGTTTCCAAAAAATTGAAAATATGAAAAATAAAAACCTTTAGATACTTTCTGATTGTGGATTTTCAGAAAAACTGATTTTTGAGATTGTGAGGATTTTTAATTTTCAAAATTGATAATTCCTCATAAATTTGGTTTTTTTTTCTGATTTTCAAAGATTTAATCAAATTAAAATTTCAATTAAATTAGAAAGATGGAATTATTTGAAATTAAATAATATAATAGAATTAAATAAAATTAATAAGAAATTGAAATTGAGGAAAATTGAGATGAAATTAAATTAAATTAATTTAACTAAGAAAAATTAAATTAGCTATTTTAGATAATTAATGATAATTATTTAAATTATGGGATTTTAGAAATAGATTTTAATTAACTAGTGAAAAGTAATTAATTAAATAAACTTAATTAATTTAGAGGAAATGATTAAATGATAAAAAAGATTCAAATCTTAGAGTAAATGAGATGATTAAATAATGATTAAAGAGCCATTAATTAATAGCAAAATAATTAGTGCATTAAATGTGAACTCGCAAGTGTGCCCATTTTTTGTTATCTACATTTGTCCCTCTCATTATAATGCGATTATGAGTGTTGTATAAAATAATTTCAAACTAGGTCATGCCCCAGCTTGTCCTAATGATAGTAGGTGGTTGTATACCCCCTTGAGAGATTGTTTGTGCAAGAAAGACATGAATGATATCTCAATAGAAGATGATAAATATTAGATGAAATGATGAAAGAGACGAATAGTTAGTAAGAAGTGAAGATTTAGTAGATGATGATGGTTGGCTGATCGACATTGGATTGTTAACAAGAATCATGTCTGGTTTTAAGAAGGATCCATCATGTATAAGACTAGTGACAACGTTTGGTTTAAGGGAAGGCACACCCTGTATGAGAAAAGAGACACCGTCTAGTTTCAGGAAAGATACATCTTGTATAAGACATGTGATCATTGATTGACTGAATGATTGATAGAAATGATTTGACAAATTTGACAAATTGATGTATTGACAATTTTGACTAATAGAAGAAATGTTAGCGAGAAGTATGAATTAGATATCTAAGAATGAATTAGGAGAAATGAACTAGAAGAATTGAAATTATGATATCAACTTGGATGATGTATTGAGTCACTACCAAAAATATTTTACTTTTTCCATCATTGTGCTTTATTTGAAAAGGAAGAGATTTGAATGCATCCAGATATTGACCATCTAGATACCAATACAATCTCTGCTGAAGAAAGCATAAAGAAAACAAGGAATGTTTTGACATCATCCCAGGGTTGTCTTAGATCATGGATGTGTGTGGCTTCTAGATGCATGACAATACTTATCACATTCATCCTACATCATCATTGCACCTAGAATTTCATGAAACACCCCACAAATAGAAACAAGATTATGAACCATCATAGCCACTCTCACCACTTGGTGGTATCCTTGAGGAGCATAGGAACACAATCAAGAAAGATAAATCAATAATGGACTGACATGACAGACTTTTTCAATAGCCTTATTGATCATTGATTGGTTTGATTTGATTGATTGTGTCTAGTTTCATTAATGTAATACCTATATAAGACCGATTTGTCTTGTTTCAAGTGTATTAATCACTATATAAGACCACCATTTTGATTGATTGATTGATCGATAGATAACATATTAGATAGTTGAAAAAGATGGGTTTCATGAGTCCATTACTGATTTATGAAGCTCATCGTTTCAATTTGAATTTTTTGCTTGATCATCACTTTCTGTTTATCATGATAGAGATGTTTTTGTTGTAGGATTTTGACATGTTTTGATTTTTTTGGTTGATTGATTTCTTTAGGATGTTTTGCAATGTTTTTGGTCCATCAAAGGTTTCATATGTTTGAAGTCGAGGTATGTGCGGCGTATAACATAAGTGAAGGCCCTTATCATAGACACCCCAAACATAGTTTCCTTAGATAATTTTTTTTTTTTTTGGATTATTTCAAGATCATATATGATGTTTTTGATCATTTTTAGGACTTTTAAATAAATTTTTTGGAATTTTTCAGGATGTTATTTTAAATTTTTTTTAGAACATTATTTGAAATTTTTAAAGATTTTTTAGGACATAATTGCAAATCTTTCATCCTTTGCACATCAATCAAGCATGACTGGTAGGAAATTTATCATACCACATGTTCAATCAACAAATGTTTCACAACATACAAATGTCAATGTGGTATCACCAACATGTAGGGGGTTTATGTACAAGTTTAAAGAAATAATTTAGTAGTACCAAACTAATCAATAAAACTACTAATAATCATTAACCCCTACAAACAACAAAATAACAAACATTATATTAAAAAATTAAACACATTCAAACCAAATGATGCCTGAGGCTTTTGTTGCTTCTCTTTGTTTTTGTTAGGATGTAGCACTCAATGGTGATTCAACATCATCTAGAATCAAGAGCTTTGATAAATTGTGATACTTTGATAATAAATTAACATAAGTTCAATGCAAAATTTAGAGATCAAATTGTGAGAAATGAGGGTTGCTTATATAGAAAATTGGGTTTGAATGAATGGTCAAGATCGATCAAAGAAAATCATGATTGGAAGACAAGAAAGAATCAGACTGAAGAGATTTTGAGAAAGTTTCTATTTCGAGCTAAAAAAAGCTGAAGATAAGATCAAAATATATTTTTCAATTTTTGGAGAAGATAAAGTTTCTAGAAAATTGAAAATCTGAAAAAATAGGAACCTTTAGATACTTTCTGATTTTGGATTTTCAGAAAAATCAATTTTTGAGATGCGAGGATTTTTAATTTTCAAAATTGACAATTCCTCGTAAATTTAGTTTTTTATGATTTTCAATTTTATTTTTTGGAAAATTTTTGATATTTATATTAATAAAGCTGGTTCAAAAAAGGGCTCCCAGAGAAAAGAACCAGTAAAGAAAAACTTCATTCGTTACCCATAATACAAAAGGCAGACAAATCTACAAGTTTTCCTTAAATTCTTGATCCTAACTACATAGTCCATCCAAAATCCCAATACATTTAGATCAAAATAACCATCATTCCCATACCCCCATAAAATTTAAGGGATGGATGTATGCAATAATCCAACCCCCAACTTAACCAATAAAAACCCCAATACATTTAGGTAGAGATAACCATCAACCCCAAACCCTTACAAAAAATTAAAAAGGGGGGGGGGGGGGGGTGGGGGATATATGCAAAAATTCAATCCCCCGAATGTATACATTATACAAAAATACAAGAAACCGATATGCATCCACCATGACATATTAACAAAAATGAATGGGCCGATATTATAGTAGCCCCCATGCTATACTGAGGCAAAAATTCACTGAGCAAAGAGCATTGTTAGGCAAACCAAAAGTTGAGAAACCAAGGTGTCTAAATGAGAGCATGGAAAGACCTGTATCAAAAAGTGAAATCTTGAGGACATAATATAAGATAATATAAACCAAAACCAATGAGTAAAAATCATCCTTGACACTGCTCAATATCATCCTCAAGGTGAGGCAGATTAGAAAAAAATAGAGAGCCCCATAATCTGTTAGCCTTAGCATGAATAGAGGAACAAGCACCAGAATCATCAACTATATGCCAACAAGGAGAGGAAAGTTCACCTCTAACTAGTTCCAATCCTGAATCCATCAAAGGAATTGATGAACCACGCGGTGTCGCATTAGAGGCTCTTTCCTCCACTGCATATGAGGCATCTTGAGGAAAGAGATTAGCATGAACTATTGCATTAGAATGAGCCACAAGCCCCAAGATAGCATATGTCTTGGCAAATGCTTTCCCCTGGTAGGCAACATCAACCAAATTCCTGTTAAGAGTAATATCCAAGGGCATGATAGAAGAGGAGGTTATGCAGTCTTTAATCGCCCCATATATCATAAAAAATTTATTTGAATTCAACAAAAAATGCCACGGGAAGATATCACCCACACTTGCTTCCCCCTCCCATAGATTATATCCTTAGACAACAACCAACAACTTATCATTTTGAATAAACTCAAGCCAAATGGTCTCACTTGCCACATGAAATAACAACGACCAAGATTGTGAGAGGTCCAGAAAAATTGAACAAAATACATAGATAATTTGAGACAGAAATATAATTCTCTTAAATCTCAGGGAGAGAATAGATTCCCTAATGAGCCAGCGGATACACCTATGACACTTTGAAAAATGGACATGATACATAGAATCAAGAAGATCATCCATTATTTTACCTTCAAACGGAAGTTACAACTCATTGGAAGGAAAAGAAGCCCTCAAGTTCAAAGGCTTAAATTCATCAGCAAATCTAGAAGCAGCCATAGCAAAGAATAGCTAGAGTTTAACCAAAATTAGCATAAATACAAAATAGAGAGGGGCACAATTATATAGAGCAAGGTACCAAGCAAATGAAGAGAATGACTGAAGAAGCATGCAACCGTACATATTTATTAAGACACATACATAGCCAGATTTTAAATATCAGAGGCATGTGATACGTTGCGATTTTAGATTTTCCACATAGCCATCTATAATATACGAAGCATTATTAATCGTAATAACAAGTGAAATTAGATGCATAACTGACATAAATATCCAACCCAAAAGAAATGAATAAAGAAAATGCCCAAAGTTTGGGGAAATCATAATGAAGCGGACATCCTCCAAATTCATAATGAAACAGACATCCTCCAAATAATCATTTCGGCTAAATCATATTAATCAGGGGACTTAGAGACCAACTCAGTGTCGATTATATTGAAAATGGAAGGGTAAGAAACTGGCGAGACCAGGGAAGAGGGGAACCAAAAATGACAACCCTCCGAGCCAAACTTGGAAAGTGCATCTGCTAAGTTATTTCCTTCTCTGAAAATGTGGGAGATATAACATTTAGACAAAGAATCTAAAAGGGACCAAATCTGTTCAAGGACATAAAGAATAATCTGGGAAAAAGAACACCTAGAAATGCAAGCATTGATGATCATCGAAGAATCTCCTTCAATATGGAGAAAGTTAAAATTTAAATTTTTAGTAGTAGAGAGATCATACAACAAAGCACATGCCTCTAATAAATTATTAGTCCCAGGGGGAATAGGGTGAGCTTCAAGATAAAGAGCAGAGCCAGAATAATCTCGAAGAGCAAAGCCTATCCCCGAATTTCCTGGATTACCTTTAGAAGCACCATTAAAATTAAGTTTAATAAAACCCTGCTGGGGAGGAATCCACTTAACTTGAGACCTAACTAAAGATATATCCTTAGGGCACAAAGGAAAAGGGAGGGATGGAAAAGATAATCCCTTAAAAAAATTTGACATAGAATTATCCCAAGATGAAAATGACCGAGCACCCTTGAATTTGCAAGAATAGGCATTAACAACTTCCACAAAAGATCTTTATAAAGTTGACAAAATAGAGTCAAAATAAGAAGGTTGATTATGAAAGATCCTCTTATTTCTTTCCCACCATATAGAGCATAGGAGAAGGGATGGACTATTTTCAAATATTTAATTGAATTAAAATTTTAATTAAATTATAAATATGGAATTAGTTGAAATTAAATGAAATTAATAGGAAATTGAAATTGAGGAAAATTGAGATGAAATTAAATTAAAATAATTTTGAGAATTAATTTAATTAAGAAGAATTAAATTAACTAATTTAAATAATTAATGATAATTATTTAAATTATGGGATTTTAGAAATGGATTTTAACTAACTAGTGAAAACTAATTAATTAAATAAACTTAATTATTTAATTAATTTAGGGGAAATGATTAAATGATAAAAATATTGAAATCCTAGAGGAAATGAGATGATTAATTAATGATTAAAGAACCATTAATTAATAGTAGAATAATTAGTGCATTAAATGTGAATCCACAAGTGTGTCCATTTTTGCGTATCTACAAACCTTAATTGCACAAATTATCCAAGCTCTACCTATTTGAGCTTGAAGCAAAAAATAGTATTTTTAGCGACATCTTACTGGTGTTTTCTACTAGAAGATTGTTGAGCATGTCAGATATTGTTGATTAGACCTTGTTTATGTGTGCTATCATTAATGTTTTGTCATTGATGTCAACATACTATTGTTGTTGCATATAGTGTATTCAGAGAAGATGATTTCAAATGATCAGGTGATATGTTGAAGATCTTTTGTTGTGATTATAGATAATGGTTTAGATATGCGTGTAGTTGATTCTAGTCAACTTAAAAAGGCTCACATAATAGATTGAGTGAGTTATGATTAACTTATTAGGTGCCAGTATTTCAGTATTCTTGTTTTATGAGGTCGAGTTTTTGCTTTGGTGAGAATTTCTATGGTTGATTCGGCTGATGCAAAGGTTCGATGGTATTCTTGGATCATGTTATGACCATTTTGGATGGTTCACATTGATCATGGTGATCACATTTGGTGATTTTATAGCATGTTGGAATTTCTTCATTTAGGTCCTAGACAACTTGGTGAAGTAATGTGTTGCAATGCTTGGTGTGGATTTGGAGAAGTTATTTCATGTTCGAGGATGAAGATTTGGGTCATATCTAAGTCTTTTCCAACTTGATTTGGATTGCATTTTAGTTTGAGCATAATAATTATATCATTTTTTATAATAGGTCTTAGTCGACCTTGTTGTGAACTATCATTATAATATGTATAAATGAGCAATCCTTTTGTGGCTACGATGTGTGTGTGTGAAAAATAAAAAGGAAGAAGGATATTTTTAGTCTACAACTAAGGCAAAGATTACACTTCATTGGAACTATATTGGTATTTAAAATGCTATAAGTTAGTTCAGTCATATTGGATAGTTTTGTCCACTCTTGTGAATTGTAATCAATGATTGATCAGTGAACCCAACTTGGGGCTAGATAATTGTATTGTGAGAAGTGAGATCTAGGAAGTGGGCATGTGAATGCATGTGCATTTTTTTTCATTTTCTCTTAACTGAGCTATACTTTTAACAAAGTACATCTATCTAATGGGGTTGACTCCCACCAGGGTTTTCTCTTAACAAGGTTTCTTCAAGAACAAATTTGGTATTACATGTAACATGTTGTGGGTCTTGCATTACTGTTTATCATTCATATCATTAAATGGTTGAAGTGGTTTAAATTTATAATTGTTAGTACACAACTAATTCAACCCCCCTCTCTTAGTTGTACTTATCTTATTTTGGGCCTAACAATTGGTATCAGAGCTAAGTCCTTTTGAAGAAGCTTAATCACTTGAAGGATATCTAGCATTACAATCATAAGTAAAGAAAGCCCTAAGTTTGATGAAACTAACTATCTGATATGGAAGGATTAGATGACTCTTATTTGTTATGCATGGGAGATGAATATTGGGATATCATAGAGAAGCCTTACAACATTCCTAATGACTTGTCTCGAGCTACTTCTAATGAAAAGAAGAAATTGAAGGAGAACATGATTCCAAGGAAGCTTTGACCAATGCCTTACCAAATATAGAATATTCTCACATCTATGGGTTTATGATATCACATGAGGTATGGAATAAATTAGAAACTATTTATGAAGGTGACGAGTATGTTAAGAAAGCTAAGTTGTAGGGTCTTAAAGGGAAATAAGAAGATATGAAGATGGGTAAAAGAAAAACTGTGTCAACCTATCAGTAGAGAGTAAATGATCTAGTTTTTTCAATCAGATGTGTTAGTGGTACCTTGAGTGATGATAAGGCCGTAAGAAAAATTCTCAGATCCTTTCTCATGTATTATAGTAAGAAGGTTGCAACTATTGACAAATTGAGAACTATAAGAGATATTTTCAGAGAAGCATTGGCTAGTAGACTTTATGCTTATGAGATGACTACTCTTAGTAAGGAACTTCCAAAGGTTGAAACTAAATTTAAAGCTAGTGTGACTAAGCATGATAAGAGAGAGATTTCTTCTAAAGACAACTTCAAACACTATGCTAAGAAATTGGAAGAGATCATGGATAAGGAAAGGAAGATGGATGAACTTGAAGCCTTGATTGAAAAAGGCTATCTAAGGGTTTGGGTAAGTATGAAGGTGTTTAGGGGGAAAAATGGTGTAAATAAATTTAGTAATGTAAACTATGTGAGATGCATTCATTAATTAACCATTTCCACACTAACATTAGAAATACAAGAGAAAGAGGGGCTTCTAGGAACAATTCTCAATATAACTTAAGTTATATTAGCAAAAACCCAAGAAGATGAGGGTATGCTAATGCTAAACCAAGATTGTACTAAATAACTACACAAGAAAGTCCTCTTTCATGCAATGTAAGATTTGATTAAGGTTGTTTAAATGTACTTGTAAAATTGAGCTAATTGATTTAGCAAGATAAGCAATAAAGATATAGGTGCTAAATGTAAACAATCAGTCTAATTAAGATGTGAAAATAGATCTAAAATAAGATGTGAAATAGAGAATGAGGTACTCACCTTGAAGTATGAATATGAATATGCTTTTCTGCTCTGAAAACTACTATTATGGACCTATAACTAAATTTTTGACTATGGATTTGTGATCATGACTGAAAACCCAAAAAATGTTAAAAATCTTAGGCTGCTAGGAACAAGTTGACCATGTCACTGTGTTCCAGAATAGGTCAACCAAGTCAATATGTACCTAAGGAACTTTACTAAAGTTGACACATATTTTTCTAGTAGATGTCTATTTGCAGCCTCCAAATATGTACCTGCAATTCTCAGATCCTGCTCTTGCACATAAAAAACTAGGTTTTGGGGGTTGGGATGGATAAGGGCTTGCATTGGTCAAGCCCTAGATTGAGGAATAAACTTTTAATTGAAATGTAAATGGGTAAATAAAATAAGTCAAATGTAAATATTCACCTTTCTTGAAGAAACACTTGTTAATAAGGATTTTGTTATGTTTGTATGTTGATCTTGAACTTGCAATGTAGGAAATCTCCACAAATGCTATGGATCTACCAAAATCACTTCATGGAGCCATGGATGTAAGTGTGCATCAAATGAAGAAGATGATGAATGCCTCAATATAGAATTCCTCCCTTAATGGCCTAAAATATGCTATATCTTGAAGAGGAAAGATGCCCATAAAGGATCCTTGAATCTTTTGAAGACTTGAATGCTTGACTGCTTGAACACTTGAACGTGAGATTACTATCATAAATTGTTCTCCTGAATTGTCTCCTTTTTTTTCCTTGCAAAATGAGGTGCCTAGGATTCCTTTTTATACTAGTTTTTGGGTGGGAAAGCAAAGTAGGCCTATGGGGTCACCAAATTTTGCAAATTAAATCCCTGAGACAACACCATGCCTAAGGCTCACAACCCTTAGGGAGTAGGTCGACCTATTTTGGAGAAATTTGACATGGTCAACCTATTCCCAAGGAATAGGCCAACTTGGTCAACCTATTCCAGAATAGGTTGACTTGGTTGACCTATTCCAGGGTTGTCCCATAGGGAGCCAGCCCCGAGGTCTTAGATTCTGCATAGTTGAAAAGGGAGAAACAAGGTTGAAAGAGAGAAAAAAGGAAATTGAGAAAGAATCCACCCATGGTACAAAAATTTGATAAAGGACAAGAGCTAAAATGTCTAAAATGAGGATTTTATCCATTTTAAGATGGTACATTCATCCACCACTTTAGCGTGAGTATGAGTTGCCTCAAACTCACGATAAAGTAGATAAAAAAGAAAGAGTTGATCTTATCATCGCTAAGGAGACAAAGAAATCATCAATACACCATGAGACTTTAGTCTTAATCACATCCAAAGCCAAAAAATAAGAGAGATGTCACTAACAAGAAAGTGTATCTAACTTTCCCAATAAGGTTTGTGTTCCTTATTATGAACTTTAAGAAATAAAATAAAAATAAAAAGGGGGGAAACAAAATATGGCATTTAATGGTCTAGAAAGTGTGTGTGGCATGATATTCAACCCATCGAAGATTAATTGAATGGTATAGAAAGTGTGTGTGGCATGCTAGTCAACTCATCAAAGGATTCAACTTCAAGGGAACTCCATGTCCCAAAAAGAAGAATTGAAAGATGACCCAGGCATAAGGATGTATGTGTCCTTAGGGGATCAAAAGGTGATTAGGCTTCCAAGACTATCAATAGTCCCAAGAAGGATAAAAAACAAGGATCGAGCCTCCCAGACTATCATAATCCAAAGAGAGATATACAAGAGCAAAGAGCCCCCATGAGCTATCAATAGTTTGATACATGAGACAAAACTACCAATGTGTGTGTGTGAAAAAAGTGAACGGAGTATATGCCCCCACATTAAAGCAACTGAAAATGCCTCAATAGGAGAAATGGCTTTAACATAAGTGTACATGTATCCACAAAGAACATTTCCACTATGAAATTCCCCCAGGAGAGAACATTCGAAGGGAAATGAATGCAAAACAAAATAGAGAACATGAAAGTATCCACTAAATTTGGGGTCAATATGATCATATGATAATATGTAATATTATATCAAGTGTTAAATTTCATCATTCCCCAAAGGAATTAGAACTACAAAACAATGGAGGAAAAACATGTAAGATATATGAAGAAGAAACCTTTTGGGCTGACAACACAAAGACCAAAAAGAATCGGTGCTACTATGTCACAAGCATCCAAGTAGACTACACAAGGGAACATTTACAAAAAATAGCACATATATGACACAACATGTAACAAAAAAATATAAGGAGATAGATACAAATAGAAGAATCACACAACATGTTCAACTACTTTATATTCTTGTGTCAATGGAGCAGTCAAGAATCATCTAAAGAAATCTAGACAAAACATATACAAAAAATAACAACACGGAGGAAACAAAAAAAACACATACAAAGACTAACATGCTAGAGAAGTCCAACTCAAGTGTGCTACATGCCCCCCCATCTTGGTCTGAAATGTTAGGGAAGGGTGAGAAAATCACAAGAGGATCAACATCCAACATAGTGAGAACCACTGCTAGATGCAAGAAAGGAATCTCATGGGAGGCAATGTGCTCTTCACTAGGAGTGATTGTAAGTTGTGTAGAAAGCATGTTAGGAAAATCATAATCCATATAAATATTATCATATTCATCATCACTAACATTTGCATTAGAATCATCATCAAGAGTATCTTCCATATTGAGATTAACAGAATCTAAAATACGAATAGAATCGTCATGTTTATCCTTTTTCATATTTTTATTTTGATTAACTTCCTTTAAAGGCTCAAGCATGGGTTGATTAAAGGAAGGAAAAGGTTGAGAGGAAGACACAGTGCAAGAAGCAAGGGCATGAACCTTCACCTTAGCTTGACATTTTTTTTGACGTTGATGAGCATGTTGGTTATGAATGGTTTTACGAGATAAACTTGAAGGATTAGGTTCCACAATCATATGTTATGGGGAGGGAATGTCTATGGATTGATGAATAATAGGTAGAGGAATAGGTTGGGTAGGTAAGACAACTCTAAGATTAGCATCCTTAGGAAGGCTAACCTCAAGAATATTTTCTAGCTTGTAACATTGATAGGATCAAAAGAGATGATCAAGATGGTTAGGTGGTTTTGAGGAAGAGATGGCCAAAAGAAATCTAGATCAACACAATCTTGAGGATGTGAAGGTTTTTAAAGGGAATGATTAATGGTGATAAATTCTCCTTTGTGGGGAAAATGTATGCACTTATGAATAGGAGAGGCTATAACTTGCATAGAGGAAAGCCACATAATGTGAAGCTTAACCTAAAATTGATCAGAAGTAGGAATGAAAACAAAGGTAGTGTAAACAACCTTATCAACAATAGTCACTATTAGGAATGGGAACACTGAGAAGGGGGGGGGGGTGAATCAGTGTTCACTATATTTAATCTTTTTTTTTTCTCTTTTAGAATTATCTTAAGTACTGAAATGAACATCAATGTCAACATAAACATGAAACATGAACTCAACACATAACACCAATATGGTTACAGGGAAACCAAAATAGGTAAAAATGGTGGGAATTGACACCCACTAATAATATGTACTAGTGTTTTATGATCCTTGTTAGAATATCCTTAACCCTGTTAGGAGTTGTCTTTACAATGTATTTAGTATAATGACCTTGTCAAGGGTCAGACCCTGTTAGGAGAATTTTACAAATAACCCTGTTAGGGGTGGGGACACACTATCCTTGAGATCACTACTCAAGTGGTGAAGGATACAACCTTCCGATCTCATATACAGACTATATCTGCTAGATGAACTGGTGCTGTGACACTGCTTGTCAAATCAATTCCTTGATGCACTAATGCTTTGACCTCTTGTAAAGCTCTAATACATCTTATCTACTCTTTTCACACTTATGCTCTTCTTGTCTCAACTATATATTCACTTCCATGTTTATTACAAAGGGCACATCTCATATTTATATGCACTACTAAAACAATTAACTAGGTTGGCCTATAACCAATTACATACAACACTTCCAATTGAATTGGCTCAAGCATGTTTACAAACAAACATAATTATATGTCTACAAATTAATTACAATAGGCGATTAGCCTTTTCAAAACAATATTATAGTCGCTAATCAAATTATCATCAGTTGGTTGCATACACTATTATGTTCTGACATTCATTGGCTGTGTAACTTCAGCTGTCTATAACTTTGCCATACTTTCATATCTAATCATGTGCTCATAGACTAAGCATGAATACACTCTTACCAACTTATCTTCTAGGGAAAATACCATAAATTGGTTATATGCACGTGCGCTGATGCTCTGAACTGCTGGTGGTCTGCTAACTATCTAGTCTTCTGTACTTAACCAATTTCTAATCTTCTAATGATGTGCACTGACTCCAAAACACTATATGAATTTGTTTCCATAATGAAAACACTATATCTAGTCATATACAAAAGTATAGTCAACTTTCAAAAAATCTCCCCCTTTGTCATTGATGGCAACAAAGGAATATGGAAAAGTTACTAACTGTTCTCTTGTACAAAAAACTTTTGTCATACTCTATCTTATATCTCCCTTATATTCTTTACTATACATCTTTACATATATGACTCCATATTCTATACATTTCTCCCCCTTTGACATTAATGACAAAGGTGCTTCAAAACTATATCTATAAGTACTTACAGTGTTAGAACATCCAGATATGCTATCTGTAAGTTTTGGATCTCTTGCTTCCAAAATGTAATCAGTGAATTAACAATCTATAGATGGGTGCATAATGCATATTGCAGCTTCTCCATCTTCTCCAAGTTTGTGCTAGGACCTTGATCATATGTCACCATGGTGGCATTGATCTCCTTAATATTTTGATTAAGTATATCTAGTGAGGGCGCACAAGCATTCCTTAGTTGCGTTTTCCTTTTCCTTATCTATGACATGTCCTTTTCTACTCTTTCAATCTTATAAATCTGCCCTTGATATACATTATTACACATATTTACATTAGTGGATGCATCTTTCATTGATTTCTTTACATTTTCTATCATTGTTTCTACCTCTTGGATCTTCTTAAAGTGATCACCAGTCAACTTATCTTGGTCCATGCATTCTACAATGATCTTCATGCCCTTTGCTGCAAACTCTTTTAAGGATGGTTGACCAACATTGAGTGAACTTAGGTCAAGTGAAAAGTTATTGACCAGTTCACTGAGCCTCTTCTTCATGTACTTCTCTTCTGTAACTAGGGATGTAGATTCTTCCAAGCTAGAAAAGTTTGTCTTAAAATTTGAAAGAATTATGCTTACATCATCCACTGAATGAACCTTAGACACTTTCTTGTCTGAAGGGAGTAGTTTGTTCAAGATGTTCACCAACTCAACAAATAAGGGATTCCTCATCACTCATTTCTCTTTGGCCTTCTCCATAGCTAAGATACTAATCTTGATCAGGTCTTCTTCTCCCCAAGAGTCCAAACTGGTGGTGTCCAATGTCAAACTTGAGAACAATGATGCTAAGTGTAATGGAGTGATAGGAGTGCTATCCATTACTTCTTGTTTAACTCTTATTTCAATAGAAGACTTATCTATTGGTTCACTTTATTTCATCTCTATTTCTCCTTTCTCTTTTTTTACTTCCTTTTCTTTTTCTTCTTCTTTTCCTATTTCTTTTTCTCTTTCAACTTTTGTCACATCCTTAATCAGTACTTCTTGTTGATTAGGAGGAGTGTTACCACATATATTCTTAGCCTCTTGAGTGCTTACAAAATCTTCTTCAAACTTATCCAAATCAATATCTGAGGCCACCATTGCAATCTCAATATTGTCAATTAAAATTGTATCATCCTTATGAGCTTATGCCATAGGCACAGGCTTCTCTATCTCTATGGGTGCTACAACTGTAGGCACTAAATCTTGAGGACCTGTATTTTGTACATTTATGGTCTCTGACTCCTTTGCTTCCTTTGTGGGCACTTGAGTAATGGACACAGTAGGTGGGAATATGTGACTCTTCATGAAAACCTTCTCAAAGGCTTTCTCTATCTCTTTGGCTGCCAACTCAAAGTTCTTGTCCATTATGTGTAGTGTTATTAGCTTTGTTTTTAGATGTGGCTTTACCAAATCTAGAAAAAGTGATTTTTATTCTAAGGAACACACCGGTAAACTCTCATCTAAGGTCTTTTCTCTTATCCTTAGATCCTCTTCAATTGCCTATCTTTTTAAGGATTCTAAGATTTTCCAAACATTGTCCGGAATGATGGTTTTCAGTTTCAAGACTATCTTTTTGAACTTGATCATATTTTTTATGATCATGTCATGAATCTCTGACTTGTCAATTTCACTTTATTTTTCATAAAACTTCCCTATCTGATCCAATCTTCCTTCATCAACAATCCTTGTACTCAACACTTTAAGACTAGGTCTGAAACCTACCTCTAGAGGTGCTTGAGTATTCTTCCTACTTCTTATTGCTCGCGAGGATGGATGACTTATGCTAATTTATTTCTTCCTCTTAGGCATTTCCTTGTATTCAAGAGGAGCTTTTAGATCAACTATTTATGTGGGCGCAGGAGGGGCAACAATAGATTTTTCTTGTTTATCCTTAGGATCTTTAGATTTCTCAATCTTGACCTTCTTTACCTTAGGATCATCTTCTTTTACTTCTACTATTGATGTGCTCTCAATTCCTAAAGCAATCTTTTCTTGTCTTTCTTTGTCAATGTCTTCTTGAGTTACTCCATGAATTCTGAGGATCTCAGAAGTAACTTTAGCTACTTTTCTTTTGGTTGATGCATTGTTCAAAACAACATCAACTTATCTTGTTTTCTCTTCATAAGTTCCCCATCTTGGTTCATTAGGGTCCTTAGGGGCTGATAACAATACTTTTGCATATGCTTCTAGGACTTGTTCATCAACTTCATATCCAAGTGGATAGATCCACTTTTTTCTTGGTTCCACTACTTCCATACAAGTTGTATCAGTTTCTACCATGAAGCAAATAGTGTCCTTTTATTTTTCAACAATGCTCTCTGGTATCCTATACCTCATCTACATTTTGATTTTGAATGTCTTCAATTCCATTGTCATGTAATCCTTTAGTGTACTCTCAGTATTTACCTTAAAGGATATATGTGGCATTGTAGGAATAATCTTGTCCAAATATAAATCTGCATGTATATGATCAAAGAGCCAAACCTGAATATTTTGGTCTTGGCATGTTTAATGGCTTTAATGTTGTCTATCAGTTGTGCGCATAAGATATCGCATAGATTAAACTCTCCATTTTCTCTCACCAGTCTTATTTCTGTAAGAATTATGGCTGCTGACACACTATTTACTCTACTGGTGTGTTGAAACCTATACCCTAGTATCATAGACATCAATTTGATGTCTTTCTCCTTTATAGGCTCTATAGTCATTCCGCGCCTATCAATTCTTGATTTTCATGTTTGTTCAACAATATTCCTTACATCCTTACCCACTGGAAGAATGACACCTATCCTTGAAAGGCTTGTCATTTCATGAATTAGGTCACCTGTGATTCTCACCGGTACTTCACCTATCCAGAATAGGTCATCATGAATTGTACTGAGAAAGATTTTTATCCACTCAGACTCATAAAATTCATATGCCATAGCATATTCAACTATGGGATGGTTCTCTAACTATGCATACTCATCCAGGAAGGTTTTATCTAGTTTCATCATGGTTTCTAAGTGTGCTCTTATCCTGTCAAGTTCTACTGGTTCCTTCTTGTAGTAGATATATGCTCGGATGTCTTCTACATGCATAACACCCATAGGAGTGCAAGAGAATGCCCCTTCTAGGTCATCCAATGTAGATTTAAATGGGTGCCTCTTATATATATATATTTTCTTCTCCATAACATCAAATGCAATAGGAGTAGCCATCACTTACTTGTATATCACTTTCCTAATGGTTTCCAAGAACTTTTGAATTGACACGACAGATTAGGGCTTACGCAACTGATCAAACACACTACTTCATTAGTGAATCAATTTTTAATCCTTCAAAATCAACTACTAGGGATTATGTGCTCTTCAATCTCTTTGAAATCAAATGCAATGAGTGATCTACAAGTCTCTATGTACTTTAAAGTGAAAATTTTGCCATTAATGCTTGTCGCGTAAACTAGTCTTTCACTAAAAATCTCTAAATTTCATTCTGCAAGCAATTAGCTAGTGTTCTCTTGCACATAGGCTCTACTAGTCTCTAAAATGTTAAATCCAAAGGCACATACTCTGAGGGTGAGTATACCAGCCATGCAGGCGTCTAGAGCTAAATTAGCTCCCCCTATGACCCTGAGGGTCATTCATCCTAATGTAGAGGGTGGGTCCACTGCAGATGCATCCAATACATGCTCATCAACCTTATCCTTCTTCACCTCTAACCAAATCATGCTTGCATCATCCGAAGCTTTTACAAAATTGTCTTCTCCTTCGGTATCCAATATTGATCTTTAGGCTTTTTAGGGCTTTCCTAACCTTGCGTTCTTGATCTACAAAACTTTGAGACATGTCCAGCCTTGTTACAAGAGTGACAAATAATTGGAGGCCTTATATTCCTCAGTGCATTGACATGGGTTACCATTTTACACTTTCTAGCTAAGTGACCATTATAGTTACATATATAACATGTAATATTTTGAGAACTTCTTACATTTGGTTGATTCTAATTTCTCTTATTATGCCGAGTCTTGTTCTTATGACTTTTCTTACAATTCATAGCTCTATGACCAAATTCATTGCATGAATAACATTAACCATTGAAGGGTCTTACCTCTTTATAATTCCTTGCTATATGTCCATTCTTGTTACATGCATAACAAGTTCGGTCTACTAGCTTGCACTCATCTTTAGATGGTTCAACATTATCTTTAGTCTGATTTTCAATCTTCATAGCATCAATAGAGTCTTTTGGTGCTTTCATCCTTGCTTTCATGTTATCAATCTGATTCTGAGCCTCATTGAATCCAATACAATTAGTATCTCCTTTAAGTTTTCTTGCATATAACTGTGACTCTATCAAATCAAAGCTGGTGTGTAATTTTTCAATGTGATTATTTGCCTCTTTCAATTCAGATTCCAAACTTTCTTTTCTTTTTCTTAGCTCCAATATTTCCATATTTTCTTGCCTCAATTCTTCATTCAATTGAAGGTTCTCTTTGATTTATTCATTATAGACTTCCTGATTGTTAGTTAGCTTTTCATCCAATTCCTCAATCTAATCTTTCAGAGATGTGTTCTCTTCATTTAGCTTTTTGACCATTATCCCTAAATCACTAGTAGAACATTCTTTTAAATCTTTTCTTAGTCTTTAATGACTGCTTGAGTATCACTGACTTTTTCTTTCAGTTCTTCAATTTATTTTTCAGATCTGTCCATATCTTCAAGAGCAACTTCAAGATTTCTTTTTAGGTGTTTCATTTCTATCTTGTCCATGATCTCCTCAAGTGGTTAAAGTTATTTTCTAAGGACCAGAGCTTTGATACCAATTATTAAGAATGGTAACACTGAGAGGGGGGGCAGGTGAGTCAGTGTTCACTATATTTAATCTTTTATTTTTCTCTTGTAGACTTCTCTTAAATACTTAAGTACTAAAATGAACATCAACATAAACATGAAACATTAACTCAACACATAAAACCAATATGGTTATGGGGAAACCCAAATAGGTAAAAACCCCAGTGGGAATTGACACCCACTAATAATCTGTACTAGTGTTTTATGATCTTTCTTAGAAGATCCTTAACCCTGTTAGGAGTTATCTTTACAATGTATTTAGTACAGTGACCTTGTCAAGGGTTGGACCCTATTAGGAGTCTTTTACAAATAACCTTATTAGGGGTGGGGACACACTGTCCTTGAGCTCACTGCTCAAGTGGTGAAGGCTACAACCTTCTGATCTCATAGACACACTATATCTACTAGATGAACTGGTGTTGTGATACTGTTTGTTAGATCAGTTCCTTGATGCATATATTCTTTGACCTCTTGCAAAGATCTAATACATCTTATCTACTCTTTTCACATTTATGCTCTGCTTGTCTTAACTATATATTCACTTCCATGTTTATATATATATATATATATATATATATATATATATATATATATATATATATATATATATATATATATATATATATATATATATATATATATATATATATATATATATATATATATATATATGGGAGATTTGGGACTATAGGATAACTATACTTAACTGATTCACCCCCCCTCTCAGTTATCTAACACCTTTCTCATCTTTTACCAAGTTTGGAATAACATCATCTTGCATATGATTCAACATCCTATTGCTTTCATTGTCACTCTCTTTTTTTATTTGGACCTAATTTACTATTTATCTCTCTATGGAATTCAAGAATTGCCTCTTGCATAGTTACTTCACGCACTTTTAAATTTGAAAAAATAAACTCTTTCTTTTCTTCTTGCTTCTTAGTACTTTTCTCTGAAATTAATATTTCAAAATTCTCTTGATTTTCATCAATAAAATCAGGGGTTTCAATAAAAAGAATCAGACACAATCTCATTCTCCTTTTTAATATAATCAGGTAACTCATTAAACTAGATAGTAAAATCCTTTTCATCATCAAAAAATTGTGTCTCATCATCAAGGACCTTTTTAATTTCTTGCAAGAGATCTGCCTTATCACCTTGAACGTTATGTGCATGCATATCATTAGGTGAAATTCTTTATTCTCTTTCACCATACGCTTCCTTTTATTTCTATACAAATTGAGAAATCAGATTATCATTAAACTCATAAGGCTCCCCCAGATTTAGAGGAGGTTGTTCTTGAGGTGTTAAATTTTCACTAAGCTTCTCATATGGCCTAATTTTCTCAAGAACAGGTTTGTTAAAACCTTGAAATGCAAAAATTCTAGGCTTTTCCTCTACATGCTCTTGAAATGAGAAAGCATTCTTAAAACCTAGAATTTCACATTTGGAAGATCTAAGAGACTCACCTTGTATGAAAATAGGAATTTTGACCTTTCTCAAACTTCCTATTTGGAAAATAAAAACTGTGTCTCCTCATGTAATTTATTTACCTCTTCCATTGAAAGTGATAATCCATTACGATTAAAGGTTTTTTTTTTAATGGTAGTTGGGTGTTTTTCTTGGTCTTTTACAAGGTTTGGAACAACAATATCAAGATCATGCACAATGTAATTACCCAACCCAACTATGTCCATATGATTTAATGGCTCTTCCTCATGATTTTTTTCTTCCCATTCATCTAATAGGATATTAGGTATGCCCTCTAATGGGGTATTTTGGAAAATAATATGGTCCTACTCATAAAAGGATAAATTTTCATTTGGAACACTAGGAATATGTGGCTCTATGTGGTTATTTGAAAGCAATTCAGATTCTATAGTTACTTTCATGTCATACCTTGTTCTAAAAAACATGTGCAACCAATATAAGGAAAGATAACCACCAATATTTGCTGTAAAATCCCTACTAATACATATGTCTAAATATGGTGGAAAATATATCACATATATTTCTTAGGGAATTAAAAAATTGGGACAAGATTGCAAAGTAAGATTCTTATTTTTAATCACTCTAACTATTCTAATGGGTTTTCCATCCAACCGAACTACCCCTTTCTCTAAAGCTCATATGATGAACCTAATTATTCAACTAACTTCTTTGGCATCACATAACTATTAGCACCTGAGTCTATCATACAATTATGGACCAAGAACTTTTCAATAATCAAAGTGACATATAAAGGTGGTGGTCTTAGCTCTTGAAGCTACTATTCACCTTTCTGTGGCTTTTTCCTGTGTTGTTTGATCAGTCATTAACTCTTTTTGTCATGAAATATATAAAGCATCAAGCATATACATGTTCACTATAGTTTTCCTCATCTAATTAACAATTTTAAATGATGCAAGACTAACCTTTTATTGTTCCTTTGTTGATAATGCTTGGCCCCTTGGGAAAATTTGAATGTTCTGTGCTTGTGGGTTGAAATTTTGCCTTACGTACCTATAACTTCTTAATTATGCATGCTTGACCAACTTGTTATTTACCTTTATCCACTTTTTGTCCCATATCTACAACCATTTTATTTGAACTTGTCCTAGCTATAATAGGTACATAATTTTGATTTTGACCATGTTGAAGTTAACACCACAAAATTCCCCACCTTGTAAACAATTCATCAAGGCCACATGAGTTGTACCTTGATCACTTTGAGAACCTTGTTGTTCATGAGCCTCCTGTAAAATATTCTATTGATATGCAACATTATTTTGAACCACAAGGGCTTGATTCAACAATTCCTTTGAGAAATTTATCCACTTATGTTGCTGATTACGAGAAAAGCACCAATCCCCTTCTTGTTCCACATTATTTTGCATAGATACAAGTTCCTTGGATGAGCTGGGTATATTTGGGTTATAAGGTTGATTAGATCTTAGATTATAATATGTCATTTGGTCCCATGTACTAGCTTGATATATAGGCTTATTTGGATGATTTGGGGCTTGCTAAGGCCTTGTATCCTGATTTTTAATTTTTTTCCAAATTGACTAACTTCTTGCCAAAAGTTTGAAATATACTCTTAATTTATTGCTTAAACTCTTGAAGTTCTTGAGATGGGGTTGTAGCAACATCTTCTTGAGCTGGAACCTAATTGTTAAACACTAGAAATGCTAGAACACCAACTATAACATGTGGTACAATATGTGTACTTGGCTAAATTTCTACAAATTATGGCATTGGAGGCCTAGGGGCTATTTTGCTAGCTTGAATCAAGATATTTTCTACTCTAGTGAAAATATCAAATGCAACCAGTAAAGAATTACCTCCCATTTATTGAATCTTCACTGATATATAACTATTTAGTGCCTTAAGATAAAATAAAAAAGCATAATCATTAGGGTTTTACCGAGGCTGGGATCTGTAGAGACTCAAAAAAGCACAAGTGCTTTTAAATCAATAAAATGGCTCAAAATCATCAAAATGCACTAATTCAATCAAAAAGGGATCAAATCATTAAAAATGGACATTTATAAAATCAAATTGGACAAAACAATTAAAAGCAAAGGAAAAATAAAATAATGATGTTAAATAATTAAATCAAAGCTTAAAGGGGTGAAAAACACTACATAATTGATTTTAATCAATTAGTTGTATAGTTGTTTAAATCAAAAATCAAAATGAACCTATTACCCTTACATGGCTAAATTTAATTAATTAATTGAATTAATAACTCCTAATATCTTTCAACAAAGTTGAGCAACCAATGAAAATTGAGGACAAAAAGACATAAATCACTCAAAAAGGATGAATCACAATCACTCATTCTAAAGTTTCAATCTCAACCACTCAATCTTGTTCTTTTGTCCAAAGCTTTGAGACAAACCTTTAAATTGTCCCCCCATTTATGAACAAAGCAAAGTATTTGACTCAACCAAGGGTTAATCATGATTACTTCACTCCACCCCCTACCCTTGGGAATTTACTATAAGTATGAAGCATTTTGAGAGCAATTCCCATCTTATAAATTCATTTGCAAAGCATTGTTATTATAGGCAATTGAAGAGCATTCTAAGAGCATTTAGAGCAATTTGCATATCTTTGTATCAATTTGAGCTAGAATAAGCATTGTAGAAGCATTATACAAGCACACATTCTCATTTTAGAAGTGTCACTAGTGGAGATTGAGCTAAGAGCTTCACTTACCACATCTTTCTAGAGAACCATGAGATGTTATAGATCTTAGTTTCAATTTTTAATTAGATTTACATTGTATTTAATTTGAGTTGTTACTAATTTGATCTTAATTTCATGAAGGTGATTATCATCATCACACAAACGATGCCCACCGTGGGGCCCTAGGCCTCATTTTATCATTTTGATAATGTATTGCATGCTTGTATTGTCACTTTTCTGTGAATATTTTGCAGAAAATAGGTGAAGTCACATGTATAGAAGATCCAATCACGCTTATAGTCATTCTAATGATGCTTATGATCTCTTTCCTAATGCCTGTTAGCTGACTAATTATGCTTGGCATATCACTTCTATTCTATCTTAATTTCTTTACAGTCACCTACAAATCAGAAGCTCACACTTATGAGATAAATCGTTCAGCCTTTTGTGTCTAAAGTCACACCTGTGACTCAGGAAGTATCACTTATCTACTATCCATTGTCGCTTGTGATCAAGCTTTGCTCTGCAATTTACTGAAATAGTCATGCTTTGTATTGACTATTTTATGCTTACTGTTGTTCAATTGTCGCTTAAGATCTATCATTTTCTACAATTTTCAACTTTGTTTGCGCTTTGCAATAAATTATTTATGCCTGAGTAATTTTTAGTGTCGCCTATATCACTGGAAAGTGTCATTTTCTGTCATTAAAGTTACGCATGCTAACAATTTGTTCGCGTGTATTAGCTGGACAATGTCGCTTGTTGTTTGTTGTCTTTATTTTCTGCTAAATTGATCAAATCATTTATCTAACTCTCTATTTGCATGATTTGATTGTAAATGAGTAGGCACAGAAAGGTCCAAAAGCCAGAAAGCAGGTTTAATCAAGAAGGAGAACTTTGAGCACATTAAGGCTATTCTTGAGACAACACAAGAGGAGGAAAATCAGGTATTCTAGAACTATCTTGCAATTATTGAAGCTTATAAAATGAAATTTGTTTCTCTCAATTGGATTTTTAGTCCTTAGTTCAAGTCTTTCTTTAAAAAATTGCAAATAAGGTGCCTAAAGTTCATACATAATTCTTTGCTTCATAAATTTTGATTTGGTTTCCCCTCATTTTCAATGGCTGTGTTGGACTAACTTGTTGGAGGAGGGAGCTAGAATAATTTCCACTAGGTGAGTAAAAGCAAGATAAAAGGAAAAAATCACAAAAAAGCACCTAGCCATTGCTAGCTACAAAGGAAAAGGTATTCATCTAATCAAGCTTGCACTTGCTTAAATTGTGGCATTCATTGAATCTAGCTTATTTAAAATAAGGAATTTGACCAAACACCTCAATTATAAGAATCTCTTTATTAGGAGATTGAAAATAACATTGTTACTTGAGTGTTTGAGAAACTAAGAGAAAGTTAGGGATATGCTCTTCACCTTTTAGGTGAACCAAATTCCCAAAAGCTTACTCTTAATTTCATTTCCTTGCTTAATATGAACATGCTAGTTAAAATAGAGCAATAAAAGGGCTTGCCTCCAAAGATTTTCCTTACGAAGACGGTGAGAGGGAATGACCCAAGTGGGAGACAACCGCCTTTTCCATGGTAATATCCAACCAACTATAATAAAAATACACTTTTCCTTAAAAGGAAAGTGGCTAGATTGTGTACAAGTGTCTTCACTTCCTCTAGTAGTCCTAATGGATTGCACAAAATCATACCTTGGTGCGTGTGGGAAGCCCGCAAGTGGGTATAAGAACTTGGCATGGTTTAGAATGAAATTGTTCAATAAATCCTTGATAAAGTAGTAAGACCACCTTATAGAGCCAAAATGTTAAGAGCCAAATTTGACTTTAGGTAAAGCTGCTTGGAATTCTTTCTTGTGTTATACTTGTGGAAACAACTGAGAATATACACACTAGAGTGTTTTAGGGACATGATGAAAAATTGACATGTGTGTTGTGATTGTTTTCTATTTTCAAACAAGAAAATTTCATAAGACCTGATCTTAAACATTTAAAAATTTCAAAAATTCACAAGCTGATCAGCAAAGTGCTGCCTGTGCACAAAAAAATACCGCCTATCAGAGGAAAATTCACACCTGTGACTTTTATGAAAACACATATCAATAGGGAAGTCCCTCTTAGAAAATATTAAATTACGCCTGTTAAAAATGGAAAACCGCTTATTAATAGAAAAGTGCCACCTGAATACCTTCAGTGTGCCACCTAGTGTAATACTAGTTCATGCGTACAAACATTTTAGTCACACCTACACTCAGGCCAGTGATGCCTAGAAACACAAAAGGGAAAATAGAGAGTATTTACCGAGAGGGTCAAAAAATTTTGATCACATATTTAGATACCCTTTTTCGTGTTCTTACTGTTCCAACATTCGGCCCAGTCATAAATCTTGTTCTACACAATTTTTGAAGAATTCTACAAGGATTTGACCATGGGAATGATTGATTCTTGTTTTCCAAGTGGTTTGTTCATGCCTGCTTTTACTAGATCCTACTACGTCAAGCAAAATTTGCAAGTGGACAGAACTTACTTAAGACAAGAACTCCCTTACCCAAGAGACAATTCTACCACTCCAAGAGTACCCCAAAAATCACCCGAACAAGAAGTGGAAGACAACATGATGTACTACAGTGGCTTGGGTAATAAAAGAAATAGTGGCATCGACCCAAATAACCAAGGTGATGCAAATAATGGGGGCATTGACATGAATAATCAAGGCAATACCAATAGTGGAGGGGCAGATCAAAACACTCAAGGAATTGATACCACTCACCAAAGAACAAATTCTAAGCCAACTGTCGATGATGCCAGCAATGACAAGGTTCATGAAGCCATTCTATGCCCCTACTTCCTGAGACTCATGGAAAAAGAAATGGCAAGGGATAAAGAGAATTATTTCATGGACCTAGCTCGAACAGGTCTCAAACTTCCATGAGATTATGATTTGAATCGACTAAGACCACCAGAAGTTGAAGAGAGTGCCATTGACATTATGAACAAGTAGTTTAAGATATTCCAAATGTAGCTGGATACAATCAAACAAATCGGGGCTCCTAAACCCTTTTCTATCGAAGCATTGTGTCCATTCCCATTTGATAAAATTCTAATAATGGCACCATTCTTGATCAATGTAGTTTCCTAAGTATGACAAGTACAAAGGAACATCAGATCCACAAGATCATTTACAAGATTTTTGTGCATTGAACTTGGATTTCATGCATGATACCACCTATTTAATGAGACTATTCCCAAGAAGCTTAGGAGGTATGGCTATGGAGTGGTTTTCTAAATTACCATCCAGCATAAAAACCTTTGAAGAACTAGCTTCAAAATTTGTGGCCCATTACTCATACAACATCAAGCATGAGGTCATGATGATAATGTTACGTAATACTAAACAAAAGGATGGAGAAGCATTCCTCATTTTCTTACAAAGATGGAGGACTGTATTTGCTAGGTATCCTAGGAGTGTGCCTGAAAAGGAGAAAATGGATATATTCATTAACAACTTGAGCAACAAGATGAACTACCGATTAAGAATGCAATGCCCCAAGACCTTCCAAGACCTCATAGAGAATGGAGTAATGATAGAAGAAGTGCTGGTTAAGAGTGGAGAATTGAAATTGTATAAAGATAACAAGAATAACTCCAACAACAATAACTCCAATAATAACAACAACTAGAATAAGAACTGGTCCAATAGCTATAATCGGTATGGATTGAAGAATAAAAATAAGGGAGCAGTCAATGATGGGTTTGTGGAGTCTAGTAACTTGAAGGTGACTCCATTTTCTCTTACAAGGACACCTAATCAGGTGAATAATACAAACCAGACCTCCAAGGCACCTTTCAACAACAATGATAATGGTGGCAACCAAGGAAATACTCAGAGGAGTAATAAATATGATAAATTCTTGGTACCAAATCCTCAGAGGAACTTCACACCCATGGGTGAACCCCTTGAAAATGCATTAAAGACCCTCATGGCTAACAACATCATTAATCTACCTAGCATTCAGCCTTATGATCCACACAACAAGCCTAGCTGGTGGAGTGCAAATAGACATTGTGAATACCATAGAATTTGAGGGCACATGACAAATGAGTGCTTGCAACTAAAAAATGTGGTGCAAGACTTAATTGATAGTGGCATGATCACCATTGATGGACCTCAAATCAATGAAAACCACACGGCTTTCAAACAACCCTTCTATAAACATGACAAAGGGGAATCATCTAATGAAAAGAAACAAAGTAGCAATAACATCAATTTTGTGCCACCTTATGATAATGTTTTGAATGCTATAGTGATCAAAGAACAACCCCAAAAAGAGACATCTACTGTTATCACTAGGGGGTAGACTTCAAGGATTACACTACAAGGGGTTGATCCTAAACCTAGTAACCCTCCACAATCCAACATTGTGATCAAGAAATCTTCTACAATAGCAAAACCATATAGCTTGGTAGATTAGCTACAAAGGACTCTAGCACAAATATCTTGGAGCTATTAAATCTATCTCCCAATCATAAGGAAATTTTAGAGAAAGCTCTAGTAGAGACAAATGTTCCTACTAACTTAGAAGAGGGGAAGTTTCAAAACATGGTAGGTCATCTCATTGCACCTCATTGTATTTCATTTTCCAACCAAGATGACATGTCTATTACCCATCCTCAAAATCTACACTTGCATATAGAGGTCTTTATTGAAAGGCATAGAGTCAAAAGAGCTCTCATAGATGGGGGAGCTAGCCTTAACATCTACACGTTGAGTCTTGTCAAATCCCTAGGGTTATCTGAGTCTTGCATCGACCCTATGAAAAGAATCACTATAAAGGTCTATGATGAAGCTGAAAGAGCGTCTAAAGGCATGATTATATTACCCATTCAAGTGGGACCTATCAAAAAGGACACCAATTTCCAAGTATTGGACATGAAGCTAACTTATAATAATTTTATTGGAGAGACCATGGATCCATGAGATGGAAGCGGTTCCATCCACTTACCACCAATGCATCAAATTTCCATACATGGGTGAGGACATCATGGTTGGAGGGGACTCAAATCTGTTCCAATATTGCAATGCACTTAAACCCCTTCATGAGCTATTTATTCCCCATAATATAAAAGGAATTATCCAAAGAACCACCATTGAAGATATCAAAATGGATGATCTTATGTTAACCTTAAGTACTACTTCAAACCCTCCTCAAGCTAGCTCAATGACATCAACTAAGGGAAAAGAGAAGATGAGTTACGAGGGTCCAACTCCAAACAAAGATTCAGATCAAGTACCTAAATCAAAGATAGTACTTTACAAACCCACCAAAGAGGAAAAAGATAAAGCTAAAAAGGATAATTATAAAAAAATGAGTGAGATGATGGATGCATTTGACAAACAATGCAAAATCAGTTCCAAAGGAGTAGGGGAATACTTTGTTTCCCTATTCGACATGCCCACATCTCCAAGAACGCATGGGAAACCATCAAAATAACACCTACCTCATAAGTATAAATCCTACTTTGTGAGAGAAAGTGACAAAGTAGCATTCGATAAGGAGGAAGATGAAGTCCTTCAATGGCTTTATCATGATGAAGATGATACCTCAAGTACTCCCATAGAAAGAATCCAACATATTAACATTCAAACTGATCAATATGGGAAAGGATTTGAGATAATATAGAAAATGGGATACAAGGGAAGAGGACCCTTAGGCTGAAGGAATAGAGGTTTACTAGAACTCATTGAACCCACTTGGGGGGCAAAAATAGAAAGATTAGGAATAGGCTACCAATACAAAGGCGAAATCTCCAGCCCAATGCATGACTTCTATCCTCAAGTAAATACCTTGAAATCCGATGTGGATAGTGATGAATCCCAGGATTATGAGTGGGAAACTCTATCTGAGGAGTCATGTCATGACAAAGAGGTAGTCACCATACGTACATATGCTAAGGTCCCAAAGCAACAAGCTCCAAGGCGTGAAGAGCCCATTATACAAGAACTCAATGTAGGACAAGCACCCATTAATCAACCATGGATAGAGGACTTTTGGGATCCCTTAGAGGAAGATGATTCAAATGTTAGGATTAATCTATGGGTTTCTTTTCCCATGCTATTTCCCGTAGAATTTGATGAGGACTCAAGTGAAGGGGATTCCGATCCTTCTTCCATGGACCATCTTGAGGAAGCTCACATTATAGATCTAGATGATATAATGTATGAACCCTCAAATGAAGTCATGTACATAAATCCAACTAATGATAACTTGCCTAATGAAACCTTATCCTTGATAAACCCCCATCTTATTGATTGGGACCAAACTGAGCCAAGTGACTTGCTTTATTTTTTAAATGACCAAGAAATGAACCAATACCTTAATGTGGTTGAACCCTCTTTCACCAATGAATTCAAACCAAACATGATGAGAACAAAGGGGGTCCAATCTCTTAGTCAAAAGAAAAAAATTAAAAAAATTAAAAAAATGTAAAGTTCTAGTGATGAAAACCTGGCAGCACTAGAACCAAAAAAAGTAAAGATAAAAGGTGTTTCCTATGGTGAAAACCCAATTGTGTCACCAAAGGAAGAGAGATTGGATACCCTACCTGAGCATGAGGAAGAAAGGTCACCAATTCTCATAGAGCCGAGAGAAAAAGTCAACATTGGGACATAATTAGATCCAAAATTTATACACTTGGTAGTATCACTTACACCTCTAGAAAGAGAGGATTTCATGAAATTTTTCCAAGAACAACAAGTGAACTTTGCATGGTCATATGCTGACATGCCCGGATTGGATCTTGAATTTATAATGCATCATTTGAATGTTAGACCAGGGGTTAAGCCTATCAAACAAAAGTTGAGAAAAATGCACCCACATATAGCTCTTCTAGTCAAATCAGAGTTAGAAAAATTGTTGAAGGTGGGATTCATAAGAGCAATAGCCTATGCTGAATGGATATCTAACATTGTACCAGTCACAAAGCATGACAAATCCATTCATGTATGCATGGATTTTTGAGACTTAAATCTTGCATGTCCTAAGGATGACTTCCCACTTCTGAGCATTGATGCAATAGTTGACTTGACAACGGGTCACTCCGTGTATTCATTAATGGATGGTTTCAATGGATATAATCAGATAAAAATTGCACCTAAAGACCAAGAGAAGATAGCCTTTACATGCCCTTGGGGCACCTTTTGTTGGAATGTCATGCCCTTCAACGTTAAAAATGTTGGAGTCACATATCAAAGGGCAATGACCACTATCTTCCACAATATGATGCACACATTTCTAGAAGATTGCATGGATGACATATTGACAAAGTCCCACAAAAGAGAAGAACACCTTCAAATTCTAAAAAAGATATTCATTCAGTTGGAGCAATTCAAAGTAAGATTAAACCCAAAGAAATGTGCCTTTGGTGTCCAATTCGGCAAATTGTTAGGCTATATAGTTTCAGCAAAAGGAATTGAAGTGGATCTAGAAAAAGTACAAGCAATAATGGATATGGAGATTCCAAAGAACATAAGCCAAATGAGGTCTCTACAAGGAAAAATACAATCCATAAGGAGGTTCATTTCTCAATTGGCCGAAAAATTTCATTCATTCACAAGGTTGCTACATAAAGATACTAATTTCATGTGGGATGAAGAATGTGATGAAGCCTTCACTTTATTGAAGACCTATCTAATAAATCCACCTATCCTAATGCCACCAATCAAGGGAAAACCATTGCTGCTGTACATATTTGCTACCAAAAGGTCTCTAGGAGTGGCTTTGGTGCAAGAGGATGAACAAGGGAAGGAAAGAGCCATCTACTATTTGAGTAGGACATTGATCAAATACAAACTTACCTATACATTCATGGAAAGGGCTTGTCTAGTAGTTGTCTTTGCATCTCAAAAATTGAGACATTATATGTTGATGCACAAGGTGAAGTTAATTTCCAAAATTGATCCTCTAAAGTATTTGCTAAGAAAAATTGCCTTAACGGGTAGGATAGCCAAATGGGTCATGATATTGAGTGAGTTCAACATTGAGTATGTGGATAGGAAGGCAATAAAAGGACAAGTGATAGTAAATCACTTAGCTAAAAATCCATTGACTTCCACACAAACCATTCAAGTGGAATTTCTAGATTCTGCCATTGTAAACATAGAAGCAAAAACATGGAAGTTATACTTTGATGGCTCGTATACACAAGGAGGTTCTGGGGCTGGCATATTATTGGTTATTCCTCAAGGGTACACTATTCCCAAGTCCTAAAATCTCTTATTCCCATGCACAAACAATATAGCAGAATATGAGGCTTTAGTCATCGGCATTCGAATGGCTTTAGAGTGGAACATCACCGAGCTACAAATATATGGAGATTCTCAACTCATAATCAATCAAGTCAACAATGAATACAATACCAAAGATGAAAAGCTAATGACATATAAGACTATGATTGATGGATGGAAGAAATACTTTGCCTTGATCACTTTTGAGCAGATTCCAAGAGAGAAAAATAGAGCAGCTGATGCAATGGCCACCTTGGCTTCCTTATTACAAAAACCAGATCAGAATGAGAAGTATGAGTTCTTGGTGGAAGAGTTGGTGAAACCGGCATTCAACCTTCCCGAAACCAAAATTTTTTCCCTACTACATCGACATGACTCACCTTGGTATGGCCCTATATATACCTATCTCAAAGACCAAGCACTACCTTTAGACCAATCACGATCCCAAAAACAAAATTTCATACGCCAATCAACCTGTTACATAATCCTTTCAGAGACATTATATCATAAGGGTCTTGACAGGATGTTACTTAGATGTCTAGAGGAAGAAGAGTCTAAGTTAGCTTTATGTGAGGTTCATGAAGGCATTTGTGGGTCGCACTTAAGCAGTTTAAACATAGCCAAGAAAATTCTTCGCTTAGGGTATTTCTGGAAGACCTTAGAGAAAGATGCTTGTCACTATGTTAAAACCTGCAACAAATGTCAATATCATGATGACATGATACATGCACTGGCACAAGAATTGCACCCATTTGTTACACCATGGCATTTTTACCAATGGGGATTTGACTTAATTGGCATCATCTATCTGCCATATTCCAATGGGCACAAGTACATCATAACCACAACAGAGTATTTCACTAAGTGGGTAGAAGTGGTTCCTTTGATCATGGCCATGGGTAAATAGATTTCCATGTTCATCTTGAACCACATTAGCTATAGATATGGTATTCCTCATGCCATAATCACAGACAATGGAAAGCAATTCAAAAATAAAGATTTGGATGAACTTTGTGGCACATTTCATATCACACATCACTCTTCATTCATTTATTATCCTCAAGGAAATGGATAGGTTGAGGCTACAAATAAGAATATCTTGAAAATTTTGAAGAGATCGATAAATAAGTCCAGAAGAGACTGGCATGTGGAAATTAATCCAGCATTATGGGCCTATAGAACTAGCATTTGAACACCTATGGGAGCCACACCATTTTCATTAGTCTATGGAGCTGAAGTTGTTCTACCATTGGAGGTTGAAATCCCATCTTTATGAGTGTCATTGCAAGGGTTGATCACAAATGAAGACTATAGAGTCACTAGACTTCAACAATTGGAGTTGCTATAAGAACACCAAACACAAGCATATGAGCACCTAAAAGTATATCAGAATATAATCTCAAGGAACTACAATAAGCATATCAAACCAGAGAGTCTTTCAGGTAGGAGACTTAGTGTTAAGAGAAAATGCAAAGAATCAAGTTGAAAGAGAGAAGAAAGGAAAATGGGAGGCTAATTGGCTTGGTCCATTCATCATTGTGTCTTCATTTGGGATGGGAACCTATAAGTTATCAGATTGTGAAGGAGAAGAACTCCAAGAGCCTATCAACAACATTCATCTAAACAGGTTCTATAAATGAGGTAGACAAAAGAGTATAAAGAGTATCATATGAGGAGCATCATATTTATTGTACATAGTCAAAGAGATCTTGAAAATACCAAAAACATTTGAAAAAAGAAAAAAAAGAAAAAAATTGAAAAAGAAGAAAATACAAAAAAATGAAAAAAAAGAAAAAGTGCCTTGGTGAAAACCTAGCAATAGGTGCCTTGGTAGCAAAAAAAGAGAAAAAGACCCAAAAGGTGAAAACTTGGTAATCAAGCACCTTTTCTTCTATTAAGTCATTTCCTAGTCACATGTGTCCATATTGCATTTCCATCATCCCACTTGTAAACCTTCATTTCATCTGTCATTTGTACATAGTCATAATAAAGCTTTTTTATTTGCATCATTGCATTGCCTATCACCCCTAAGTTCATCACACGATCACATTTATCACTTGGGGGTAGAAGATAATTGGAAATTTGGTATGAAATGAATTCAATAGTGCTATATTCAGTCACATCAGAGAGAGACTTGTCAGAGCTTTAGAAGAGAGAGATTTTTGTGAACCTTTGATGGATATAATTGTTCACACCTAAGTATTTGATCCTACAACTTGATCCTTGAGCCTTCATTGACTTTATTACTCAGGATTAAAAATTGATAAAACACTTTAAAGATCAGAATACTTGGAAATACTTTTTGAAAATCATGAAACATTGCAAAACACTTAAAGCTTTCTTTTTGATAATCTTTATAGGAAATTGACTTTTATCACATCTTTTGAGCTAATCAATGATGTTTCGACTAGATTAGCCATGATAGAGACATGATATTTTCTTGCCTTTGAGTGATTGTTTTAAGGAAGATTCATCAACCTATGAGAGTTCGTCTAACGACATGGTCATCAAAGAGCCATTGAGGACTATCCCATAAGATGAAGGATTAACCTTTGATTGTTTATGCAAAAGGATACCTTGGCTATTTAGATCTTCCATATCTTAATACCAAAAATCCACTTGCAACATTGAATCCATTGACACCGGTATTCATACTCCCATAGTTTGGTCATCCAACTAGTGAGGGTTGTACTAGTTTCAAAAAAGAGGTTACCAAACGTGATAAAAAAATAGTATTCATATCATCATGATGTGGTCAGTGATGGTTGTACTTTCTTTCTGGTCCCAAAATGCTCAATGATGAAAATTTATCTCCATGGCATTTCTTTGCTGAAAGTTGGTGACACTTAGTTGCATTTGCATTACATTATCATGTTAGATTAATTGCATTATCATGTTAGATTAATTGCATTTGATTATGGTTAATTTTCCAAGGACAAGGGGGTACACTTATAATCTTGGTTAGTCAAAACATTACAAAAAGGAGGGGTTCAATCAAATGTCTTACTCTTGGATATCAAACAAACAAAGGAAATGAGAATTATCTTTTGCATTCATGCATAGCATTAATCATTATTCATATATGAGAAAAGTAGAAAAAGAAAGAAAAGATTCATGACTCATACATCATTTGCATACATATAGTTAAGGATAGAACTACATACATTAAACATTCCAAAACATAGGGGTATTCATATGCATTTCCATAAATCACTTTGCATCCATACATTGAAAAACTAGAAAACATGTCCAAAATTGACCATCATGGCATTCATCTATATATATCATAAAATAAGATACATTGCATCCATAGCATAAATCAAAGTAAATGCATATAAAACATCATATAGCTGCATAAAAAGATAATCTCATAACCAACTCATCAAGAGAATCAAGGAAATATCTCATCATATAGATCATCATAAAAAGTGTTCATCAACATCAAAGATCCATCCAATCAGTATGTCAAGATACAATGTCATACAAAGTGATACATCAAAAAGTTTTGATCAATAACAACAACATGAAACATGATACAAGGACATCAATAATGAGCAAATTTTTCATCCATAATCAAGATCCATCCCAGCACCAGATCCATCTGGACCCCTGTCATCCTATCTATACTGTGAGGGAGGAGCCTGAGAAGTGCTAGCTGTGCTAGGTCTTTGAATTTCATGAGTGATAAATTGTTGCATCAAGAGAGCTACCTAATCCAATCTACCTACAACAGTAGATATATTTGTCCTCATCGCCTGCATATCTCATGATAGACTATCAATGCTAGGAGAAGCCTGTGAACTCTATCCCATATCCTATGACTGTTGCACCTATGGAGGAACCTGTTGATCCTGTCGAGGCACCTGTTGTGCTGGAATCTCATCCTGCTGAGCTAATGCAACTCTCTGTAACTGAACCAAAGGGTCTAATCCACCAAGAATCTTCCTAGCAGCATCTACATGAGCCTGTCTCTATTGTCTCTGATGTCTCTAGTGTCTCTGCTGCCTATCATCCACTATAGCTCTAGGGTATACAATCTCAGCTGCATGATCATCCCTAGCTCTATCCCTAGCAAGCCCACCTCTCACCCATGGTCCATCACCTGCTCTACCAACAACCTAAGGATCTCTCTATCCTCACCATCCCCACCATCTCCAACATCCACCACCACCACCATGATCATCTCCCTCATCACGGTTAGGGATACGCTCTGCAAGATCAGTAAAATGCGAAAACCTATTATGAGACCACCAGTCTCAATACTCATGAGACATCCCAGCATTAGCAACACCTGTAAGCATATCCCATCGGCAATATCCCAAACCAACAATTTGATCACATGTGAAATAGTAATCAATCATAGGACCCCACATCAATCTCTCTACCTGTACCCTAGCATATAAAGCTACACCCTGAGGCATATCCTGCACATGACCATACTGCCTAGAAACTCTACCAAAGTAGAAGTGCTCAATAGTAGTAGTAGTCTGGCCAATCATCCAGCAAGGAGGGAACAATATAGGGTAGCTCATCATCGTCCTCCCTCCAGCCCTCACAACTAATGTATGGTCACCACTAAACCTGATCAAGATCATCTATCTGTCACCGCCAATAATCAAGATGACCCAAATGGTGCTGAACAACTATATCGCTATATAGGAAAACATATGGGAAACCACGCTGTCGAATCCTATCAGAAATAGGCCTAGTAATGGGAAGATGCTCCCATACCCACAATTGGAGAATAACTACACCGCCTGACAAAGAAGCACTCTCTTTGTAAACTACCTCTTGTAAATCATGGTAGAGCTGGGCAAGAATGCATGAACCCCAATCAAAGTGTGAAGGATGAGAAAGAAAATCCTCTAGAATCCTACCCCATCCGACTGAAAAACCATGACCTCTCTGGTCGGGAAGAAGTAAACCACCAATAAGGGCACCAAGCACCGCTGTAAATGTAAGAAACAAAGAAAACTATGGCCAAGTGATCATATCATCATCTATGGTATTGTCCCCAAATACTCATTGGCAGTCTATGGAATCATAGTAAACTAACTCTCCTCTACACGGGATGCGTAGCAATCTATACATGTCCTCAAGAGTGATAGTCATCTCTCCATAGGGAAGATGGAAGGTATTATGGTTAGAGTGCCATTGCTTTGCCATAGCAGTCAACAAACCATGGTTTAGCTGAAACCGTGGAAGATCAAGTAGAAAGCTCAGACCGCATATCTCAATAACATGATACTTAGCATCAGTAAGTGTTTGACCAAGATCGATGACCCACGATGCAACCATCTGAATGTATAGAATAGGAAATTTTGCCTGTTAGAAAAACAAAGGAATCATATCAAGGAATCATTTTAAGTCAATCAGTTCTATCAGAATCAAAGTATCAAGTAATAACACCCAGTACCATTTGTTCATGTCTTTGTGTCATGAGAACGAAGTAAGCAGTATCTATCATATCGATTTTCACACTGATTGATTTATCCTACCAAACCTATCCTATCATATTGACAAATCACATTCATTGATACCATTATCCTGATATCCTAATCAATTATTTTGTTTAAATGCAACAGACCTAATCTTATCATTCGAATCAATCATCTAAAGTAATCAAATTTTTTCATCAGAAAAAAATCAAGTACAAGTGCAATTTTTTCAAAATTCCTTTGGCATGATTTTAAACATTCCACGCGACATTTTACCTTAAGCGGTACAGAAAGGATGTTACATGACACTTTTTTGGTGTTACATGGTAATTCAGCTATCAGGTGACATTGAATCGAGCCTAGGCAACAATGAAATTATAGGGTTTCACATGTGAAAAATCACATGCAATTTGGCATAAAAACCCTAACTTTATGTGACATTGAAGTTTTTTTAGGCGTGAATGAAAGTTTTTAAAGCGATAATTTACTACATGGAGGCATGAGTAAAAAGCATGGATGAGACATTAAAAAGGGCTAAGCGACATCAAATTTATGCTAAGCGTGACTTTACAAATTAGAGGCAACGATGAAATGGAAAAATGCAATAAATCAAGCAATAAATGCAAAAAAGGAGTTCATAATGACATACTAGAGGTCCATAGTCAAGTGGTATCGCATAACGCCGACACCTCTCAAACTGATGCTCTCTAATAGGGACAACCATCTCAAAAATCACTGCAGGACCAGAGCAAAATCACCAAAGACAAAAGTGCGAATGAATAGTAAATCAAGGTTTTTCAACCTATTTAAGCTATTTTGAGCTAATTTTAGAGGTGAAATTTGGCTTAAACCTAAATTAACCTATCAAATCAACCGGGGCATGTTCTTGAATCATCACATATCATCAAGATTTTTCAGAAATGAGAACATATTTAATAAATCAAATGTCATCAAATTTTTCAAATCAAGAAATCAATATGTTTTATTTCTGAGGGGGCATCAAAGTATCAAATCAAACATCATTGAAATCAGTGGGGCATCAAAATTTTTGAATCATTATTAGAGGTATATTATTTTATCAATATCAGATCAGTTTATCATACCATATTAGAAGTAGCATATCAATCTCATATCAGAGGTAAATCAACAAATTAGCAATCAGGACCTAAAAAGCGATCAAGACTAAAAGAATATTTGAATCAATGTTCTTCACACATCAATTCAAAGAGGAGAAGCCAATGAAAATTGAGGACACAAAGACATAAGTCACTCAAAAAGGATGAATCTCAATCACTCATTCTAAAGTTTCAATCTCAACCACTCAATCTTGTCCTTTTGTCCAAAGCTTTGAGACAAACCTTTAAATTGTCCCCCCATTTATGAACAAAGCAAAGTATTTGACTCAACCAAGGGTTAATCATGATTACTTCACTCCACCCCCTACCCTTGGGAATTTACTATAAGTATGAAGCATTTTGAGAGTAGTTCCCATCTTAGAAATTCATTTGCAAAGCATTGTTATTATAGGCAATTGAAGAGCATTCTAAGAGCATTTAGAGCAATTTGCATATCTTTGTATCAATTTGAGCTAGAATAAACATTGTAGAAGAATTATAGCAGCACACATTCTCATTTTAGAAGTGTCACTAGTGGAGATTGAGCTGAGAGCTTCACTTACCACATCTTTCTAGAGAACCATGAGATGCTATAGATCTTAGTTTCAATTTTTAATTAGATTTGCATTGTATTTACTTTGAGTTGTTACTAATTTGATGTTAATTTCATGAAGGTGATTATCATCATCACACAGGATCCTATTCCATGTTTTCTAGAAATGATAATTGAAATCTAAATTTCTCTTGAGGAATTCTATTGGTTGTTGTTAACTACTCCAATAATGATAAATGATCAAATTTATCCTCAAATTGCCTATTCAGCTGCTCCCAGATCTAATCCCATGCAATAATTAAATTGATAGGTAAGCCTTTGAGCCATTATAGGGATTTTCCCTTAAAAGAGGCTACCAAGAGCTTTAATGCAATGTATTTATCAGTCACCTAATGTAAATTACATAAAGAAGACACATCATGAATCTATTCAATAACTGTAACATGATCCTCACCAGTGAAAAATGGTAGGATTTTGAGGGCTACTCCCAGAATATCATGATGTTGGGTGATATTCAAAGGAATCCCTAAATTAAAAGAAAAAAAAGGTCGATTCCTAGGAGGTGGTGGATGAGCCATTGAAGATAGAACTGGTAAAACTAGATTTAGTTGTGTTTGAATAACTACTGGTAATTGATTAGCACCTATTGGTAATTAACTTGTAAATGTTGGTAATTCGAAACCAAAATTGCTAGGAACACCATAACTACTAGGAAATGAGAAATATTCAATTACTTGATTAGAAAGATCTTAAAAACTTCCAAATAGAGGGTTTTCAAAAGTTGTAACAATAGGATCAAAATTAGGAAGACGTATTCTTCTCAAATAATTTGGTCATATCGTACCTCTTCTTGCATCCCTACCTCCTCTTATTTTTGGTTGAAGCTTTTGATAATAAAATTTTTCTCTACTTTTCTTGGTTTGTACCCTTCTCATATACTAATACTAAATTTGATGAAAACTAAAGAATTAGGGTTGCTAGGTGCTAAAAAATCACCTTCTTGAAGGCTGTAGACTACTATTCACACCAAAACAACAACACAATTGTACCTCAAAAGAACTAAAATTAAATTTGTATCCCACCAGGTGTGCCAATAACTATTTTCATGAAGGATTGCACCCACTTATGCCAAGATTGAAAACTCGGTAATTTTGTGAAACATGAATGATCTTATGGCCTATGGGTACGAAGGTTGATCTCTAGAGAATGTCAGTTCCTCTTAGTGTCGTCAAAAACTAACTTTTGAATGATAAATAGGGGAAGAAATAAAATTACTTAAAATAAAACCCATCTCTAAAAGGTGATGCACTAAAAATGATAATTGAGATCTGCAACTAGAAAACTCACAAAATTACCCTCTAAAGACACTATAAAACTTGACAATCTTAATTAGGCACACTTTGCAAAAGAAATTATTATGTCAAGTCCTAGTATCCTGATACCTTGAAAGGAAAACTCTAATGTTTTCTCAAGTTTCAACAAAAAAAAAGAGGATACAATTACATAAATTCACTTTAGTATGGCAAATTTTGTATTTATAACTAAAAAGAGCTTGATAAAATAAAGGTAACACACAATATTTTAGTCAATTTACTCACAATCAATACTCAACACAACAAAACTGAGAAGGAATTGACATTTATTATTAAATAATCAGGAATCTATTATGAATCATCAATATATGTACTCCATACAAATATGTCTAAGTTTGCAGAATGCAAAATCAGGCCAGAAGAAAGAGCCCCCCTCAAATGAGGTTAAAAAAGAATATATAGATCTAAAACCCTACAAGACTCAAAAAAATGATAAAACCAAAGAGAAAGAGGTATCAAACTGCTAGAAACATGCAGTTGACAACCTAAAATGTCCCCAAAACTCATGATCTATCCATGCAACACTTCAAACTAATATCCATGGGTCGGATGTGAAAATGAATCATCAAAATTAGGGGTGTAATTGAGAGATACTATAGTCTAACTATCTCAAAAAGGTTCTCAAGTGATGTGTAATTAGAAAGGAACTCAAAAGACTCCCACACCACTCAAACTTCACCAATAACTCAAGAAACCCCCCCCCCCCCTTCATGCATGTAAACTTTCATCCCCCAAAAGAACTAGTACCTTTCTTTATTTTTGCATTTTTTATTTTAATATGTATTAAGAAGTTTATAATTCACTACTCAATAAATATTAAAATACAAATTCTTTATATTCAAAAATAAAAATACCATTTATACTTTACCAAAAATAATATTTATTAAATAATCAAATCTTGACATTTAATAATATTAATTTTAAATAATATTTACTAAGTGACAAGTTTAACACTAATAAATATTATTGAAGATAAATATATATGTCAATTCTTTAAAGGTTTAAAGCCTTTCATGACCAACCGTGAGACTCTTATTAAATGAAATATTTTTTACACAAAACAAAAAAATAAAAGAATTTTACATAGGTGAAGTTAGGGCTGTTGGAATGGAGAGATAGGGTACTGAGAGGGGAGGGGTGAAACAGTGCCCTCAAAAACTTGAACTCCAAAAAATCCATCAGAAAATAATAGTAAAATCATCTATCAATTGAATCCATTGTATGCATCATTCATTCAATTAACTTGTAAATGTAAATTGCATGAAATCAAACAATAAATCAATCACATAACAAAAGTATTTTGGTTACGCAGAAACCCTTGTTAGAAGGTAAAAACTGGGGTGGGGATGTCACCCACAAATTATTCACTACTACACATAATAAAGTTTTCTAGTTAAGGCTACAAGTTGTGATCACTTATGGTGATCTTACCCTATTAGGAGTAACAATTAGATCAACTAGATCTACCTAGTTAAAGGATTTTAACAACACTACTTGAAAGTGTACTCGATTAAGATATTTACAATAAGACTATTAGGTCTACTCTGTTAAGAGATTTTCACTAACTCTATTACAATGATTAGAGAATAACAAGATGTATCTGTAATTGACAACTTAACCTTGTCTAAAATAGATCTATGAAGTATTTAATAAATATCACCTTGATATGTGTAAATCTTGTCTCTGAACTTCTCGATAGCCTTGTCTGATTCTATCTAATCTAAATGTCTCTATATTCTTCTCTTCCTTGTCTAATAACTGATGTCTTGAAGTTGGATTCTTGCTTCAAGATCTCCTTCACATATCATACCATGCTTAGCTTATGTCAAAATGTCATGAATTACAATTATATAGCATACTTCTGTGACCACCTAACAAAATTAGGTTTATAATATCTTAGGAAAAACCCTAAGATCTATAGTATACAAAGATAACCTATATCTAGCAATTACATAGAGATCATCATCAAAATTAATGATTACATCTACAATAAATGATACTCGATCTTGGTAAAATATTTTATGATTCTGTTGTAATCATCTGCATAGATAAATGTACCAAAAAAAATTACTATGTCATTTCCTAGATTGCTTAGTAAACACTATCAATACTGTTTGGTAATTACACCGGTGCTCTGTATCTAGTCTGCTCAGTGTTTACTGATGCTCGGTATTGGTTATACTAATGCTCAGTAAAACTGCTCTAGTGCTTGGTTAGAACTATTATCTTTTTGTTCTTGGTACTACCTTGAGATAACTTGGTGTGAAGGGTTATGTAGTTAACCGACTAGTATGTATAGCTTGTAGTACTTCCCTTTTACCGATAAGATAGCATAGGTAACTGACTGATCATCTTTGATACTAATGAAAATCCTTAATGCTCAAATAGAGATAAGAATCTCCCCCTTTGGCATTAGTATCAAAAACTTGAATGTATATAGACCTGATGTCTCAAAAATTGTTCTAACTTTTCCATATATACATAGATCCCATAACTTAACAAAATTTCAAAATTTCTCCCCCTCGGTGCATGCTCTCGGTAGTATGTAGTACACTTATCATATATTTACATAATTTGGCATATGCATTAGTTTTCCCCCTTTTTGATATTAATGCCAAATACAAAAGTGTGTACTTACAGTTTATAAAAAATGTGCTGATGGGTTTTCATCACAAAATCTAAGAGGTTTTCCCATTCCTCTTTCAAGTTGGTTAGAGCAATCTGCTCAAGACCAACTTGTGCATGCATGTCAAAGATATTTTCCAACATAGAAATTTTTGGTGTTGCAACTAGTGTTTGCACTTTGACAATGTGTTTCTCAAAAAAAATTACATAAGGAAGAAACTCTGTTTGTAGCTCGATGACTTGGTCACTTATCCTTTCTTCCTGCTTCCTCAAATCTTCTCTTCAATGCCTAAGTTCTTGAACTTTCAATATATGCTTAGCAAAATCATCAGGTTCTATTAAGTCTTCTTGTGCACTGGCTTGGATTTCAGTATCCATCTTTTTAATCTTCTCACTGATCTCAGCAGTGAAGGTCTCCATAGTGCAAAGCTGAATCAATATCTGACTAATTAACTAAGTAATAGATTGTATGTCAGTTATTACCTCAGATAATTTGACTTTATTTATTGCTACTTCTTGGCTGATTTTCTCTACAAGTTTATGGTGTATCTTTGATTCTACCCTTTCTTCAATTCTTTCCTCAGCTTCAATGTCAAGGGCATTGATTTCTTGTGCAAGGGTAGCAAGTTGGTCCATGATAGGTGTGTCTTCATTAACCTGTACCTTGAGTACAATCTATTGTAAGATGTCTATTATATTTTATAATATCTCCTTTCTCTTGCATTCCTTCTTCAACTTTTCTTGTGTTCCTTTTCTTGTACATAATTCCCCATATTTTTTGAGTTCTTCGGGCTCTAGGGTCCTCAGTTCACAATCAGGTATAACTATGGATTCATCTAGTGTGACTGGCCCTTTTCCATATTTATTCTTCTTCTTCTTTGGCTCTTGGGGTGAGCTCTTCACAAATGGAAATATTGCTTTCTCCTCAACATTTTGTGTATCTTTCCCGATTGACACACTATCCTCTTTTCTATGCTCCTCAATAACCTATGTGTCGGTTGACTGAGATGGAGCTTCTGATGTTGTGTCAAGTGGGGTTGTCATGGTTGTTTTGGGGTTATCTTGGCCCTCTATCTCTACCTTTTTTTCCTCTTTTACCTCAGGCTTATTTATTTCTGCCAATGTACCAGCTCCTTGTTCCCTTAATTTATCCATCGGTTACTCAGGGTTTGAGCCTTTGGGTTGTTCCTTAGTGACAATTTCAACTACTTCCATCAAGATAGGAAGTTCACTTGGTAATGATGTGATTACTGGATTGGTAAAAGTACCTTCATCTTGTGTTGTGCCTCCAGTAACATTCACATCCTCATCATCATCTCAGTCATCAAGATCACCATTTTTTATGTCCTCAATGAGTACATCTAATGCTTTGTTATCTACAATTTGGATCTCAACTTGATCTGGTGCATCATGTGAAATACTTAAGTCCTCGGTGGCAAATGTAGTATCAGGTACCTTAGTATCTAATATATCTACCTTTTCTTGTTTGAGTGCCAAGTCTTCATCTTCAATATGAATTCCTTTACCTTTTGATTTTAGCTTCTTCTTAGAGGATTTGGCTAATGCCATCTTTTCTACTTGCTCTCAGGCTTCAACTATTGAGGTCTAGATGAGTTTACTAGACTCATCTATATCTGCAATATTTTCATCAAGTATCTGCATTTCCTGGTTCTTCACTGTGAATCTCCTTGAATATGTTGTCATGTATTCCTCAATTTTAGAAATAGACAAGTTAGGAATTGCCAAAACTAGGGATTGTTCCCTCATTTTATTCTTGATGTCTAAGGAATAGGACCATTTCTGAGTGATTCTTTCCTCTGATGCCTTAGGTAAATGCTTGGAAAATTCAAGTGGAACTCATTTAAATTGAATCATCATCTAGATGATTGCCTCTTCTATTTTATTCTAATCCTCAGTTGACATGTGCTCAAACTGACTGATTTCAGGATCAGTGAGTTCACCATTCTCAATTATATCCTCAACAACTTCATCAATTGATCTATCTTTATTGCTAACAACTTTGAATTGATTATTATCATCTTCCTCATCTTCTAAATCTTCCTTACCTCTTATGAATTTTCTTCTTTTCCTCGGTGCTTCAGCAATGGCTTTTGTACCTCTTGGTATATGTCTTTGTAGGTGTTGTTGCCTTTGGTTTTGTGTACTTCACAACTCCTTTCTTTAGTGGTGGTGAAGCTACAATTGTTGACCTTGTTCATGACCTTGATTTCACTTCTAACTGCCTCTTCTTTGGAGTTAATGAAGGGGAAACCAGTGTAGAATCTACCCCTTTATCTGACTCAATTTATTCACTGTCATGTGGTTTATCAGTTAACATTAACTAACCTTTGATTGCAAATTCAACCAATGAACTCTCAAATGATCCAGTATCATCTCCAAACTTCTCAACTAAAGTTTTCATCATCTTTCTAGATTTCTTTATTATCTTACCGATACCCGGGCCTATTTTAATTCTTGTTTTGGCCTCCTCAAATGTTCCAAATCTCTCTTTATTTTTGTCCTTTGGTGTAGCTAGCAGAGCCTTGATTGATTTTGAAGCAAAATCAATATCCATTTCATAACCCATGGGGCCTAACCATTTAATCCTAGGCTCCACAACCTTTATCAATGTGTGGTTGGTGTCCACAAGAAAACAAATATCCTTCTCATACTCTTCAACCAATTTACTGGGAATTCTACCTCAAGAATTCATTCTAATCTTAAATTGTTCAAATTAATTATCAAAAAAATTATTTAGATTGTTTACCAAGTCATTAATCATATCTAATATTTTCACTATGACTAGCTTGCCGGTAAACCACTCTTTATTACCAATAGAAGGTAAAAATCATTGTACATAGAAGAATATGCAAACTAGAAGTGATCCAAACTTACAAGTATTAGACTTTTCCAACCGGATAGTCTTCATATTCTCTTCAATTTTCCTCAACAGAAACTCGACAAGGTCTAACTGGAAACTCTTCTTTACCATTTTGTATGCAATGTCAACGGCTCCACATGGCCCACTATTTAGTCTTCTTGACTAATAAATCTTGTAACCGATGACATGAGATGCAAAATTAACCTCTGGGTCAATCATTGAATGAATTTTTAGTACTCGACCATCCCATACTACTCCGGTATTCTTCTCAATATCAACCCTAGAAGCACTGTGAAATGACTTGGTCTTGTCAGTTGTTGGATACCCAATGACTCTGTGAATCATATTATTTGTTACTTTGACCAGTTCATCCAACAAGAATTTCTCATCATGAAACCAACTCAACACAATCCTAATCCATTCATTTTTAAAGTTCTTTGGGAAACTTAGGGCATTTGTCAGACCAATCATTTCAACCTATTTATATTTCAGTTTAAGTTTTCCATCATCACCACAAAGTTCCTAGAAAGCTACACATATCTCAAAATCTTCTATTTCTCCTATTTTGCAGTGGATATATGATCTAACATCTTTAACTAACAAAACCATAGGAGGTATGCTTGAAAATCTCCCGCTGAATCAATATTTGCTGCAACTTTGGGATGAAGTTTATATCGGGGTTCATTTCAGTTAGCTGACATAATTAAGTTCACTTCCTCTTCTATAAGTTTGTATTTTATTTCTTTGGACATGAATGCCATTTTACTCAACTTAGGGTTTTGGTAAATAGTTTGAATGAGCTCAGTAGTAACTATAATTACTCAGAAATGATGAAGAACACACTCGGTTGGATCTGAAACTCCATTGAATGCTTCTAAAACTCTTTACTTGAATTCACTCTCTAGAAATTTTTACTCTTCGAAATCACTTTGTGAAGAATAAACTAAGTCTTTCATCTATTTATAGCCTTTTTCAAATGATCTCTTAAAATGCTTGACCTACTTCCAGCTCGGTGACAACTATCAACTTGATGAATACCACAAAACATCAACAACTTGATTAACCCATTACTTTCCACTCGGTTAATACTAATACTTGGTTAACCTTGCATAATAGTCACTGACAGGTAACTCTTTACTCGGTCTTGCATATACCAACTGTATGACTTTGTTAGCTCAAAAATTATAAACCATAATGCATCTTAATTCATGCAAATTTGGTATTTGTACATCAACTATAAGGAGCGGTATGTAAGATAAGAACAATTTAGAATATCCATTCCATACATACCTTTTCACCTTAGGTGGAGGTACTAATGTCACCCAATCCAATGGACGAGGTTTCACCGACTACATTTCTTGACTCATCATTTTTTTTTGATGCCTTTCTCCACATAGTATTTCTAATTCTCATGATATCTGCAATTGTGTTTCCATTCTCAAATATTTGTTCTTCTAGTGCTTAGTCTCTGTAATCCTTTTTAGGTGACCAACTTTATGAAAATTTAAGCATGCCATACCAGTTCTAGTCAATCTTCATGAATTCCAACCCATCTCTTCCTCATACAATTTACTACAATATGTCCATACCTTCCACATATTGTGTAGTTAACCCATGTGTTTTAATCCTAAGTATAAGCATTTCCTTGTCTCTTCGGTTGATAAGGTTTTTTCTTTTGTTTCGGTGTCCAGACTTGCTTCATCTTTTCTTTACACTCTTGTGAGGTGTGTCCATGCTTGTTGCAAGTGTAACATAGTTTATCCATGTGAGGAATGCTCAGTGTCCTATTTAACTTAGCTCTACACTCATATGATTGATGTCCAAATTTACCACAATAATAATAATAACCATTAAATTTAGGAGTGACTTTAGGATTACCTCGTGCTTTACTCCTGTAAACATTTGAAGTATGTCCCTGTTTGCAATAATGATAGCATGACAGTGTCTTAGGTTTCTAATTTTGATTTTTGTTCACCTGTTCAGCTTGCTTGGATGATTCTCCTTACTCGGTATAGCCTAATCCAGTGGTGCTTCAAAGTCCTCTTTGACTAATTAGAAAATCATCAATCTTCTTTGAATTATCTTCATCCTTTTACATCATCTCATTGTGTTGTAGTTGCATCTTTACTTCATTTCTCAGTTTCTCATTCTCTTCCCCGAGTACTCCAATATCTTCATTTTTTCTTAACAAATCTCCATTTACTCAGTTGATCTCCTAGCTTACAATAATCATCTGATTGGATATTTCAAAATGATACTCGGTAAGTCTCTATATCTTAGTTTCTTTTGCTTGAAGTTGTTCATTCATCTATCTTCTATATTCAAAAACTAAATTTCTCTCTTGTTCAGCTTGTCTAGCATTATTCATTACATCAATCATTCTCACCATCTGTGTTTGTTGACCGATCTGTAGGGCTTTTACTTGTTTAGTCAAATGAAGATTTTTATTAGACAAATTAGATATAGCACTTTCAGAACTGTCAGAAATACTGCCTAAACTAGATATAAATTCTCAAATGAATCATCAATCTCTTCTTTATGGTAATTAGTCTCACACTCCCTAATGGCCATGCTCTTTTTCTATACTAGTAACTTTTTCAATTCATCCTTGACATGTTTGTACTACTCAATGAACATTTTCATCTAGATCTTTTTATTCTCTATTGTTTTGTCCAACTTGTATCTCTCCATCATTATATCTTTACTCTTTAGTGGTTAAATCATCCAATAAGAGATCTGAGCTCTAATACCAATTGTTGGAATGGAGAGATAGGGTACTGAGAGGGGAGGGGTGAATCAGTGCCCTCAAAAACTTTAACTCCAAAAACTCAATCAACAAATAGTAGTAAAATCATCTATCAACTAAATCCATTGTATACATCATTCATTCAATTAACTTGTAAATGTAAATTGCATGAAATCAAACAATAAATCAATCACATAACACAAGTATTTTGGTTACATAGAAACCCTTGTTAGAAGGTAAAAACTTCGATGGGGATGTCACCCATAAATTCTTCACTACAACAGATAATAAAGTTTTCCAGTTAAGGATACAAGTTGTGATCACTTTTGGTGATCTTACCCTGTTAGGAGTAACAATTAGATCAGCTAGATCTACCTACTTAAAGGATTTTAACAACACTACTTGAGTGTGTACTTGGTTAAGAGATTTACCATAAGACTGTTAGGTCTACTCTGTTAAGAGATTTTTGCTAACTCTGTTACAATGATTAGAGAATAACATGATGTATCTATAATTGAAAACATAACCTTGTCTAAAACAAATCTATGAAGTATTGAATAAATATCACCTTGATATGTGTAAATCTTGTCTCTAAACTACTCGATAGCCTTGTTTGATTCTATCTAATCTAAATGTCTCTATATTTTTCTCTTCCTTGTCTGATAACTAATGTCTTGAAGTTGGATTCTTGCTTCAAGATCTTCTTCATATATCATACCATGCTTAGCTTATGTCAAAATGTCATGAATTACAATTATATAGCATACTGCTATGACCGCCTAACAAAATTAGGTTTACAATATTTAGGAAAAACCCTAAGATCTACGGTATACAAAGATAGCCTAGATCTAGAAATTACATAGAGATCATCATCACAATTAATGATTGCATCTACAATAAATGATCCTCAATCTTGGTAAAACATTATATGATTCTATTGTAACTATCTGCATAGATAAATGTGCCAAAACTAATTACTATGTCATTTCCTAGATTGCTCGGTAAACACTATCAATACTACTTGGTAATTACACTAGTGCTTAGTGTCTAGTCTTCTTATTGTTTACTAACACTCGGTATCAGTATACACTAATGCTCGGTAAAACTATTCTGGTGCTCGGTTAGAACTATTATCTTTTTGTTCTCCGTACTGCCTTGAGATAACTCGGTGTGAAGGCTTATGTAGTTAACCAACTAGCATGTATAGCTTGTAGTACTTCCCTTTTTCCAAAAATATAGCATAGGTAACCAAATGATCATCTTTGATACTAATGACAATCCTTAATGCTCAAATAGAGATAATAAGGGCTCTCCAAACCCTAAAATGAAAACAAGTTATCATTTTAATTCTGCTCTATCTATCTATGCACCGCTAGTTGGGGTTTTTGCCTGAAGATTTGGAGCTTGATCTACAAGGCTTGTAGATTTTTTATGTTTCTCATTTTACATCTATAGGTAATTTTAATGCCCATTTTTGTGCATTCAACATACCTTGATCATTTTCTCTTTTCCTAAAAAACCTAGATAAAACTTTGGCAAAATTAGAATGTTTGGATATGTATTGTATGCTATCCTTATAACCATGGTGTTTTCTTGAAGAGCTATGCAGAATACAACATGGTTTTTCTTTATTTCTTATTTTTTTCCCTCAACCTTGATATATTTGTATTCTATGCAAAAGATTGAGTTTTTTATGTTAGGAATAACAGTCCACAATACAAATGAGACTTGGGGGGGGGGGGGGGGGGGGGGGGTGAATCAGTTGTATGATAGATTATTAAACTTTAAACTTTGAATACTAGCAGTATCAAATCCAATGAACACAATGAATGCCAACACAATAACACAATATTTGTGGTCAAGGAAACCCTATTAACGGTAAAACCCCAGTGGGAATTAACACCCACTAATGATGTACTAAGAGTATAGTATCCTTGTTAGAAGATCTAGTCCTGTTAGGAGATGATTAAAACATTATAGTTTATAGTCCTTGTTAGAGGATAGACCCTATTAGGAGTCAAGAAAAAGAAGGGTGGGCTCACTGTCCAAATAAGGTTATGTCCACCTTTAGAACTCATTGTTTGCAACACAAGTGTATATAAAGAAATACACAATCTTTTGAACTATCCAATAGAAATTGTCTTTGCTTGATCAATTCCAATGAAGTATACAATTATCCTCTACTTTACATCCAATAAACATAAGTTCACAACTTCCACAATTCTCCTTTAACATCACATACATTCTCTCCATATCTTTCCAAAAGAAAAGATCTTGCATATGTACCCTATTACATTCTACATGACCAGGTCATTCAATTAGGCTTTGCTAATATACAAACAATTATATAACTCCTTGCTAAGATACAAATGGTATCTAAAACAAGTATACAACAATTACATTACAAAAATTAAGGAATGACATCCTTAATTCAAGTTCACCATCCATAATACATACTACATCTCTTGAAGTTGGTTTCTAAATAGTTCATCTCTAGAACACATGCCACAGCTGATGGCATCCTGCTTTCCGTACCTTGCACTGACCATCGAACATTATTCAACACCCTATTTTTCATCTCTTAATCTCACATACACTGAATCCTCATCACCTGTAAGATATTCCCAAAACATAGAGACTAGCTCTGTCAACTTCCACTGTCACTGTCCAATAACCAGTCTTCACCAAATCTTCTATAACTCATCCAATATGCAATATTGCATCATGCGATCTTAGATATAAGATCACAACACCTTCTAGTACACACAACTGACTTTCCATGATCTGAAACATCCGTATAGTATCCGTACACTGTAGTAACCAACCTGTTATCTTCGTAGAAAAATATGTTGACATCAATGGAAAAACATGAATGACAACAACAACAACAACTCCAGAATCACTCAGCATAGTGATTAAAAATATTAAATGAATCAATAATCTCCCTAATGCATTAGCAATATCCAAAAATCTCCCCCTTTGGCATTGATGGCAACATATGGGAAAATCCATCAGCCCAAAAGTATTCTCTTAGTACCTTTACCACACAATCTCTTTCCCCAATACATAGTCTCTTTCTAGTAGGATTTTCAAATATTCTCTTTTACCCTTTGAAAACAATGGACAAGGGTGCCATAAGTCATAAATTATCTTCAACACCTATCTTCAACAATCACTCCTCCTAAGGAGTGGATCCCTACATCCTTAATTCAAGTTCACCATCCATAATACATACTACATCTCTTGAAGTTGGTTTCCAAATAGTTCATCTCTAGAACACATGCCACAGCTGATGGCATCCTTCTTTCTGTACCTTGCACTGACCATCAAACATTATTCAACACCCTATTTTTCATCTCTTAATCTCACATACACTGAATCCTCATCACCTGTAAGATATTCCCAAAACATAGAGACTAGCTCTGTCAACTTCCACTGTCACTGTCCAATAACCAGTCTTCACCAAATCTTCTATAACTCATCCAATATGCAATATTGCATCATGTGATCTTAGATATAAGATCACAACACCTTCTAGTACACACAACTAACTTTCCATGATCTGAAACATCCGTATAGTATTCGTACATTATAGTAACCAGCCTGTTATCTTCGCAAAAAAATATGTTGACATCAATGGCAAAACATGAATGACAACAACAACAACTCCAGAATCACTCAGCATAGTGATTAAAAATATTAAATGAATCAATAATCTCCCTAATGCATTAGCAATATCTAACAATCTCCCCCTTTGGCATTGATGGCAACATATGGGAAAATCCATCAGCCCAAAAGTATTCTCTTAGTACCTTTACCACACAATCTCTTTCCCCAATACATAGTCTCTTTCTAGTAGGATTTTCAAATATTCTCTTTTACCCTTTGAAAACAATGGACAAGGGTGCCATATGTCATAAATTATCTTCAACACCTATCTTCAACAATCACTCCTCCTGAGGAGTGGATCCCTACATCAAGTCTAGAATATGATAAGGCTTTGAAAAGCTCTGGACCGATGCATCTCTGCATCAATTAATTTTGACTAGGAGGGGCCTGAACCCCAAGCATACCTCTGAGATATATTTTGGCAATGACTTTGTAAATATGTCTTCTATCTGTTCCTTTGTGCTAATGTGTTCCAACTTTATTTCCTTATCTAGTACCTTATCTCTTAAGAAGTGATACTTAATAGAAATATGCTTATTTTTAGAGTGAATCACAAGATTCTTTGACATGTTTACTATACTGTCTATTATCACAATGGATAACCATTGGTTCATCAAAAGTTATTCCAATATATTTCAACATTTGTTTCATCCAAACAATTTGAGTGCAATTAATAGCAACAACAACATACTCTGATTCTGCAGTAGATTGAGCTATAAAATCTTGTTTCTTACTTAGCCATGAAACCAACTTTTTCCCAAGGAAAAATGCACCTCCACTAGTACTCTTCCTATCATCAATATTCCCTACCCAATCAACATCAGTATAAGAATGAAGTTCAAAGTCATCATTTCTATCATACCATAACCCATAGTCTATTTTTCCTTTCAAATATCTAAGTATCCTTTTTACAGCAGCTAGGTGTGTCTTTTTAGCTTCTTCCTGATATCTAGCCACAATTCCAACAACATTAGCAATATCCAGTCTTGTGTGAGTCAGATATTGTAATCCACCAACCACTGATCTGTACTTGGTTTGAAAAACACACTTTGTCTCATCATCATTTGTCAGCTTATTACCAGTCACCATGGGTGTACCAACTAGTTTACAATCTTGCATTCCAAACTTTTCAACATTTCTTTAAGATACCTAGTCCGAGAAATTAAAATGCCATTCTTGCTCTGACTTATTTGCAGTCCTAAAAATAATTTCATTTCACCTATCATGGACATCTCAAATTCATTCTCCATCTCTTTAGAAAAATTCTAACATAATTCATCATTGCCTCCAAAGATAATATCATTAACAAAAACTTCTATTATAAAAAATCCATCTTCACTAGTTCTTAAATACAAATTACTGTCAGCATTACCTTTTTTGAACCCATGGTGAAGTAAGTATTTTTCTAACCTTGCATACCAAGACCTTGGAGCTTGCTTCAGTCCATACAATGCCTTCTTCAACTTACATACCATGTCTCCATCTTTGCATAGATAAAATCCATCAGGTTGTTCTATATACACTTCTTCAAGATCCCCATTCAAGAATGCAGATTTCACATCCATTTGATATACCTTGAAGTTCTTATGTGCAACATAAGCCAAGAATAATCTCACATCTTATATTCTAGCAATAGGAGAAAATGTATGTCTCTGTATTCCATGCTCTTTGTAGTATGAGTTGAATAAATCTGAAGTAAACTCTCCACCTCTGTCTGACCTCAAACATTTTATCTTTAAACTTGATTCATTCTCTACTTTTGCTTTGAATATCTTGAATTTATCAAATGCTTTTGATTTCTCTTTCAAGTAGGTGATCCACATCATTCGAGAAAAGTCATCAACAAAAAGTATAAAATACCTTTCACCATAGTATGATCTTGTCCTTGTAGGTCCACATAGGTCTATATGTACCACATCCAACTTTCCTTTTGATGTATATGCTTTACTTTTATAATTGCTTCTAGTCTATTTTCCCATAAAACATTCTCTACATACAGTGTTGGATGGTTTCACAATCTTCAATAGATCTCTTACTACATTAGTCAAACTTGTCTTCACAATGTTATCAAAATTAACATGACAAAATCTTTTGTGCCATAACCAACTGTCATCTACCTTTGCAACAAAACAAGAAGCTCCAGATGTATTTAACTCAAATACATTACCTCTACATTTAGTATCAGTTGCAATCAAGTTTCCTTTCTTAATCTGATAAAACATTTCCCAACAAAGAAATATAATTGAAATCCATTATCCATCAGTTGTCCAACACTCAACAAATTATGCTTAAGTCCATCAACAATCAATAAATTGTCAATATTAGTCTTTCTATCCAAAGTAATAGATCTTACTCCTATGATAGATTTAGGAACAATGTCTCTCAATCTTACAACACCACCATCGTACTTCACTAAATTAACAAAATTGTTTTTGTCTCCAATCATATGATGTGAGCAACCACTATCTATAATTCATTTAGATTTCTTATCAACATGAGATACTAAAGCTTTTTCTTCATGCACTGGTTTTTCATCTTTAATAGCAATAAATCCAATCTCCTCACAATCCAAATCATCATCATTAGAAATAACTTCACTAGCATAATAACATTCTTTATCCTTTGAATATTTAGACTTGAAAAACTTATGTTTGTACTTAGGAACTCTTGTAGGACATCTAGATGCAAGGTGACCTATCTTATTGCATGAAAAACATTTCAAAGGTAATTTTTCTTCAATTTTACCCTTACCTCTTCTAGAAATTAGTGCAAAAAGTTCATCCATATTTCTTTCTTATGCTTTTATCTATTTCCATTCTTCAACTATTCATCGAGCTCTTCTTTTATGTTCTCACTACTGTGCTCAGAAGTGCAAACACTATCTTCTTGTGTGTAGATGCTTTAAATGCAGTTTCAACTTTAGGTACATAATCTCTCATTTCTACAGCTTCAAAGGTAGTTAGCTTTGCAATCAACATTTCTTTGCTATAGTTTGGAGTCAAAGGTATAATCTCTTCTATAGCCTAAATTTTGGTCTTGTAAATAGGTGTTAATGATCTAAGAATATTTGAAATAACTTCTTATTCTTTAAAAGTGCCTCTAAAATTTTTGATTCCAATGATAGCCTCTGTAACTGTTAGAATTAGTAATCTTTCCTTGGTTGTTTTATTTAATTTGAGGATAAACCAAGGTATCCTCCTTTATTTATTTTTAGGATATTCTTAAAGGAATCTCTACATGTAATTTTGTCCTCTAGTCCAAGTGGGAGGACAACTCATATTTTGTAATTCTTTTAATAAGGAAAATAGATTATTCCTCCTTATGAGGATGCTTACACTTGGCACACACTAAGTATGAATGTGGCACTCATGCACATAGGGAGTTACATGCAAACTCCTTCACTCATCTCTACTTAAAGAGATATTTCTCCACACACTCAACACTAATTTTCTCACAATTCTCTCACACAATTTCTCTCCTCTTGCATAGTAATTCTATCATATTGTATTGAGCTTCTTGCTCATATTCTTTCTCTCTCTCTTTAGGCTTTTCATGCCTCATTCATAATACAAAAAGGGGTTTTTCTTTGCTTTTCCCCTTACAAAAATCTCTTGGCTCTTGTTGGATTCTTGGAGTCTTATCTTGGTTTTGGTGGTTGATCTTGCATCGCTCGCTCATTTGATTTATGGTAAAACTCTTCTTGCACTTCACTTCTTGGATTGATTTTGATCTTGTTTTCTTTCATTTATTTCTTCTAACATGGTATCAGAGCTAGCTACTAATCCTTGTTTAAGTGTTTTGTAGGAAGGTGACATTCAAAGGAGCAAGATTTTTCAAGTTTTACTTTATAGATCTAACTTTTTTTTGCAGCTCTAACTTGTTTATTTATTAAGTTTTTTTTTTCTAACCCTCTTTGGAAGGCTTGCCGCCAAAGAGTATCTTAGTTTTTTTGGGTTTGGTCGGTTCACCGCCAAACCCAATCTTCATTTCATTTGGTTTATAGTTTTTGGTTTATGGTTTTATCTAACCTTTCATATTCAGTTTTCTAAAATCTTGTGCATGCAGGTTTTTTCACTTGTTGCAGGCCTCTCTCATTTTTTTCCATATTTCTAATCCCTTGCATGCAGATATTTTACTCTTTTTTGTAGGCATTTCTCATTGTATCAACTAATAAATTCATTATTTATTTCATTCTCTTTGCTGGTTAAAATATTTTTGTATATCTTGACAATATATAACTCTCTAATCTGTTGATTTCTTGCTTTACATCTTTTTTCTATGCTTATAATCTAACTTTCATTGCTGATTAGTTTGGTTCTTGTTAATAATATCTATTCTAACCTTTAAATCTTCTCTTAAATCTAATATTTGTTATTTCATCTTCCCTATTTATCTCTGATATATATTTGTTGTTATAAATTAATCTCTGATGTATTACTCTCTGTTATAAATTAATCTATGTTTTGACATGACCTCACTCCGACACTCATATCTTTTGAATGTAGATATATTAAAAAGATCGCTTCAGTCAGATTCAAGATAATTAGGTTTTCTCAAATATATCTTAAAATTAGCTTGATCCAACGGTTCATTTGAGAGTTATGCCCCCCGTACCAAGACTGTATTTTTCATGACAGTTTATTCCGGCCTGCATTTTCTATTTTCTTTCTAACATAATTGTTGTTGCAGATTTTTCATCATATCATTCTTCTGGTTTATATCAGTTTTTATCATTACTTTATTTCATCATTGCAACTCTAATATTAGTTGTTTATTTTATCATTAGATTCTTGAGTGTTTAATCATTATTCATTATATAACATTTTTTGCAGGGAATCCATTCTCTTCCTTTTCTATTTTCAGTTTACTTGTCTATTTTTTAAATTAATTTGTTCAAATCTGAAAATTAAATTAATTTTATATTTAAATGCTATCTTGGTTTTAAATTAGTTTATTATATTGATACTAATTTAAATTCATATTGTTAACTTTCAATTCAACTTGTCAAATCCACATTTTTTAAATAGCATTTGATTTTTAAAAAAATATAAAATTGTTTCTATCAATTTGTATAAAATAATCTTAATTAACATTATTACATTGTTCAATTTATCTATTTATTAAATATTTCACTCTTGACTTATTTCTTTTTCTCTTCTAGCTCCTTGTTTTTAAGTATTTAAGAAGATTTTAAATTTTTTCTTAAAATCTCTCTCTGTTCAAATTTCATAAGTATATTTTTGATATCTTTATCTTGCTATTTTCATCATGTCTAATCTAATTCCAGAAATTAAACTAACAAGCTCTAACTATCATCAATGGAAGACACATGTTTCCTTCCTCTTTCATTTTAAACATTTGCTTGAAGTTGCCACAGATGCGACTCTTGAACCGGCTGCCAGTGCTTCTCAAACCGACAAAGATGCATGGCAAAGTAAGAACGATGAAGCACTTAGTCTAATTGGACTCTCCATCAGTCCCGATCTCTATGTTTTGATTGGACATTGCACCAAAGCTCATGTAGCATGGGACATCTTGAAGCAAACCTATGACAGTTCCTCTGAATCACGTAAGATTCAGCTCCAAGACAACTTGGAAGACCTAAGGTATACAAATTTTAAATCTATGGATGAATTTTTACTCAAGTTTGATGCTATTAGAACTCAGTTAAATGGTTTAAATGTTACTCTTACAGATATTAGATTGATTACTATAATTCTTAAGAAATGTCTCCCTAAGGAGTTTCAACAATTTATCACTAACATCCACTCTCAGCTTGCTATTTCTAGTTTAGCTCCTCTTTTAACTTATCCTATTTTTCAAAATTTGTTGCGCCAAGAGGAGGCAAAATTATTGCAATTTGGTACTATTAAATCTTTTGAACACGCTTTTGTATCTAAAACTCAAAATTACAATAATAAGTCTCATACTAATCATCATAACAATAACCATTCTAATAACAACAATAATTATCGTAACAATAACAATAATCATCATAATAATGGTTATTCAAATAATAATTATTATTCAAACAACAAGTCTAATTCTAGGCCATCATACAACAATAATTACAATAATTACAATAATCAACAAAATCGGAAACCACATTGTACTTATTGTGGTAAAGATGGTCACCTAACTAATGATTGTTTTAAAAAGTAAAATTATAAGAAGCCAATGAATAAAAATAATCAAAATAAATTTCAAGGTAATCAATCTCGTCGTGCTTTTACTGCTTGTTATAAAACTTCTCATGCATTAGAATGGATTATTGATAGTGGCGCTTCTCATCATGTTACATCTCATAGAGAAGTTTTTGATTCTTTACAACCTGATACTACTAATATTCCTATTCAATTAGCTGATGATAGTAGTTGCAAAGTTGATGGATTTGGTGATGTTAATGTTCCAAATGGAAAATTACACAATGTTCTTTATGTTCCTAAATTGAAATCCAATCTTCTTTCAGTTGCTCAATTATGTCAAGATTACAAAGTTGAATTTCATAAGGATATATGCTCTATTATTGATCCTAACACTGATCTTGTTGTTGCTAATGCTAAGATGGATCATGATAACTTGTTTAAATTCTATGAGTTTGCCTCTTCTAGGTACTCTTTAAAAGTGAATATTGATTTCAATAGATGGCATGAAAGACTTGGCCATTTGAATTTTGATTATATTTCTAGATTGCTAAAATCTAACATGGTTGAAGGATTACCTCCTCTTGTTCCATCTAAAATTACATGCACAGGGTGCATGAGTGGCAAAATGAAAAGGGAGCCCTTTCCTCATAGTACTTCATGGAGGGCGTCTCATAAGTTAATCTTATTCATAGTGATCTTTTGGGTCCAATGGAGAATAACTCAATACAAGGTTCAAAGTATGCTCTTACCTTTGTGGATGATTTCACTAGAAGAATTTGGATTTATTTCTTGCATACTAAAGATCAAGTTCTTGACACATTTTCTGAATTTCATATGTTTGTGGAAAGGCAATCTGGTTCTAAACTTAAAATTCTTAGAACAGATAATGGTACTGAATATGTTAACAATGCATTTCATTCTTACTTGAGATCTTTTGGTATAAAACATGACCTTACTACTCCTTATACACCACAAAAAAATGGTGTGGCGGAAAGGAAGCATAGAACTATTGTGGAAATGGCTAGATGTATGTTACATGCTAAAGATTTACATTACAAGTTATGGGCTGAAGCAATGGCTTGTGCCACTTATCTTCTTAATAGAACTCCTACTAAAGCTTTGAAAGATATTACTCCCGAGGAAGCATGGTCCGGTAGAAAACCAAATTTACAACATTTGAGAATTTTTGGATCTATTGCATATGTTCACACACCTAAACCAAAAAGGCACAAATTAGATTCTAAATCTTCTCCATTTATTTTTTTTGGGTATGATGAATTTACTAAAGGTTATAGAGTTTGTGATCCTATTTCTAACAAGGTTCATATTCCAAGAGATGTTGTTATTGTAGAAAATGAAGTACATGATTGTTCCAAGGCCAAAGATGATGAATTTAAAGGGGGTATTCTTGACCTCATGGAGGACCAACCTCTTATTCTAAACCCTACTCCTAATGCACCTATTTCTATTCCTACTAGTATTAAAAAAGATAATGATGATAGTAACAATATTTCTACTCCTCATAGTGATAATTTTGTTCATAATGATGGTAATTATGTTAATAATGATGATGATGAATTTAATCCTCACAGTGATGATGAAAATGATGAATTTACTCCTCATAGTGATGTTTCCATTACTTCTAAGAGAAATCCTAAATGGTTTAAAGATTTAATTAATGAAGGTGATAATTATATTTCTAGAATGGGTGGTCTTAGACCTAGGAGACTTAATTATTGCAACTATGCTTTAATGTCTTCTCTTATGCATTCTAAAGATCCTCAAACTTTTGCTCAAGCTAAAAACCAACCTCATTGGAAAATTGCTATGCAAGAAGAATATGATAGTTTAATTTCTAATAACACTTGGGATTTAGTTACTTTACCTCATGGAAAAAATCTAGTTTCATGTAAATGGTTATACAAAACTAAGTTAAATGCAAATAATGATATTAGTAAGTTTAAAGCTAGACTAGTAGCAAGAGGTTTTTCTCAAGTCGAAGGAATAGACTATAATAAGACCTTTGCTCCTGTTGCAAAAATGCCTACCATTAAAGTTGTTCTTGCTTTAGCTGCAAAAATGAATTGGCCAATTCACCAAATGGATGTTAAAAGTGCCTTTTTAAATGGTGATTTGCATGAAGAAATCTATATGTCTCAACCTCTTGGTTTTATTAAAGAAGGCCATGAACATCTAGTATGCAAACTAAATAAATCTATCTATGGTTTAAAACAATCTCCTAGAGAGTGGTACTCTAAAATCAATACTTTCTTTATTTCTCAAGGTTTTTCTAGAAGTAAAAATGATCCTAACTTGTATATCAAGCATAGTGAAGATGACATTATTATTATCATTCTTTATGTTGATGATTTTATTCTTACTTCTAGTTCTAACCATTTAATTTCTAATATTAAGTTCCCACTTAATAAAAAATTTCAAATGACTGATTTAGGACTTTTACATTATTTCCTAGGAATGCAAATTTGGCAAACCCCCAAGGGTATTTTTATTTCTCAAAGTAAATATGCTACAGATCTTCTAGATAAATTTCATATGAATGATGCTAATCATGTTTCAATTCCATGTGAATTAGGAACTAAGTTAATGATAGATATGCAATCTCCATTCATAGATGCTACTCCTTATAGAGAACTTGTAGGTAGTTTAAATTATCTAACTCTCACTAGACCCGATCTATCTTTCAGTGTTGGTTTAGTTTCAAGATTCATGTCCAAACCTCAACAAACTCACTTCAAAATTGCTAAAAGAATATTGTGTTACATTAAAGGTACTATTAACAGGTTTTAGGATGCAAATTCTAATTTTTCTTTAAAAGGTTTTACTGATTCAGATTTAGGTGGAGACCCCAATGATGGGAAATCTACTTTTGGGTATTGTTTTTCTCTTGGTTCAGGTGCTATATCTTGGAAAAGTAAAAAAGAACAATCTGTGTCTCTATGTTCTACCGAAGCTGAATATAAAAGTTGAACTCATTCCTCTAAAGAAGCTATATGGCTTAGAAGAATACTTGAAGATTTGGGTCTACCTCAACAAGAACCTACACCATTATATTGTGACAATCAAAGTGCAATAGCCTTGGCAAAGAATCCAGTTTACCATGCAAAGTCAAAGAACATTTCACTCCACCACCACTTCATTAGAGAGAACATTGCAGAAAAGAAAGTTTCCCTCATCTATTGCAAAGGTGAAGATCAAGTTGTAGATATTTTGACAAAGCCTCTTTCTAGAGAAAATTTTGAGTTTCATTGCAAAAATTTGGGTTTGATACCCATCGATGTAATCACCCCAAGTAAAGATTAAAGGGGGGTGTTAGAATTAGTAATCTTTCCTTGGTTGTTTTATTTAATTTGAGGATAAACCAAGGTATCCTCCTTTATTTATTTTTAGGATATTCCTAAAGGAATCTCTACATGTAATTTTGTCCTCTAGTCCAAGTGGGAGGACAACTCATATTTTGTAATTCCTTTAATAAGGAAAATAGATTATTCCTCCTTATGAGGATGCTCACACTTGGCACACACTAATTATGAATGTGGCACTCATGCACATATGGAGTTACATGCAAACTCCTTCACTCATCTCTACTTAAAGAGATATTTCTCCACACACTCAACACTAATTTTCTCACAATTCTCTCACACAATTTCTCTCCTCTTGCATAGTAATTCTATCATATTGTATTGAGCTTCTTGCTCATATTCTTTCTCTCTCTCTTTAGGCTTTTCATGCCTCATTCATAATACACAAAGGGGTTTTTCTTTGCTTTTCCCCTTACAAAAATCTCTTGGCTCTTGTTGGATTCTTGGAGTCTTATCTTGGTTTTGGTTGATCTTGCATCTCTCTCTCATTTGATTTATGGTAAAACTCTTCTTGCACTTCACTTCTTGGATTGATTTTGATCTTATTTTCTTTCATTTATTTCTTCTAATAGTAACTCTTTGTACATAAGCCCTAAGACTTTCATCATCCTTCATTTGTAGCTTCTCCATCCTAGTTTTCTAGTTTTTTAACTTTACTCACTTGGTAAACTAATCTCCTTCATATAATGCTTCTAACCTTGTCCAATCTTGTGTGCATAATCCAGATCTTTTACCTCGGTAAATTCTCCTTCAGAAAGTGCACTAATCAATGCTTCCCTTGTGACCATGTTATATGAAAATATCTTATTCTCATCATTAGTATATTTTTCCATTTCATCCTTAGTCTTCATAGCCACCTGATTCTTTTTAATCATCCAGTAGTCAATGCCCAAACATAGAAAATGAGTTCGCATCTTGTTCTTCCAACTATCAAAGTTTTTAGAATCAAATTTTGGACTATTCTTCCTATAGAATGCCATCTCCAAGATCACCTCAAGTTGTTAAGCTTTATTTCTAAGGATTAGTAGCTCTGATACCAATTGTTAGAAATAACAATCCACAATACAACTGAGAGGGGGGTGAATTAGTTGTAAGATAGATTATTAAATTTTAAACTTTGAATAATAGCAATATCAAATCCAATGAACACAATGAATGCCAACATAATAACACAATATTTTTTTGTCAAGGAAACCTTGTTAAAGGTAAAACCCTAGTGGGAACTAACACCCACTAATGATGTACTAAGAGTATATTATCCTTGTTAGAAGATCTAGCCCTGTTAGAAGCTGATTAAAACATTACAGTACACAGTCCTTGTTAGAGGATAGACCCTATTAGGAGTCAAGAAAAAGAAGGGTGGGCTCACTGCCTAGGCTCACTACCCAAAGAAGGTTATATCCACCTTTAGAACTCACTGTTCACAATGCAAGTGTATATGAAGAAATACACAATCTTTTGAACTGTCTAATAGCAACTATCTTTTCTTGATTAGTTCCAATGAAGTATATAAGTGTCCTCTGTTCTACATCTAGTAGACACAAGCTCATAGCTTCCAAAATTCTCCTTTTACATCACATAATTCTCTCCATATCTTTCCACAAGAAAAGATCTTACATATATACCCTATTACATTCTACATGATCAAGTCGGCCAATTAGGCTTTCCTAATATACAAATAATTAAATAACTCCTTGCTAAGATACACATGGTATTTAAAACAAGTCTATGACAATTACATTAACATAATTAAGGACTGACATCCTTAATTCAAGTTCACCATCTATAATACATGCTACATCTCTAAAGTCAGCTTCCAAATAGGTCATCTCCCAAACACATGCCACAACTGATCTCATCTTACTTTTTGTACCTTGTGTTGACCATCAAACATTCTTTAGTACCCTATCTATAATCTCTTAAGCTCACATACACTGAATCCTCATCGCCTATAAGATATTCCCAAAACACAAAGACTAACTCTGTCAACTTCCAACGTCACTATCCATTAACCAGTCTTCACCAAATCTTCTGTAACTCAGCCAATATATAATATTACATCATGTGATCTTAGATATAAGATCACTACTTGGCCAAACAATAGTATCAAAAACCTAGAGCAATGGACTGCCTATTGTAGGACTGGACACCCCAAATGATTCCTAAATGCATTATTTGGTCTCATTTAATTATTGACCACGGACGTAAACTTGGAATGGAATTTGCAAAGTATATTCTTCAAACCTTCTCTTTCTAAGTCTATCTAAGGAATCCAAATGCTTATGCTTCACAAAAAATATACTAAAACTGGTAAGCAAATGTATTCTAATCAAAGTAGGAAATTGTAGTTAAGAACTACTCAAACTGACTGTGTTGTACGAACAAGCTACTAATTTTGATATCTGTAGCTATAGGAACAATAGATTTCTAATACATATAAATGAATAGGAAAATGAACTCTACACTAAAAAAATAATTCACTCATCAAGTGGGCCCCCTTGAATGAGTGAATGAGAAGTACAATCAAGATGAAAGATGCAAACTTGAACTGAACATTCTATTCATCCATAAAATGATTACACTTGATTGAAATAGTATGCAAGAGTTCTATTAAAAACCAGTTTGTTCTACTAACTCCAAAAGAGTCACAACAGTCGATTATTTAAAAGGAAGCTACAACTATCTCCTAAATCTATGATCACTTCATAAATGAGGATTGGTTACAACTCATAAAGTTTCACAATAGAAACATTATTGACCATGAATAATCCTGAAATATAGCGCACACTAAATCTGTGCATTGCATGCAACATAAAGTATTGACTTGCTTGCGAAGATTTTACAATCTACGGTTGGCTTTGATGACTCCCGCGCCAATATGTTGGTCTTTGAATATCCATAGTCAACTCCTAAAAAATAATCAATGCACACACATCCAACCATTTACATATATATCCACATCATCAATATTAGGAAAAGGTGTAAGTCTTAATTATCACTCTTGCAAATCCTACGGCTACATGAGGTAACTACCAAAAACATAGCTTAGGCAAGGAAACATCCATTAACATGTATAGTTATTTATTCACCATTCCTATCCATGAATTTAAGTAGATATTATGTCTTTATAAGTATCCACATTTCCATCTTATGTTCACACACATATATAACATATACATAGAAACCATAAGTTCATATGCTTAAAACCATAAATTCATGTTTATGTGCAATCAATTTGTTCTAGAAAGAGGATAAAAAGCACTGAGAAAGATGGATATTTTAGAAGCCCATCATTCCCCCCAACTAAAATATTGCTGGTCCCCATCAATCATGAAGTTTCAAATCCTGGCACGCACCCTCAAATCACTAGTTGTTCTCTACCCAGACTCATCATTAACATAATCAAACTATCCATGAGTTTCTTTGAGTCTTTCCCATTGTTGGACTTCAATGGCTATGTCATAATCTATTGCACTATCATTCATCACTAGCAATGGCTGTAGGAAGAGTGGAGGCTGAAACCTTAATGGAAACTAGCGGTTAAGGAGTGTCCTTCCCAACATAATGTACCATGGAACTCTTCTTGGAGAAAGGGTTAGATTATGTGGTGAGTGAGGTTCCCTTGACTTTAGATCATGTGACATCCTTATCCATCACTACCTGGAGGCACTGATTGCTATGGCAACATATCATGAGGAATGTTGGTCCCAGTCTGCAAAAGCTTGTTCTCGCACTAGATAGATCTTATTGGCTCCACTAGTGTTTGCTGTGACAGAAAGCCAGTCAAAATATGGCTATCTGGAGTGCTGAACTTTAGGCCTCATCATCAAAGGAGCTGACATTTCTTTGTCTCTGTATGGCACATCCTGATGTTCCCTACTCATCTCGTTCTAAATCCACAACATAACTACTCTTAAATGTATATCCCCTACATAGAGGAGTGAATTCCGCTTTGTGTCATCAGGAATTGCTAGGTTATGTAAGTACAATTCACACAATAGGTTTTTCAGAGTCATTGGAGTAGATTGAAAGGCATAGTAAAATTCATAGGGAATTGATATGGAAGGATTAAGGCCTTCTACAATTCTTGTTAATTTGAAATTAACAAGTTGCTCTTTAAGGAATAATGCATACACCAAAGATGGTGATCTATATTCCATCAGCTCTGGAATTAATCTTGTAATCTGATCAATCCTCCGCTTCAATATCTCAATCTCATCTGATTTCTACTCCAACTAAGAACCCTGCTCACTAATGACTTGTTTCAATTTTTCCTTTTCTAATTTCCATTGTGTCTTTTCCCATAACAACTATTGGTATAAGTTTATCCTTGCAACAAGGGGTGTAGACAAATCTAGTGGGGGTAAAGGTTCCTGATTAAATATATCCACCCATCCAGATGGAAAGTAAGGAGTTTTAATTGTTTTCTTTGGTGCAGAGGAATTCCCCTTCCACAAAACAATTGTCTTTATTACATTTCTTTCCTCACTAACATCAGCTGCTACCTTAACCAATGTTTCTAACCTATCCTGACTGCTTTGCTGGGGTACTTCTTCAACAATTTTAGTCCCAAAGTCAGGGGTTTCTTTTGAATTCATACTAACATCCAGCCTGATAGAATTATCTAAAAATTCCTCTTTGTCCTTAGAGTCCTTGTCACTATCAACCAATAAGTAGTTAACTCCAGGATTAACCTCTATTTATGGACTCTACTCTCTCAATATAGTGTCACTAGCTGCAGTTTGATAAAACAATTCCTCAAAAGAGGAATTTTCCAAAGACTCATTTTCTACAGATTCATGCTCTACTGATTCAAAAGACTCAAGGTTAATAATAGGAATAGAAGCTTCAACATCTTTCTTAGAAATCCTTCTACTTCTCCTCATAGGGGGTATGGATGAGCTCGGAGGACTCTTCTATTTCTTTCTTTTAGTGACTACCTCCTCTGTAACTACTTTAGGAGGGTTTTCAAAATTCTCCTCCCTAGGGGAATTTAGGGTTTCTTCCTCATTATTAGTATTATCACTAGGCTAAAGTTTTAATATTTCCTCTTTTGGCTCCATTATTTTACCCTTATCTTTCCTAGATGTAGACCTGGTCCTTACAGACGGTGAAGATTCAAGAATATTGGGAGCTTTTGTACTTCTTTTTTTCTTCCTCTGAGAAGTAGAGGCTCCAGCACTAAAAGTTCTTTTTCTAGGTGACCTAGAAATGGAAGGAGAGGCTTTAGGATCATTCTCAATTCTTTGAACAATTTTATGAACCCCAGAGGATGTTTTCTCTCTCCATCCAACACCATGACCTCTAGGGCCGACTACTCTAGGTTCAACCTCAGTCATTTGTGAAAATTCTTCCCATGTCCCAACCTTTTTTCTATTCAATTCCCTTTCTACAATTAATTTTATTAAGCAATGATGTGAAATAGACTAGTTGCTTCTTGACTAGACAAATAAAGCTTGCATTTTCACAATGTTAAATAGGAAGCTAGGAAGATTTACCGGTCTGTTGTCGTGTCGAAGATGACTGAGAATTTTGAAATGTAAAGCATGCAAATACTTGTAGCATCCCTCGCAGGTGAAGTACTGAATAACAAATGCAACTGGCTGAATGAACTCCAGAGGGAAAGATAATCACCAAGTTCCTTACTTCTTGTTGATATCTAACTAAGGATCACCATGCAAAGTGAACTGTGCTCTTGCCGAATGCAGGTCAAAATCTTTCACCCATTGTTCACCTTCTTGTCATAAACCAGTCACTTCAGCTACTACATCTTTTTTGAATTCAATCTTCAAGCCTTTGACTTCTGCAAACCCATCCTTCAAGGTAGATAAAAATTGCAGAGTGACTTCCTCATTAAACCCTTTAATACTTAAACAATAATCCAACCATCCTCTTCTTCTAAACATTTCACAAGTGGACGCATCGTCTAGAAAAATCTTGTGATCTACTGGCTCATGCCTTTGAAGGTCACCTCCCATTGCTACTCTCAAACAAATTTTGAATGTGCAGAACTACAATTCCCATAGAGCTCGACAATGGCAAGTCACATACCTTAATGCATTACAAAACAAGATGTTGCAGAAGAAAAGACAATGTACAAACTGCAACTTGATTCATAGAATTAAAGATTTTTGCATGAAATCTAATGATATAAGTTTTGCATAACATCTCATAATAGCTCATGCGTGCCAAGGCTGCCACCCCGAACACATCGTGGCATATCATTAGAAATCAAGATCAGACTTTAATATCTTTAATTCACTTCAAATGTGATGATGCAATCACAAAAGGACAGATCATCAAGTCATGTTGCAGACACAATTCAAAGACAAGAACTTTAATTTTACATGCTAATTTGAAATTTCAAAAATAGAATAGTTCCCCCCCCAACTAAGTAATGGCATGGGTCCCACCAGGCTAGGGTAAACAAGAGTGAAAAATTAAAATGACACAAAATCCTAAAAATTAATGAATAAAAATTATATATGTATGAGTATATGTGACACGAACCTGGAGGTGTTGCAGGAAGAGTTGTTCAAAAACACTGCACCTACATAATTAAAGTGATGGGATGGGGTGAATGGGTGGAAAAGAGAGAAGGTGAGATGAAAAATTATTATGGAGAAATTATTCCATGAAATGTGAAATATTTATTATGGTGTTCTTGAATGGAATCAAGAATCTGTAGAATCCTAGGTGGAAGACCCAAATTCTTCGGCTACAGGATCACTTGCTTCATTTATGCTCTGGAACTGCTTCAGGAACTCATCGTGGCTAATAGGTTTGTGGTAAAGTTTCAGGTGATGCCCATTGACAAGTAACTTGAATTTAACAGGATCAATGGTTGAAAGTTGTACTACTCCATTGTCAAATACTGATATGATCTCATAAGGCCCAAGCCACCTGGTATGAAATTTCCCAGGTGTGTGCTAGTACCTTGAATCATATAATAGTGCCCAATCTCCTACAAAAAATTTCTTATCACAAATGAAATTATCATGTCATTTTTATCTTTGTTGCTGTATCAACTCTGTATTGTGGAGAGCAAACTTTCTATATTCATCCAATCTATTTAACTATAGTAACTTGTCTTCTTGTGCTTTGGTGATATCTATATCTAGATCTAAGGCGGTGCGGAGTGTTTTATGCTGGAACTCAATCGGCATAGAGGTTGATTTTCCATATACCAACTCAAAAGGAGTAAACCCTATGGTGGTTTTTCATGTGGTGCGGTAAGCCCATATGGCTTCAGGAAGGCATGTAGTCCAATCCTTTTTATGCACAACCACTATTTTAGTGAGAATGGATTCTATCTCCCAGTTTGTGATTTCAACCTGGCCATTGGCCTGAGGATGATAGGGTGATTATTTTCCATGATGCACCATGTACTCCTGCATCAACTCTATGATAAGGTTAGAGGTGAATTGTGCCCCTTGATCTATGACAATTTCCCTTGGTACTCCAAATCTAGTGAATATGCATTCATAAAGAAACTCAACAACTTTATGATCTCTGGCATGTCTCATAGCTTTGCCTTCAACCCATTTTGTTGCATAATCAGTACATACTAAGATGTAAGACTTCCCATGAGAAGAGGGCTCAATGGGTCCAATGAAGTCAATAACCCACTTGTCAAAGGGTGTGACAACTACCTGCAGCTGCAGGGGCATTTCATCAGACTTTGTGGGACATCCTATACGTTGGCACCTATCATAGTTCTAAGTATGTTTTGTTGCATCCTTATGCAATGTAGGCCAGTAGTATCTAGTTGTCAATATTTTGTAGGTTGTCCTCTTTGCGGAAAAATGTCCTCTGCATGACTCATCATGGCATGCCCGAAGGATGTCATAAGTTTCATCCTCTCGAACACATCACCTTGTTACCTGGTCTGGTCATGTGTAAAACATGAAACCTGATATCCAAGAGAAATTAAAACTCTTCTCAACCAATAGATGGTGTTGTTTAGGAGAGAAGTGAGGTGGTGTTCTCCCTGTAGCAAGGTAGTTGTCTAAGTTTGCATACCATGGATTAAAAGAATCAATAGAAAACAAGTGCTCATCAGGGAAGCTATCATCAATTGCTACAAGATCATCTGGAACTTGTAGTTATGATAAGAAATCGGCCACTACATTAGCCTTTCCTGGTTTTTCTATTATCTTTACATCAAATTCTTGCATGAGGAGTAACCAGTGTGCTAATCTACCACTAATGGTAGGTTTATTCATTAAGTACTTGATAGCTGAATAATTAGTATAATCAAATACTTCATAGCTTGTGATGTAGTGCCTAAATTTGTTTAGTGCATAAACAACTGCTAACAACTCTTTTCAGTAACAGTATAATTTAATTTTTCTCCTTGCAAATTTTTACTAATATAGTAAATTACATGTTCAATAATACCTTCCTTCTATCCCATAACTACTCCAATAGCATAGTTAGATGCATCTATGTGGATATGGAATGGAAGTTTCCAATCAGGTCCTTTGAGAATAGGTGTTGTTGTTAGAACATCTTTCAACTTCTAGAATGATGCTTCACATTCCTCTGTCCATGCAAATTCAGCTTCTTTCTTCAACAAGTTATATAATGGTGCTACAAGTTGGCTAAAGTCTTTTATGAACCTTCTGTAGTAACCAACATGGCCAAGGAAACTCTTGACATCCTTTTGCTTAACCGGTGTGGGAAGTGTGTTGATAACTACATTTTTTGCAGGGTCAACCTAAATTTCAAAAGATGAAAGGTAGTGTCCCAGGATGATTCCCTCCTCCATCATCATAGAGCACTTCTCATTGTTAAGAGAGAGATTATAATCTTGACATCTCTTAAGGACCTTTTCCAAGTTAGCTTTTTCTTCTTCAAATGTGGTTCCATGATTTGTAAAGTCATACATATAAATTTCAACACAATCAGTAGCAATGTCAAGAAAATACCCAGCACTGCTCTCTGGAAAGTAGTAGGGGCATTACACAATCCAAATGGCAAGACTGAATAAGAAAAGGTTCCCCAAGGATAGGTAAACATTGTCTTGTCCTAGTCTTCTGGTGATATTTGTATTTAATTATACCCACTAAATCCATCTAGAAATGAAAATTACTTTTTACCCGCAAGATTATCAAGCACTTGGTCAATAAAAGGTAGTGGAAAGTGATCCTTCTTAGTGGCTTTGTTAAGTTCTCTATAGTCAACACAAACTCTCCACTTTCCCCCTTTCTCTGGAACAATTACAAGTGGAGAAAACCACTAACTACCAAAAATAGGATAAATGAAACCTGCGCTAAGAAGCTTCTACAACTCGGTCTTAACTATGTCTCTTAAAGTAGGGTTAATTCTTCTTTGAGCTTGCCTTATTGGCTTGTATTCTGGGCTTATATATATTCTGTGAGTACATAGTTTGGGATCTAGCCCTTTCATGTTAGTGTAATCCCATGAAAAGGCTTGCTAACTATCCTGTAAAAGCTTGAGAAGACTAGACATCTGAGATTTAGTGAGGTTTTTATTAACATTCAGCTCCTTTCCTGAAACAATTTCAACTCTCTTAACTTTTTCTAACATCTGGACTTCTGCTATGGATGGAGACTTTATCTCATGGGGTAGCAAGGTGTGAAGATAATCAAGTGCTGCAAGAAGCTGAGATGCAGTTTTCATGGGCATTATTGTTTGAAGGGAACAATTTGGATCATCACAAGATGACTCCTCAGAACCATATTGGTTGTTAAGGATTGCTGCTAGTATATCATCTTCTTCTTGTGATACCATGAATGGATTTCTCTCAATGACCATGAGTTTTTGCACAGAATTTTCTTCAAGGGCAGCATCTCCTAAGTCTGGCCAAACAACTTGATCAAGTTCACTTTGGGGTTTTTTTGGAGAATACAAAGTTAACTTCTTGGTATTTATTCCATCTAATATGGTCATCTTTCCTTAACGGCATGCAATGCAAGCATCAGTCGTGGCTAGCCAAGGCCATCATAAGATTAATGGATATCCTCCTAGGGTGGCTTTGGGTAACAAGACTATGAAATCTAAAGGGTAATCTAAGGAATCCAAAGTAACAACAATATCCTCAACCATACAATTGGGCTTGACTATGGAATTATCAGCTAACTGCAATATTGTTGGTGTGTCTCGCAAACCAATGATACTAAGTTTCAACAGAACTTCCCTAGTCATAACATTGATTGATGCTCCCAAGTCAATTAGAACATTTTGAATTTGGGTACCATTAATGTAAATGGTTACCACTAGACTTCCTGGATCTAAATACTTAGGCATGACAACTTTTCTTAGCATGAGATTAGAGAGCCAGCCTAAGACATGGACAGTATCAAGGTCTTTCTTTTTCCTTCCAAGTTGTTTGATGCAAGCTTCTTTAATTGCTTTGGTATAAACTAGAATTTCTTTAAGGGCTTCCAACAAGGGAATTTGCACTATCATTTTCTTGAGCTGATCAATCAAATCAGTGGCTACAAGATTTTCTTTTGGAGGAACTTCCTGAGACAATCTTTGCAGATAAGGAGGATTCTTAGGCACTAGTGCAATTTGAACAATAGGTGGAACATCAACAGGCTAGTTCATGGGTATGTCCTCGGCATTAGCAACTTTGATTATTATTGGCTCCTTGGGTGCAGGTAGTGTAGTTCTTGATCTAAGATGGATATCATTTATGTGCAAGGAATAAGCTTGTTGCTTATTATTAGGATTTGGAGTTGGCTAAGTAGGAAGTTGAGTTGGCTTTTGAGGGTTGCTATTTTCTATAGGAGGCAGTGGCATAATAGCTTGCTGCTGAGGTGGGGGCATTATTTCTTGTTGCTAATTAGGCTGATTGGGTCCCCACTGAGGTTGTGGTTGCCAGTTACCATGAGGTGGCCATTGGCTATTTTTCTATGGCTACTGATAGTAGTTATACTATAGTTGGTATGGGTTAAATGGTGGTTGCTATGGATAGGCTTGGTTATAGTATGGTTGTTGATTGGACCAGTTGTGATTCCAATTCTAACCCTGAGGAGTAGAATTTTGGGGGCTTTGGTTTGGCCAATAGCTATTATTATTATAACCAAAATTATTCAATGGGTCTAAAGGCATACCTTGTCTCTGATCCCATGGATGCCTTTGAGAAACATAGAAAACTTCTCCATTCTTCTCATCTATGGCTTTGAACTTGGTGGGCATTGGGTTGATGTCCATAGATGCAATCATCTTACATTTACAGTTTCTCTTCATTTCTCTGCAATGAGAATAGAACTCAGCAAGCACAGCATCTAACACTTCCTTCTTCCTCCTCGCTTGCATACTATCAAGCTGAGTGGCGACGTCATAAATGATGTCTTTCTTGAAGTCAGATAGAAAATTAGATAGCTCCATTTTGGATACTCTTGAACCACCATTGGACTTATATGGTAGGTCTCTAAGTACCCTACCCTTCTTCAAAGTGGCCCTTGAATAATTTTGACATATATTCTTTATGTCAACCCAACCTTTTTGTGTGATATCTCCTCCTACCATAAGGTCTAGAGCCTCAATACCTCCATCATTCACACCCTTTAGGAAGAGGTGTTTCTGAGATGCCTCATTTAGCTGGTGTTGTTTATTATGCTATAGGTTGAACATGAATCTAGATATATAATCTTCCAAGGTTTCATCCTCCTTCTGAGACATTTTAAAAATGTCATCACCTTTCAAATCTTGACCTCTATAGTACTCTTTGTACTTCAAAAGAAACATAGTGCACATGGCATTCCAATCTACTACAACATTAGCACCTAACCCCATGAACCATCTCAAAGCAGCTTCTTTTAGAGTTGATGGAAACAACTTCAGCTTGTGGGCATTAGTGGTATAGTCATAACTCTGGCAAAGAATATCAAATTCAAAGAGAAAGGTCCTAGGGTCTTCTGTAAGGAGGCCATAGAATTTGGGAAGCGTAGCAATAGGTATATTCTTCAAATTTTGGTTACCTTGCTATTGAGGTATAGGAAAAGGAAAGGGAGCCTGAGCAGCCATTATAGGAGGAGGACCTAGTGGTGGTGGCTAATATATAATAAGAGCAAGTGGGTTGTCTTGGTATTAAGGTTCAGCAAATAGGTCATTCAAATGCAGTGATTCCTCAGATAATGAAGATGATATGTCTTCCTAAGCATTAGCAAATGGATTTTCAAAGGGTTCTTCTTCATTCTCACTTTGAGGTTCTTCAACTTGAGGATTAAATAAATCAAATGGTTCTCCTTGGTAGTTACAGGGAAGAAATATCCCAAGGTGATCTCTCCTTCTATGCATAAAATGCTTACTTAAGTACTAGATTAAAATGAAAAATGCAACTACAAGGATAAGTTTGAATTAACACCATCCCTGACAGTGACACCAAAAATGCTTAGCCAAATAATAGTATCAGAAACCTAGAGCAATGGACTGCCTATTTTAGGATTGGACACCCCAAATGATTCCTAAATGCATTATTTGGTCTCATTTAATTATCGACCAGGGACGTAAAATTGGAATGACATTTGCAAAGTATATGCTTCAAACCTTCTCTTTCTAAGTCTATCTAAGGAATCTAAATGCTTATGCTTCAGGAAAACTATACTAAAACTAGTAAGCAAATGTATTCTAATCAAAGCGAGAAATTGCAGTTAGGAACTACTCAACTAACTGTGCTGCAGGAATAGGCTACTAATTCTGATATCAATAGCTGTAGGAACAATAGAGTTCTAATACATATAAATAAATAGGAAAATGAACTCTACACTAACAAAAAAATTCACTCATCAAGTGGGCCCCCTTGATTGAGTGAATGAGAAGTACAATCAAGATGAAAGATGCAAACTTGAACTAAACATTCTATTCATCCATAAAATGATTACACTTGATTGAAACAATAGGCAAGAGTTATATTAAAAACCAATTTGTTCAACTAACTCCAAAAGAGTCACAACAGTTGATTATTTAAAAGGAAGCTACAACTATCTCCTAAATCCACGATCATTTCATAAATGAGGATCGGTTACAACTCATAATGTTTCACAACAGAAACATTATTGACCATGAATAATCCTGGAATATAGCACACACTAAATCTGTGCATTGCATGCAACAAAACGTATTGACTTGCTTGCAAAGATTTTGCAATCTACGGTTGTCTTTGATGACTCCTGCACCAGTATGTTGGTCTTTGAATATCCACAGTCAACTCCTAGAAAAAAATCAATGCACACACATCCAACCATATACATATATATCCACATCATCAATATTAGGAAAAGGTGTAAGTCTTAATTATCACTCTTGCAAATCCTACGGCTATAGGAGGTAACTACCAAAAACATAGCTTAGGCAAGGAAACATCCATTAACATGTATAGTTATTGTATTCACCATTCCTGTCCATGAATTTAAGTAGATATTATGTCTTTAGAAGTATCCACATTTCCATCTTATGTTCACACACATATATAACATATACATAGAAACCATAAGTTCATATGCTTAAAACCATAAATTCATGTCTATGTGCAATCAATTTGTTCTAGAAAGAGGATAAAAAGCATTGAGAAAGATGGCTATTTTAGAAGCCCATCAATCACAACACCATACAATACACACAACTAATTTTTCATGATCTGAAATATCCGTACACTATAGTAACCAACCTGTTCTCTGTTGGAAAAATGGTCAGCACTCCCCTCGAGTGATAGCAAGAGGGGATGAACCAATCACAGGTTCATGCCACTAGTCTTCCACAAGACCTAAGGTGTCTTACAAGATCACCACTTGGATATCTATAATCCCTACACTTCTTGGAATTCCACAATCCTAACCCCACTCTTCTATCTGGTACAAAACTCTATGCTTTCCACTTCTAAGGTACTCATCTTGGGTGAGGAATACACTAGGCTCCTTAGCTTTCTCTAAGGTCTAATCACTCATAACTCTCCTAGGTCCTTACAAGGTTATGAAGGTGATAAAAAACCTTCCATTTCACTATTTCCAATGCTTATAATAATCTCATGAAATGTTTCTCCTTACCGATTTCAAGATTCTCTGTCAAAATAGGGCTACAAGGAAAACGCCCCTATTAGCCCTCCTGCTCTGAGAAACAAGGTAATAACTCCATTTCTTGTCATCAAACCCACAAAATCCCTTTAGAGACTCCTATTATTTCAAATAGGGCTCAAGAATTTTTGGGGTTTTGGGCCTCCAAACGGCCGTACAGAACCCTAACACAAAATGAGGGTTCTTGAGGGTTTCTAGACCTTATCTTGGTCTACCTATTCCTTAGCTTATTTAAGTTCCCTCTTGGATTGGTAAGACCCCTTTCTTCACACAAAAGTAGGCTTACTCAATCCCCTTTCCACTCCATGCTTCCATTCTTCCATATCTTCATAACCCTGCAAGTTAGAACCTCTGCAATCAACACTCTTCCCTAATCGGGCTTGCTCTGGCTCACCTAGGGAAAGAGTTTAAAAATAGCTCTGGTGCTATTATGGGCCCCTTCTCTTCCATGACATAATTTAATTATGTATACTCACTATCCCCAAAAGGCCATACTATTTCTACAGTGGGATAGTGAGCTACATGCTATACAAAGCCAACTACCTAGTTCAGGATAGTGAACTAGCAAACCAAAAATAATTACAAACTTGCAAATGAAAACTTATATAGACCTTTAATCTAATGAATCCAAACTATTCTAAACAACACAAATTACAATTCCAAGATTTTATAGCAATAAACTTAGCAATTAAAAGCTTTCATTTCATTCACTGTGATACTTTTCATGTATACATCAGTCACAACAATATCATGTTCGTACTCTAACACACACGTTCTGGCAATATTAGGGTTTGTTAAGTTTAAATAGGGTCTCTTAGGTCTTTTCCCATCATTATTAGGGTTCTCATCATGGTAGAATTCAAATCCACTATAATAGGATGAGGTTGCTAAATGTTGTCGAGCAACATTTTCAAAGTTGCAAAGTTGCACTTTGCAACTTTTACAACTTTTGCAATTTCTTGCCAAATAGGCTAAGTCTTGGCTTTCTAAGGCTTATAACTCTTCTTAGTTGTACTCTAAGTGTTTTATTCTTGATTCCAACTTACAATAACTTCAAAAATCCTAATATGTACTTTTGACAGCTCAAAATGATCTCACCCCATGACGTGCCTAATTAGCTTCCAAGGCTAAAAAAGGAACTCCTAAGACCTTTAGACCCCTAAATATCATTTCCATTACAAAATATGGTCCTCATACCTTTATTTTATTTACAAGGCTCACTTAGAGAAAAGCACAACAAAATTGAAGAAATGGTGAGGGCCCTGTTTCTCTAGGTGCCCCTGCACCATACTCCCCACCAAAGAAGCTAAGTCCCCTCTGGAGACAAAAGGTGGAGATCTATGCCCTAAATTTTAAACCTATTCTTAGGGATCCAAGTTGCCTCTGAGTCTGGTTTATCCTACCACTTGATAAGGTGTTCCTTATAGGTACCATGCCTAGTCTTTGTGTGCACCTGGGAGTCCAATATCTTCTCTGCTCTTAGCTTGGATGTAGGAGGTAGGGCTACTATTTAAACCTCCTTCTTAGCTTCCTCCACATTTTGATCTACCTCAGTAAGAGGTCCTCTATAATTAACCAGGTCTACAACATTGAAGATGGGAGAGATAGCTAGATCATCTGGTAGACCAATTTTGTAAGCATTCTGTCCATACTTGGCCAGTATAGGACATGGACCAACTCTCCTCATCTGAAGCTTTGTGGGAACCCCTTGTGCCATTCTTTCTTTGTTTATGTGGACCATGACTAAGTCCCCTACACAAAACTATACCTCTCTTCTCTTGAGATCAACCTTGTCCTTGATCTTCTTGGTGTTGTCAATGAGGGACTGTTTCACTTGATCATGCACTTCTTTCATAGATTGACTGAAATCTTCAGCATAGCCACTATTAGGGACTTGACTTTCCAAATTTCTTAGTTCACATACACCCCTAGGATGTATCCCATAGAAAATCTCAAAGGGACTCTTTGTAGTAGTCCTATTAATGCTATCATTATAGGCAAACTTTGCTTAGTGAAGGACTAAGTCCCATGTCAAACCATATTCCTTGGTTAAGCATCTCAACAAATTTCCAAGTGTCCTATTGACCACCTTAGTTTGACCATTAGTTTGAGGATGGTAAGCTGAACTAAATGCTAGATTGGTACCTATTCTTTTCCATAAAGATCTCCAAAAGTGTCCCATAAATTTGTTATCCCTGTCAGATACAATACTACTCGGCAAGCCATGAATTCTTACAACTTCTTTGAAAAACAAATAAGAAATATGACTTGCATCATGAGTGACTTTACATGGGATAAAATGACTCATTTTGCTGAATCTATCTACTACCACATAGATGCTATCAAAGCCACTCTTTGTCCTAGGTAAGCCAACCACAAAATTCATACTTACACATTCCCATGGTCTTCTTGGTATTGGGAGAGGCTGATAAAGTCCTAGATTTGTAGAAGTACCCTTGGCTCTTTGACATATGATGCATTACTCAACATAGGTTCTGACATCTCTTTGCATTTTATGCCAATAGTAGTATCTTTGGACCAATTCTAAGGTCTTGTTGAAGCCAAAATGGCCACTCAAACTCCCATTGTGTTTTTCTTGAATGAGGTTCTCCCTCATGGATCCTCTTGGAACACACAATTGCCCTCCTTTGAGGAGTAGTCCATTCTACAATGTATACTCTACAAACTCACCATGAAAGTGATTTAAATGATCTTGACACACCTTGTATGCTGCTACAAAATCTTCATCATTTTGGTATAGCTCCTTGAAGTTATCCAATCCTATGCTTTTCATTTGGACTTCTTGAACAGTGAGCATCCTTCTACTCAAGGCATCTACTACTTTATTGAGCTGACATTTCTTGTGCTTTATGGTGAAGGTATAAGACTGCAAATACTCCACCCACTTGACATGTCTATGACTCAACTTATCTTGGGAGTTGAGAAAGCTCAAAGCTTGATTATTAGTGAACACTACAAAATCCCTAGGAAAAAGATAATGCCTCCACTTTTTAAGGGTTTGAACAAGTGCATAAAGTTTTAGATCATAGGAAGAGTACTTTTTCTTTTCTACAGTTAGCTTCTCACTAAAGAAAGCCACTGGTCTATTGCTTTAGCTCAAAACTCCTCCTACTACTATGTTACTAGCATCACACTCTATAACAAAGGGTTCATCAAAAGTTGGTAACCTTAGAATAGGCTTAGTAGCTACCTCTTTCTTTAATGTCTCAAATCCCTTATCTACTGTAGGTGTCCACACAAATTTAGTTTTTAATCCACCCTTCATGGTATCCATCATAGGAGCACATATCCCACTGAAGTTCCTAATGAACTTTCTATAGTACTGAGCTAGGTCATGGAAACTCCTCACTTCACTGGCATTCTTAGGAATTGGCCAACTTAATATTGTTGCAACTTTAGTGTCATCCATCTTTAGATCTCCTTGAGATAGAACAAATCCTAAATAGACTAGTTCCTGCTTCATAAAGTCACACTTATCTAGATTTATGGTTAGGTGTTCCTCTTTCAATTTAGACAAAACAATCTTGAGATGCTTTAAATGTTCCTCTTTACTCATGCTGAAAATTAATATGTCATCTAAATAGACTACCATAAACTTACCTATGAATTCTTTCAACACCTTATTCATGAGCCTCATGAATGTTCTTAGAGCATTGGAGAGGCAAAATGGCATGACTAGCCATTCATAGAGTCCTTTAGTGGTTTTGAAAGCTATTTTCCACTCATCTCCCTCTTTTATTCTTATTTGATGATAGCCACTTTTAAGGTCTATCTTTGTTTAATACCTAGCCCCTCCTAGGCAATCCATTAGATCTTCAATCCTAGGTATGGGAAACCTATATCAGATTGTAATCTTGTTAATGGCTTTGGAGTCTATACACAATCTCCATGTTCCTCCTTTCTTGGGTGCCAAAATAGTAGGAACAACACATGGTTTGATGCTCTTTCTTATTAGCCCTTGATCCATCAATTCTTGTACTTTATTTGCAACTTCCCTATTCTATTTAGGAGTTAGCTTGTAAGGTGCCTTGTTTGGCAATGATGCCCCTAGGATAAAATCTATTTGATGGCTGATTTCTCTCTTGGGTGGCAAGGTGGCAAGTGCTCCATTTGATATGATACTCTTGAACTCCTTAAAAATCTGTTGCACTTCATGAGGAATGTCCTCCTTTTTGATCTTTGTTTCCTCCTTGGGTTTTACTACAATAGCATAACCCACTCCTTCTTCTTTCTCAAAAGTTTTCATGAACTCTTTCCTTTTCAACATTAGTACATTAGGTCCACTTCCTTGGCCATCTTGTTCAAGTAGTGACTAAATTTTGTAACTCACTCCATCCTTTATAAAGGTGTATGAGTTGAGCTCACCATTATGCATGGCCTTTCTATCAAACTACCATGGCCTACCTAGTAATAGGTGACAGGCATCCACTGGAAAAAAATCACATAAGAGCTTGTCTTTATACCCTCCTATGGTGAACTCAATCCATGCTTTCTCATTAACCAAGACATGCTGCCCTTTATTTAACCATGTGACCTTATAAGGAGTGCTATGAGGTATTTTGGGAATCTTGAGCTTGGTAATAGCCTCCTCTGAAATAATGTTATTAGTAGACCCTAAGTCTATGATAGCTTTATAAACATTTCCCATTATCTTACACCTTACCTTGAAGAGTGACCTCCTTTGTTTGGGCTCCTCCTTGACTAGTTCCCTAATTAGGATCTTCTTTATCATCAAATTCTCACCACTCTCTAAATCTAATTGAATATCAGGATACTTCACACTTGAAGTATCTTAATGTACATATGCCACTTTCTTTTCACCTTGTGAAGATGATCCCTTTTTAGGACACCTATAGGCAGGATGCCCTAATTGCTGACAGTGGTAACACTTCATAGTGGCAAAATAAGATGGTCCTCTTCCTCCTGGTGATCTACCTCTTCCTCCAAATCCTCTACCTCTACTTGAACCACCCCTTTGGCTGGTCTCTCCACTTTGTTCAGTCAGCTTGGACTCACCTTGAGGTCTTCTATCATTTCTTCTACCTCCATAGCTTCCCCTATGTCCTTTTCCATCTCTACCTCTTCCTCTATTCTTTGAGGTTTTGTCCCACTTCCTCTTTCCTTTCTCTTCCACCTGTAAGGCAATTTGGTATAATTAATGGACTATTTTTGGAGTGACAAGACTCATGTCTTCTTGGATGGACCATTTAAGACCATTCAAGTATCTTGCCAACCTAATTCTTTCATCTTCCACCACCTTGGACCTTAGGCATAGTTTTTGAAATTCTTCAGTGTAGGAGTGTACATCCATCTCCTTTTTTCTAAGATTCTTCCTTCTCCTATGCATCTATATCTCATAATCATTAGGGATATAAGCTTGCCTAATTTTAGCCACCATTCCTTTCCAAGTGACTATGGGGCTCTTTCCTTCCTTCTCTCTTTCTGTTTGGACAAATTTCCACCAGGTTAAGGCAGAGCCTCTTAACCTTGACTTTTCTACCTTGACCTTTTGAGAATTATATACACCATCACATTCAAAATGGTTCTCCATTCCATCAATCCAATCCATAATAAGATCTGGATCCATCTTGCCACTAAACAAAGGAATGCCTTCCAAAGCTTTTCTATTTATTGCCTTTAATGCCTTCAAGAAAGGCTCCTTTGGTATAATAGGGTCTGGTGTTGGGGCTTCTTCCTCCAACTCAATATCCTTCTCTTTGGCTTCCTACTTTTCCTTTTGTTCCATCTTGTCCTTAACTTTGTCTGCCTTGTCTTGGACATCACTTAACAACTGTTCAAGTTATGCTAGTCTTTCTCTCAACAACCTTTTATCTTCCTCTTGCTCTTCTACTTTCTTGGCCAATTCTACATCAGTCACCATCTTTCTTGATCCATTGGATTCATTAGGTGAAAGCATTCACCTTGCTCTTCAATTTCTTTTCCCACGCCTTTATAAGGCTCTGATACCACTTGATAGGGAGAGGGGATGAACCAATCATAGGTTCATGCCACTAGTCTTCCACAAGACCTAAGATGTCTTACAAGATCACCACTTGGATCTATAGAATCCCCACACTACTTGGAATTCCACAATCCTAACCCCACTCTTCTATCTGGTGCAAAACTCCATGCTTTCCACTTCTAAGGTACTCATCTTGGGTGAGGAATACACTAGGCTCCTTAGCTTTCTCTAAGGTCTAATCACTCATAACTCTCCTAGGTCCTTGCAAGGTTATGGAGGTGATAAATAACCTTCCATTTCACTATTTCCAATGCTTATAATAATCTCATGCAATGTTTCTCCTTACCGATTTCAAGATTCTCTATCAAAATAGGGCTACAAGGAAAATGCCCCTATTAGCCCTCCTGGTCTGAGTAACAAGGGAATAACTCCATTTCTTTTCATTAACCCCACCAAAATCCCTTTATAGACTCCTATTCTTTCAACTAGGGCTCAAGGATTTTGGGGGTTTTGGGCCTCCAAATGGCCATACAGGACCTTGACACAAAATGAGGGTTCTTGAGGGTTTCTAGACCTTATTTTAGTCTGCATGTTCCTTAGCTTATTTAAGTTCCCTCCTAGATTGGTAAGACCCCTTTCTTCACCCCAAAGTAGGCTGACTCAATCCCCTTTTCCCTCCATGCTTCCATTATTCCATATCTTCATAACCCTACAAGTTAGAACCTCTGCAATCAACACTCTTCCCTAATCGGGTTTGCTCTGGCTCGCCTAGGGAAAGAGTTTAAAAATAGCTCTGGTGCTATTGGGGGCCCCTTCTCCTACATGAAATAATTTAATTATTTATACTCACTATCCCCAAAATGCCATACTATTTCTACAGTGGGATAGTGAGCTACATGCTATACAAAGCCAACTGCCTGGTTCAGGACAGTGAACTGGCAAAACAAAAATAATTACAAACTTGCAAATGAAAACTTATATACACCTAATCTAATGAATCCAAAATATTCTAAACAACACAAATTACAATGCCAAGATGTTATAGTAGTAAACTTAGCACACAAAAGCTTTCATTTCATTCACTGTGATACTTTTCATATACAAATCAGTCACAACAGTATCATGTTTGTACTCTGACACACACATTCCATAAATATTATGGTTCGTTAAGTTTAAATATGGTCTCTTAGGTCTTTTCCCATCATGATTAGGGTTCCTATAATGGTAGAATTAAAATCCACTATAATAGGATGAGGTTGCTAAATGTTGTCGAGCAACATTTTCAAAGTTGCAAAGTTGCACTTTGCAACATTTACAACTTTTGCAATTTCTTGCCAAATAGGCTAAGTCTTGGCTTTCTAAGGATTATAACTCTTCTTAGTTGTAATATAAGTGTTGGATGCTTGATTCCAACTTACAATGACTTCAAAAATCCTAAAATGTACCTTTGACAGCTCAAAATGATCTCACCCCAAGAGGTGCCTAATTAGCTTCCAAGGCTAAACAAGGAACTCCTAAGACCTTTAGACCCCTAACTATCATTTCCATTACAAAAGATGGTCCTTATACCTTTATTTTATTTACAAGGCTCACTTAGAGAAAAGCACAGCAAAATTGAAGAAATGGTGAGGGCCCTGTTTCTCTAGGTGCCCCTACACCATCAGGATTCGTGACATGGCTTAACCACCTTTTGTGTCTTCTATAAGTCTAGTGGTTGTATTAGGCATTAACAGGTTGATATTTTGGTGCAATGACAACCACTACTTGTAACAAGTGGTATCAAAGCTTGGTCACAGGTTCAAATCCCCTTGGGTAATGTTGAGTGGGAGATTGTTGGAAAAATGGCCAGCGCTCGGGATTCATGACATGGCTTAACCACCTCCTGTGTCTTCTATAAGTCTAGTGGTTGTATCAAGCATTAACAGGTCAATATTTTGGTGCAACGACAACCACTAATTGTAATATTCTCTTCATAGAAACATGTGTTGACATCGGTGACAAAATATGAATGACAATAGCAGTAACTCCAACATCACTCAACATAGTGATTAAATATATTAAATAAATAAACAATCTCCCTAATGCATTAGCAATATCCAATATTTTATATATTTTTTGATGATGCTTCTTGTGTATGAACTTGAGCTCAGACTGGACCATTTTTTTATATTTGCAGCTTCTTACACTTCTTTGTGAGCTTGAGGGTTACATTTATTCTATATGAAAACTAGATATTTCTTATGACCGGTGCTTATATTGAAACCCTCCTTATATGTCTAATGCATAATTTGGTATTTGTGAAAAAAAGAATATTGAAATAAACCCCTATCTTCATACGAAATTGTGGTATTTTCTTTCTTAAACAACTATATGTTCTCACTTTCCCATTTTTCCTAAACCCTATCACAAAACATGAAAGAAATTCATTAATCTAAATAAATTTTCATTTTATTTTAATTCTTTTTCTATGACTCATGCCTCTTGTGGTTTTTATAGAAATTTGTAGATACAAACCTCTAAATATAAACAATAACTTTTTTCTATGTTATACTTGTGCTAAAAATGAATATTTCTCCATACTTTTTCACCTAGATCACCATGTTCAAATTGTTGGAAACTACAATTGAAACAATTGTTATATTTTCATTGATGTCAAACCTTAACTGGTAAGACAATTGCTATCTAGGAGAGTACCATATCTTTTGATTAATGAAGAGGATTTGAAAAGTGGAGATAACAAGAAGACCTAAGGAAAGGTTGAGTTATGTGATACTTGAATGGGTACTTGATGAGTTGGAAAATTGATAAGGTAATGTGTTGTTTATCTTTAAAACCAAGTGAAGAAGGGATAAATGATGATCTAGATGATCTTGAGGCACTTATGGTTAGATGGCTACAAAGAGGAAAAGGGAAATACAAAGGTAAACTTCCTATTATCCATTTTTCATGTAACAAAGTTATCCATAATGTAGAAAAATGCCCTAATGGAACTGACAAGGATGAAAGAAGTGAAAGCAAGTACAAAGACAAAAGACATGACAAAGATCACCAAAGGTACAAAGACTACAAAGAAAAAGGTAAGAAATGTTTCTATATTTCTGAAAAGGAAACTGACAGTGAAACTAGTGAATTTGATGAATGTGATATAGAAGTTGTTTATGTTTCTATGAAAGATGATTATGATGAAGATGAGAAAACTGCACTTATTTCATATGTGAGTAAAGGTGATAAATGGATTATTGATAGTGGTTGTTCACATCACATGACTGGTGATAAAAGTAAGTTTGAAACCCTTAATCATTACAAAGGAAGAAGTGTTAAGTTTGGTAATGATGTACCATGTGTTGTGAAAGGAAAAGGATCAATAAAATTGACTAATGAGATTAGATGTAATAATTCTTATTGGTCTTAACTATAATTCACCGAGTGTAGCATAGTTGAACAATACTGGTTACCGAGTTGAATTTCATCATAGGAAAGATAAAATATTTGATGCTACTGGTGAACTGATTGGAAGTGGAGAATAGACAAGAGGTAACTTGTTTTATCTAGACCTATCTGAAGAAACATGTTTTTGTTTACAATTTGATGATGTATGGTTATGGAATAAGAGGTTGTTTCATGTGAACTTTGACAATTTGGTAAATATCAGTAAGTTGAAGAAAGTTAGAGGTTTTCCAAGATTGAAGAAACCCGATAATGTGATGTGAAAATAGTGTCAATTGGTAAAAATGACAAAGTCTAGTTTTAAGAGAAAGACATATACTTCTAACAATATTTTGGAATTGGTTCATATTGGCCTTTGTGGACCTATGGGTGTACAAATTTATTGTGGTGATAATTATTTCATTTTTTTTTTTAATGACTATTCTAGACTGATGATTGTAATGTTTTTAAAAGAGAAATACGATGCATTTTAGTTGTTGAAGTGGTATTTGGAAAAAGTTGAAAAAGAAACTGGTAAAAGCTTGAAATTTTTGAGATCTGATAAAGGAGGAGAGTTTATATCAAATGAGTTAAATATATTCTACAATGATAGAGGAATAAAGAGACATATGTATGCACCTAAGAAACCTCCACAAAATGGTATAATAGAAAGAAGAAATAGATCAATTATGGATTGTGCCAGAATACTGATGATTGAGAAGAATATTGCACAAAAATACTGGAGAGAAGCTATAAGTATAACTATTTATACCTTGAACTGAGTACAAATCAAGAAAGGTACAAATGCTACACCTTTTGAGTTATGGTATGGATATGCACCTAATGTGAAATATTTTAAAGTCTTTGGGAGTAAATGTTATATACTGAAAGATGATAGGAATGGAAAACTTGATGATAAAAGTGATGAAGGCATATTCCTAGGATATTCCACTAAGAGAAAGGCCTAAAAGTGTTTTAATTCTAACACTAACAAAATTGTAGAAAGTGAAAATGTTAGAGTTGATGAATATGTAGAAAAGAATGAAGTTGAGTGCAAGCAAGAGACTGAAAATTGCAGATCTTTTATATACATGGAAGAAGGAGGGACTAGTAATGCACCTAAACCAGATACTGAGGAACTAAATGAGCCTTTCGTGCCACAACAAGATATTGTCAAGCATTAGGACAATGCTACTGAGCATTAGGAGGATGTTGCTAAGCAATCAGAAGAGGAGGCAGAGAATCTAAAAGATGAATCTGAAGATCAAGACCAAGGAGAGGAAATATGAACCTACATTAGCACAGTATGTCAAAAGAAATCATAAACCAGAATAAATCATTGGAGATAAGGAATCTGGAGTTATGACAAGAAGTACGTTGAAAGATCATACATGCTTACTATGTGAATTTCAGCCTAAGATAGTGAAAGATGCTTTAGAGAATGAGGAATGGATATAAGCTATGAATGAAGAAATAGAGCAAATAGAAAAGAAAAAAACCTAGACACTGGTGCCCAGACTAGAAGACAAGAATGTTATTGGAACAAAATGGGTATTCAAAAATAAGCTAAATGAACATGAAGAAGTCACAAGGAATAAAGCCAGATTGGTATGCATAGGATATGCACAAGAAGAAGGAATTGACTATGGGGAGACATTTGCCCCAGTTGCAAGATTGGAATGAGTGAGGCCTCTACTTGCATATGCATCATTTAAAGGATTCAAATTATATCAAATGGATGTTAATCTATATTTCTGAATGGGATATTGGAAGAAGGATACATTGAATAACCAGAAGGATTTTTTGACCCAAGAAAGAAGAATATGGTTTGCAAGCTACACAAGGAACTGTATGGATTAAATCAGGCCCCTAGAGCATGGTATGAGAGACTGTATAACTATCTAATAAAGATTGGATTTATAAGGACAAATGACAAAAATAATCTATATATGAAGACTGAAAAAGGTAAATTGATTTTGTTAAATGAAATATTTGTTGATGATATCATATTTGGAGGACAAGATGCCCTATGTCAAACCTTTTCAAATGAGATGCAAACTGAATTTGAAACGTCTATGTTTGGTGAGATCAAATTCTTTATTGGTTTGCAAGTTTATCAAATGAAGAAAGGTATCTATATTACTCAATCTAAGTATGTCAAGGAGATAATGAAAACTTTTGGTATGGAAGATTCCAGACTATTAAGTACACCTATGGCTACTGGAAAAAAGTTATGAGAAACTGATGATATAACAAAAGTGAATCAAACCTTGTATAGATCCATGATTGGAAAGCTACAATATGTTGTCCATAGCAGACCAGATATTTCCCTAGTAGTTGGTATTGTTGCAAGATTTTCTAGAAATCCTAAAGAAATTCACATGATGGTAGTGAAAAGAATATTAAGATATCTAAAAGGAACAGAGGACTATGGACTGTATTGCACAAAGAATGATAAGTTTGAACTGAAAGTCTACACTAATGTAGATTGAGCTGAAATTATTGATGACATAAAGAGTACAAGTGGTGGCACATTTTTTCTAGGAAAGTGATTAGTCTCTTGGACAAGCAAGAAATAGTTTTGAATTTCTATATCTACAATAGAAGTTGAATATGTTGCAGTAGCAGTGAATTGTTCAAATTTAGTGTGGATCAAGCAATTGTTAAAAGGTATGAAGGAGGAAATCACTGAGTTGGTTGTTATTTTCTGTGATAACACAAGTACTATTAACATATCAAAGAATCTTGGTATGCACACTAAGACTAAGCATATTCCTATCAAGTATCATTACTTGAGAGAGTTAGTTCAAGACAAAGAAGTAAGATTTGAATATGTGAATACAAAGGAACAATTAGCAAATATATTCATAAAAGAATTACCTAAAGATGCTCATGAATACCTTAGAGGTAAATTAGGGTTGATTCCACTAACTAAGGCTACCTAGAAACATATAAGAGCACTACATCAAATGTGCTAATTAGAATATCTGACAAATTGATGTAGAAGAGGTCATACTTTAGGAGTTGCCAAGAGTTGTGAGAAGTGAAGAAGAGATGATAATCAGTCATAAGAAATATGATAGTGGGAGTATACAACATACATAACTAACATGAAGACATCTGCATGGTAAAGATGTAAGTGATAGATACAAGTTTCTTTGGCATTTTTGTCAAAGAGGGAGAGCTTCAATGAACCAGAGAGTTACAACATTAAGGGAGAGATTCAGAAAAGATTCAGAGGGAGAGATTTAGTGAACAAGAAAAGATAAATTTATCCAAGAGGGAGCTAGTATTTGGATGTATTGGATGTGAATCTAAAGCTAATGATATTAATGAAGATCTATTGCAAAAATATTTTGGATTGTATGGTGAATCATGTTATGTTCATGTGGTATTTTCATCAATGGTCCTATTGGAAACTACAATTGAAACAATTTTTATATTGTCATTAATGTCAAACCTTAACTGGTAAGATATTTTCTATCTAGGAGAGTACCATATCTTTTGATTGATGAAGAGGATTTGAAAAGAGGGGATAACAAGAAGACCTAAGGAAAGGTTGAGTTATGTGATACTTCAATGGGTACTTGATGAGTTGGCATATTGATAAGATACTGTGTTGTTTATCTTTAACACCAAGTAAAGAAGGGAGACTAGAAACATAGGCTTAACTGAGAAAAAGTGAAGAAATCTAGTTTAAGCTGAGTGATGTTAGTGTCGATCGAGCATGAGTATATGCTGAGAAAATCTAGTATCGACCGAACATCATGTTAGAGTAATTATCTTCACTTATTAATTATATCATGTTGATTTAATTAATAAGTTGTCTATGTACTCTATTTTCACTTAAGTTGTCTCTTAGGTGCATATAATTAATATTTTATATTAATTATATTTCAACCTAGCTTTTTCCTTTTAGTGTTTCATTCACCTTATAGGTTGAACTCTTGTAATTATTTTTCATTATGCTGAATACATTTTTCACTCTCATTTTGAGCACATAAGGGTTTCAATTTTTTCCATCTTTTGCTTCGTTCTTTGTAACAAGTATCTTGGATGCAGATTGGTCTTGGAAGTTGAATCTGTATTTCTCAGTTTCTACACATCAGTAATTGTTGAGTGACTAATAATTACTAAGAAAAGACAATGTTTTCTAAGAAGGAAAGTGTTAGTGATTACTCAGATATCCAGTGATGACCGATGAGATGATTACAGTATTGACTGAGTGACAGTAATTTACATTTTAAGAAAGAATTGAGAATTCCATCTGACATAGTTGAATTCTTGGGATATGTAAAACATGTTGACATTATTAATGAATGGTATTGAACATTTAATGCATGGTAAACCATTTTCTTATGGATTCAAAGAGAAGTTTGAAGATGTATCTAGAAGGAAAAGAAGGGGAACAAAATGATGGAAGGATTTGATGAATCTGACCTAAACCTCTTAAGATCTATGGAAGAGATTAAGCGGTAAAAGATTAATCTACCTAATCAAGGAGGTATAAGGATGACCTAATTGTGAGGTTATAGATGGTGTGGAGAAGAGGTTGATGTTATTGACCGATGATTCCAAGAAGAAGGCTAAAGTAAAGTCATGAAGAGCTGAATAGAGTTGTGGTGATTGCTTGAAGAGAATTCTGAGAAGATCAGAGATGGAGGTGGAAATGAAGGTCAGTCAGTAAATCAACATATGTGCAAAGTGGATTTGTATTTGCAAAGTGAGTTGTATATTTTTAGATCAGAACCTACTGTTACTTTCTAACCATTGTATCAGTCTAAATCCTTTAATCAAGGTTGACCTAACAGTCATTTTGTAAACCCTTTAATCAAGGTGACATTTTGATGGAATGTTATTAAGCCCTCTAACAAGGCCACTCTTAACAGGGTGATTAAATCCTTTAACTGGGTCACACCTAAAAATGTGTATTGTAAACCTTTAATCGGGTTGTCTTCTCACAGAACTCACTTTAGAAGAGTGAAAATCAGTAGCATGTTACAAGTGGTTTTTCCCAAATTGGGTTTCCACAATAAATCCTGGTGTTATACTTGTGTGAATTTTATTTGATGTGAATGTTGTTGAAAGTTTGATATTTTGCAAGTTAATCAGTTTTGGACAGTGGACTGCAAGTTTTATGTTATCGATACATGCTATAGAGACCAAGTTGAAAACTAATTAGATTTGAGTTTGTTGAAAATCTAGAAAGTTAAATTGGTACATCTAGACCTGAGGATAACTAATTCACCCCCCTCTCAGCTATTATAAAATCATTCTAACACAAATTTTATGAGGGATGACTTCATTCTCTAGGCCACGACCTATACTAGACGTGTATGTCAAAATATTTAAGCTCAGTTCTCTTGATACTCCATCATTTCTTGGAAATATAAAGTTCTATATGTCATGTCCTTCATGCTCAATAGTGTGTTCTTGAAACCCTAAGTTCTATTTTGGGCATTTTGGAGGGTTATTTGCAAAATAGGAAAATTGAGGACATACCATGTTGTCGTGCACACACAAAAAAATTCCTGCAACTCGTCTCTAGTAGTAATTTTCTTGTCACCAAGAAAACTTCATTGACTGTCAAGATCTCACTATAATAGTGACCATTACTATCAGTAATGCTTTTTGGTCTCTACCATTCTTTGTATAAATTGTTAGCTATTTTGATTTTGCTTGATGGTCGTCAATGCGTACTTTTACCATAGCATACTAATTTTCCATGAAATTGATTTCTCTTTTAACACCAATAGTTCTTTTCATTAATGAAATATATCCTTTAGATTATATGTATCATTGAATTCACTCTCTATTTTCATAGTTGTCTATTGGGATTGATTAACACTATTTCTTCTCTCGTAAGTGCATCTTTATTGATTATCAATGTATTATTGGTCATATCTACAATATATCTCATGCTGTCATTTTTTAGAATTACTTGAAACATAGTAACAATGGCCTTATTAGTACTCTTTCTATCATAACATATACCTATCTTATTATTGTGGCTTCAACACCTTGACACTCTCTTTGATCCACGACCACTGTGACCTTACTATTATACTGTTTCTTACATATGATATTTATGTCCCTATGCTATCATGTACTCTTGTAGCATTCCTATGTTTTTTAAAGATATGAACATGATTATATGATGGTACCATGATATCTGATGTATTTTAATTACACATAAGTGTTGTATTTTGATCTTATTTATTTGTTCTAGAGCTAATTTAATGTTAGTTTATCCTATTATGCTCATACAACATGATTCTATCATGTCTCATGAATTGACCTTGTTGTAACTTTATTTATGATCCATTTGATACTATAAGATTATTATTTTTGGATTATGAATCTTTCATTGGTACAACATAGCACTCCCACTTAATCATGACATATGATCATTGCATATTCCTTTGGTACATCTCTTGGAAGATCACATGCTTATATTGTTTCTTTATTTCCTATAGTTGAATTTTCCATATGTACCATTGTATCTTTCTATGCTCTATAATATTAACAATCCCTTTCAAATGAATTGCAACATTCTATATTAAGAATGGACTTCTCTATGATAGAAGATGGCTATGTTTTAATCTCTGATTATGTAATTTGATCCTTGCATTCAAACTGATATCATTCCTAATTGAATATTATTGCTAAGTTATGCTTTTGAGTACTGATGGATATGTTATACATCTTGAATGAATATCTTATCATTATTAACTCAAATTGAATACCCTTTTTCAACATTATTTGACTGAATAAGATTCATAAGACTAATACTTGCAAAACATTACTCTTTAGATGTAGTAATATTCCCTCTTATTACATTTGACATTGATTTTATTCATGTTCTTTTTTTGTTATTCCTTATGGATCATGAATTGAATACCTTTCATAGATTCATGCACTTTAAAATATCTTGGCTGCTAACTGTATATATTGTTTGGTCATTGATGTATACTCTTTGTGGCTATAGTTGTTACCTTTGCATTAAATGTTGATTTATTCACACCTTTTTTATTGTGTCAATACTTCTTACAGCTAAAAATAATTTTATAGCTGCATGTTTATTAGTTATTGGCATGTTGGGCTCAACCTTTGTAGGAGCCCACTTGATCCCACATGACAAAAAAAAAAAGTGTACATGTATCTACACATGGAACAAATTCATTACATAAAACATGAAGCTCAAATTATTTCATTTGCATTCCTTTTCTGATTTTCTTTAATCTGATGCATTATGTAAGTAACATGTGTATGAGTTATTGATGTATGGTTACAGATAACGATCCTGAGCTCTAATACACATTCATTACCACCCTGTAGGTGCTTTGGAGACATGGGGAAAATGAAATGAGGATGAAGTTGTTGCTATCTTAACAATGGTCCATCATTCATCAAGCAACGACAAATCCTCGTCCTTTCCCATGCTTCACTTCTTATGCATACTTTAGTTTTTAACACGCATCTATTTTTTTAGAGTTATCCCATGGCTTGTGTGGACCTTGTACTTTCTTGTGATAAAAAAAAGAAATCTTGATTGTAAATATATGTATACTTTTTTTATGTGACACATTTGCAAAACATAATGAAATGTTCTTTATCAACACTTTTATTTTAGCAAAAAACACTTAATCTAAAACCAAAGTTATAAAATCTACCTTTTACATTAATTGCATAAGTTGTCGAAGCTCTATTTGTTTGAGCTAGAAGAGAAAAATAGGTAACAATACTAGACACATAAAATTATCATCAATTGATTAAATAAATATTTGATTTATCATATTTCCTCTATTAATTAAAATAATATTTTTTATTTATTTTATTAATTTTTAAACCTATTTGTCTATTATTTAAATAGATATTTTTATTTATCTATTTAATTCATTATCCTTTTCTCTCATATAATTAAATAAATATTTATTATTTGTTTAATTATCATAACCCCACATTTTCCTACTATTAAATAAATAAATACATATTATTTAATTAATTAATTCATTAGCCTCTTCATCTATCATTTGAAAAAATATTTTTATTTAATTCATTAGCCTTTTCTCTCCTATAATTAGATAAAACCATTATTTATTTAATTTTCTGAATTTTACTTTATTTCTAATATTAATCAAGTCAATATTTTACTTATTTAATTAATTCGCTATCCTTTTCTTTCTAATCTAAGATTTCTATCTCATTCACATAGATCATAATCTATATTCATAGGCATATGAAAAATGACACTCTATCTCTTAATTTACCTCTTTATTCTCTTTTTCCAACATCTCTAGGTTCATTTAATCCAAATATATGTTAACAAGCATCAATATTTCTTCATATTTCTCCCCCATTAGTTAATATTATCCCTTATTTCAAATGAACATCTTAATCTTATCCATTCTCACCTACCCTCTTCTCTTGGCCATTCATATTTTAACCTTTTTATCTTCATCCTTGATTTTTGGTGCAAGAGCACCTTGAATGAACCAAGTGTTCTTATGGAACCTAGGGTCTCCGTTAAGGTCCTTAGAGGCCTCTAGCTATGTTAGAACATGGGTTAATCATTGGACTTCTTTGTAAGACCATAGTTCCAAGATTGGCATCCTATGAGCCCTTGGCTAACTACTGGTCAATGATGATCCAAGACCCTAGGTTTAGGTTGGTTTTGTGTTTTTCATGTTTGGATCCACTAGGGATCACTAAAATAAGATTGAGACCAAGTTTGGTCGTCAAATTTGCAAAATTTACAAAAGTGCTCAAAAGTTGTCAAGCAACTTTTGAGCAAACTTGACAACTTTGTCAAGGACTTGTAAACCAACTCCCAAATGGATAATTAGTTCAAATATGTTATGTAACCATTGGGAGTGCCTAAAAAATCCCTTTTAGGTGGGTGGTAGGCCAACACTATAATTTTTGGCATTTAGAATTAGTAAAATATAACCATTTCTCTACAAATTCCAAGGACAGTCGACTAGTATAGATTAGTACAGACAAAAGGACATGAAGTCTGAACCCAAAAGTTTTTCTTGTGAACCTTCTTTCATTTTCATTTGGTTTTATTCATAGTTTGAAAGTTATTGAATTTTTAATCTCACTGCCTGGTTTATAGGCCCTAAATCAGGGTTTCCTAAAGAATTGAGTGTATTTCTCTTTTTCACCATGGGAATTCAATGAACCTTGGTGGAAGGTTTGTTTTCATGATGTTCTTCAATAATTTGCAGGATAGGTTCACCAAAATGTAGGGAGATGGATTTTCCATGATGCCCTAGGTGTACATCTCTGTGTGTGCACCTTCAAGTGACTGAGTACAGTCATCACAATTGGTGATTGGGGATTCACCAAGACCTCTAATTCAGAATATAAGGCCCTTATGTATGCCCTCACATGTTCCTATTGTTGGTTTGGGCTGTTGTTCAAAGGAAATAACACTTGTAGTGCAATTGCAGACCTAATTAGGCCTAATTACCATGCCTAGATTAGGTACTTTCCTACCTTCCTTTTAGTTTCACATCTTGGTGCTTGAGTATGATCCCTTAAGCCTTAAAGGGTATCAGAATCCCCAATTTATTTAGTATGTTGTATAGAAGTATTTTGGGATAAAACCAAAATCACTTCGAGGAAGGGCTACAAGCCTAAACTTGATTTTGTGAAGCAACCATGTTACATGGGTTGCAAGTGAGTGAAAGAACCATTGGAACTATAAATTTGGGACCAAAATAGACCATAGCCCTAAGTATAGGTCACCCCTGGTCCTGTGAGACATTTCATGGAGGATTGTTGATAAATTGGGTTAGAGTGTTGCATAACCAATCTTGGTAATTAGTGTTTGGGACTTGGTGAAACCTAGTGAGTAGGTTTCCCTTGGGGTTTTGGGGTTGTGATAACCTTGTACCTTGTCCTTGCTACACTTGTGATAGGTGTAGAGCACTTTTCCCTTAAATTTGGGTGTATAGGGTATATTCCCTTATTCTTGTTCCTTAAACAAGCTTCATACTGCCCACTTTGCATCAAGTGGTATCAGAGCTATGTCTTCTCCTGAGGATGAAGAGATCCCTTTAAGGGTTACAAATAGTGAACTAGCAAAGATGGTGAGAGAACAGAGGGCAGAAAATGAAGCCCTAACCAAGAGGATCCAAGAACTTGAGAATAAGGTAGAAAAGGGTAAAAGGAATGAGTCTGGTGATGAAGAAGGGAGTGAAGAGGAGGAAGACACCCCTGATCAAAACATCCCTATAGACCAAAGACCCTTCATAGATGCCTTAAAGTCTATAGGAAGAAGGACCATGGAAGAGAAGATAGACTTACCAGTTTTCAGTGGTAAGATGAATGAAAATTTGGCCTTGGATTGGATAGAGGCCTTAACAAGATTCTTTGAGTGTGAGGACATCCCTGAGAAGAAGATGGTGAAGATGGCAAGATCCAAGTTGAAGGGAGCAGCCCTAACTTGTTGGAACTTCATCCAAATAGAGAGGGTGAAGAATGGAAGAAGTATGATTACTTCATGGAACAATATGATAGCCCTAATCAAGGAAACATATGTACCTGAAGACTATGGGGTAAAACTCCATAGGAGGAAGCAAAGCCTAAAGTAGAAATACATGGATGTAGGCTCATACACCGAGGAGTTCCTAAAACTATGTATGAAGACAAATGTGGTAGAAGATGAAGAAGAAAAGCTAGAAAGGTACATGAATGGTCTTAAGGTGTCCATTCAAGAGGAACTTAGCCTAGACTACCCTACCATAGTAAACAAGTGCTATCAAATGGAACTCAAGGCAGAGGAGAAGTGGAAGAGAAAATAGGAGTTTGGCAAGGGAAAAAGTAAGGACATTGGAAATAACTTTAGAGGGAGAGGAACCTAATGGAATAAAGGACAGTATAGTGGTAATAGCAATAGGACCCCTGACCAAGGATATAAAGAAAATGGTGATTCAAACTTCAGAGGAAACTATAGAGAGAGAAGACCCTTCAATAGAGGGAGACCAAACATAGGAAGAGGACATAGACCTCTAAAGTGTTACTACTGCAATCAATTGGGACACCATGTAGGAAGGTACCCTAAGAAGAGAAACAATAACAACCAAGGGGAAAGAAGAGCACAACTCATCCAAGAAGACAAACAAGAAGACAATGAAAATGCAAGGGACCTAGAACCAGAGGAAGGAGTATGTTTGATGATGAGACAAGTCTTCCTTCAAGTACCACAAAACTAATAACCTCCACAAAGAAAAAATCTCTTCAGGACAAAGATCAAATTCCATGGAAAGGTATGTAATTTGCTCATAGATTCTGGTTCAACTGAAAACTTGATATCTTGTGAAATGGTTCAAAAACTAAATCTTCCTAAGAAGCTACATCCTTTTCCCTATCATGTCTCTTGGTTAACAAAAGGTCAATAAACCTTAGTAACTGAACAAGCATGGATAACATTTTCAATAGAAAATTTTAAAGACAAAGTACTTTATGATGTTGTGGAAATGGATGCCTCCCATATCCTCTTAGGTAGGCCTTGGCAATATGATGTAGATGCCATACATCATTGTAGGAAGAATACCTACTCCATTAGCAAAGATGGAAAAACCTTCACCATGAAGCCCCTGCCTGATAACAAATCAGAGAAAGAACCTACTGTCATCACCTTGGGTGAAAAAGAAATGTTGAAAGTGTTGAAGGAACCTGAAATTGAATTTTTTGTCTTAATCTCTAAGCCCAAGGATAGCATAAGATCTGATGATAAGGATCCTATACAAGATGAAGTCAATAACCTATTAACAAAATATAGTGATGTCATTGCTAGTGACCTACCCACAAGCCTCCCTCCCTTAAGAGATATCAGTCATCAAATTAACTTGATTCCTGGTTCATCCCTACCTAACAAGGCTCCATACAAGATGACACCATCTCAGAATGCAGAGATTGCAAGACAAGTCAGTGAGCTGTTAAACAAAGGACTGATTTAGAAAAGTCTCAATCCATGTGTTGTCCCATCAGTCTTAGCCTCTAAAAAGGATGGCAAGTGTAGGTTATGTACTAACAGTGGAGCCTTAAACAAAATAACTATAAGATATAGGTTCCCCATCCCAAGAATGGAAGATTTTCTTGATCAACTTGGCACTGCTTGTTACTTTACAAAAATTGATTTAAAATCAGGCTATCACCGAATCACGATAAAGCCAGGAGATGAATGGAAGACAACATTTAAAACAACTGAAGGTTTGTTTTAGTGGCTTGTTATGCCATTTGGATTGAGTAATGCCCCTAGTACATTCATGAGGCTCATGAATGAGATTTTCATTGATTTTATTGGCAAGTTTGTAGTCATATATTTGGATGACATTCTGATTTACAGTCATAGTAGGGAAGAACATCTTGATCATGTTGAGTAGGTTTTGAAGAGACTCCATCAGCACAAGTTAGTGATTAACTTGGAAAAGTGTATGTTCATGAAGAAGGAATTTATCTTCATACGATTTTTCATCTCCCAAGACACCCTCAAAATGGATCCAGTGAAGGTTGAAGCAATTGTCAACTGGCCTACACCAAAGAAACAAGGTGATGTTAGAAGCTTTCATGGACTTGCAACTTTTTATAGAAATTTTATTAAAAACTTTAGCCATGTGTGTGCTCCTATGTTGGACAATATAAAAGGTGGGAAAAAGACCAAATTTGAATGGACTAAAGAAGCTGTAGATGCATTCCAATACCTCAAGAATAGAGTGGCCCAATACCCAATCCTAGTGCTCCCTAACTTCAATAAGGTTTTCACTGTTGAAACAGATGCAAGCAACTTGGCTATAGGAGCAGTCTTGAGCCAAGAAGGTAAGGCTATAGCATTTTTCTCAGAAAAATTGAATGATGCAAAGAAAAGATATTCTACATATGATTTAAAAATTTATGCAATGGTACAAGCCCTTAAAAAATGGAGACGCTACTTACTCCCTAAAGAATTAATTGTTTATACTAATAACCATGCACTAAGTTTTTTTTAACAGTCAGGAAAAGCTTTGAGTTAAACACATCAAATGGATGGAGTAGTTGCAAGCCTATACCTTCAATATAAAGCACAAAAAGGGAGTGGAAAACAAAGTGGTTGATGCCCTAAGTAGAAGGGTTGGATTGGTTGAAGAAGTAAAACTTCAAAGTGTAGGGATTGACTCCCTAAAACACCTATGCAGATGATCCAGAATTTGGAGAAATTTTTGAGGTATGCACAAAAATGGTGGGCAAATACCATACTGATTTTTTTGATTTCCTGATTCAGAATGGACTCTTGTTTAAAGGAGCCCAATTGTGCATTCCTAAATGTTCCATGAGAACAAATATCATTAAAGAGAAACACTGTGGTGGCTTAGGTGGTCATTTTGGGATAGATAAAACCATTGATTTAGTGAAAAGAAGTTATTTTTGGCCAAGAATGGGGAATGAAGTCAAGAAGTTTGTAGAATCTTGTACTATTTTCCAACAAGCAAAAGGGGTATCCACTAACCAAGGACTATACCAACCCCTACCAATTCCCTCTAGGCCATAGGAATCAATTTCAATGGATTTTGTAATGGGTTTACCTCAAACCAAACAAGATCATGACAATGTGTTTGTCATAGTGGATAGATTTAGCAAAATGGTCCACTTTGTACCTTGTAAAAGTACAAATGATGCATCTCACATAGCACATCTCTTCTTTAAAGAAGTATTCAGAATTCATGGCTTACCTCAGACAATAGTTTTAGATAGAGATGTTAAATTTCAAGGACATTTTTGGAGGACTCTTTTCAAAAATCTTGGCACAAATCTGACCTATAGCTCTGCCTATCACCCACAGACTAATGAGAAAATTAAAGTGGTAAATAGGTCACTTGGCAACCTCCTAAGATGTCTGACTAAACAACATTCCCAAAGTTGGGACATGATCTTACCTCAGAAAGAGTTTGCATTTAATGATTCAATGAATAGGTCCACTGGAAAGACACCATTCCAAATAGTGTATGGACTTCATCCAAAAGGTCCCTTAGACTTGGTGGAGTTACCTTCTAATTTCAGAGTTAGTGCACAAGGAGAAGAATTAGCCAATCTGATCTCTAAAGTGCAGACATAAGTGAAAGAGGCACTACAACAGTCCACCATGGAATATAAGGCACAGGCAGATAAAAGAGGAGAGAAGTTCATTTCAAGGTTGGAGACAAAGTATGGGCATACCTAAGGAAGGAGAGACTCCCTAAAAGAAAATACTCAAAGATGCACATGAAGAAAGTTGGACCATGCACCATCCTCAACAAGATGGGTGAAAATGCATATGAAATTTCTTTGCCTCCCACTTTACTGATTTCTCCTATTTTTAATATTGAAGACCTCACCCCTTACAAGTGTGTCGTAGATGTTTCTAATTGTAATACCCCAAAAATGGGCTATAAGTTCATTAATCTCCTACATCTTCAATTCGAATGAAATCGACATCAAAGTCCTAACCTAAGGCACATCTAAACATCATCGAATCATAATTGATTATCTTAAATTCTGCATCGGAGAATATTCCTAGCAATATTCCTAATTATTTTAATTATCTTTAATTTAATAATTATTTGGCAATAAATCACATTTATCCTAAGTTTGATTAATTGAATATTTTCATATTTAATTAATTAGATTTAATATCTTGCCACTTAATTGTGTAATTAAATTAAATTCTATCTATTATTAATTGTATTATTTAATTTTGACAATAAATCCAATATCCTATGAATAATTGGTTAAATTCTTATTTAATTAATTAAAGCAAGTTGTCATTATTTAATAATATAATTTTTAATAAAAGTTTGATAAAATAGTTAATTAACCCATAAATTAATTATTTTATTTCAAAAATCAGTTAAGTTGAGAATAAATCACTTTATTTATTTATTAAATCATAATTATCCATGTGCATATTCAAGGACTAGTTAAACTCAAATTGGAAAATCAATGCAAGTTGTTAGCTTTTTGAAACTCAACATCTTTTTGAGTTTTAAAGTGGATCTAAACTTCTAATTCGAGTTGAACTGTGCTTTTGCATGATTTTTGTGACTTAATTATCTGTTATTTCAAAATAACTCAAAAATCAACTTGAGTTATTTGAGTGATTTATGGCTTTTTTTCATGCACCTCCAAAGCCTTGGATTTCTATAAAAACAAGGCTCAGCTCTTCATAATTCATCTCATATTTTTGCACAATCACGTTGGAGAATTGGAATTGAAGAATCAAAGCTCTTGTGAATCGACATCTTTGTGAGATCAATCTTATTTTGCATTCATATTGCATATCATTGTTAGATTAGCATTTCATATCAATTTTCAATAGCATTCATAGCATAACAATTTCATCTAGCATAGATTCATATCAAGTTTTTATCATTATTATTGCATAGAAAATACCAAAAAAAAAATAGCTTAATTGCATTCAATCTCATATCTAGATCAATTGCATTCAAATCCTTCATTTAGGTGTCGTCTAGGTCACTAATCTTGATTACAATCTGAGAACATCAATCTCACACCTATTAGAAGGCAGTAAATCGCTTGGTTAGATTAGATTTCAATTTTGCATGATTTTGATTATAGCTAACCTCTAATGTTTTACTAAAGTGTTGTGTCTATAGATCAGGTACAATTTTCACACACACATTTTTGGCGCCCATCATGGGGCCCTGAAATGGGTTCCCAATTCAATTCTATCAATTTCTATCTTTTTCTTCTCGGGATCTGTGCAAAACTATGATTTTTAATTTTTGTTCGTACATCTGTCATATGAGTTTCTGACAAATGTCGTATGGGAGCATACCCACTATCGTATGATACTAGACCCACTGTCATACGATAGTATATCAGATCGAGACTCATTTCATCACATACCCACTGTCATTTGGGAGCTCAACTGTCGTATGGTAGCATACCCACTGCCGTACGAGTTTTTGGACTGTCATCTGGGAGCATACCCACTATCATACGAGTTTTGGTACCAGATTTCAATTGTCATTTCACTTTTGTAGACAGTTTGTTAGATTTGATTTTTGGATTTTGACTGACAGCTAACCCTAACAATTGAAATTTACTATTTCTGATTGATTTCTGCTGATTTTGATTGGGAAAAGTGCAAGAATTGCTAAAAATCAGGTAAAATCTACTAAGCGCGTTGCAAGGATCATGAGGTATTCTCCTTGTTCTGAAAAAATTTCGATTTGGACTTAAAATAAATCTCTCACATGTCAAGCTTGTGTGCATCTTTTCATGCTTTTGATCTATTTCTACACACTTGCATAATTTGATACTAGGTTGTGATCCCTTAAGGATTCATTAAGTAGTCTTAGAATACTTGTGATTGATCTTGATTGCTATCTTGGGTTATTGGACTCGCTAATCCACCGGCCCCTCATTTCCACCCCGTGGTTGCAATCTCAGCACCATAAAGGGGAGGGGTCAATAGGACAGAAGTGTTAAGTGTTCCACTTGGCAACCCTTTTGTGCTTTTAGGAACTCACTTGTTTTCTAAGTTGGGGACTCATTTTTAGCTTGTGTGAGGTGTTAAGTGTTTCACCTTGTGGACTCATCTCATATTCACTTTAAGCGTTAAGTGTTCCTCTTTCTGCTTTTTGGGTACTTTTGGTAGATTTGCTTTCGGGAATATATATGTGCTTACATAGTAATTAGGCCCTATGAACACTATTCATGATTCTTGAGAGATTGGATTCCTAGAGAAATCTTTCTTGACAACAAAATCCTTGTAGGTAGGGAGGATACTTAGTGCGTTTCACATTCAACTTGGTTAGTGCATCTTCTCTTATTGATCGACACATTCTCTCTCCGAAGAGGTTGATAGATCACGTGGGGTTGATATCATGAGCTTTGGTGAATCAAAATTGATTAGTGCATCTTCTCTTATTGATTGATACATTCTCTCCCTGGAGAGGTTGATAGATCACATGGAGTTGATATCACAAACCTTGGTGAAACAAACTTTTTCTTAGCATGTCGGATTCATCTGCTTGCTTTGTTTGGGTTAAAAGTGAAGAGGTGTCAAAACCTTGAATCTGGAGCCAAGTCCCCTTGTGGTATAAATCTATGAGTCACCTTTAGAGAGGGTTAACCGTAGCAGATGATCCCTTCACAGGGAAAACTGCATTGATGGAACCTCAAGCGGTCATAGCCATTCCAGACATGGTAGTGACAGCCGCTATATAAATGTCCTTGTGGAAGAAATCTCCACGGGTATGGTTCATTGTTGGGTTGTCAGATCTCCCTAGCAGCTCTTGAAGATTAAGTTCTCAGACTGTGTCAAAACCCTGGTGCACCGGGATTGGAGTTCACCCCTTTGAATCATAAAAGTTGCAGAGTCAAACCATTACTAAAAACTATTAGAATTTGTAATCTTTCCTTGGTGTATTTATAAACCAAGGTTAGACATTTTTCTTTTCTTGTTCTAATATATTAGGATATAAGCCAAGGTATCCTAATATATTTCTTTTTGTCTTCTTTCTCCTTCATTCTATTTTGTCCTCTAGTAGAATATGTGAGGACAAATATTTAATTTGTAATTTAGTTTATTCCTCCTTATGAGGAATCTCACACTTGGCCTCACACACTTATGAATGTGGCATCCATAGGAGAAGGGAGTTACATGCAAACTCCTCCACTCATCTCTACTTAAGAGATGTCTCTCACACACTTGCTTGTATAATCTTCTCCTCTCTCTCTCAATCTCTCATTGCTCTCATTATTGTATTGAGCTCATTGCTCTCATCTTTTAGGCTTTTTTCCATATTCTTATTCACAAAGGGGTTTTTCTTTGCTTTTCCCCTTACCAAAATCTCTTGGCTCATTGTTGGATTCTTGAAGTGCTTTGTGGTTGATCTTGAAATCTTCTCTCCTTTGGTTTTGGTAAAATCTTCCAACATTTCATTTTCTTGGATTAATACTTGTTTAATTTTTCATTCTTCTTACATGGTATCAGAGCTATCTAATCCTTGTTTAAGTGTTTTGTAGGAAGGTGTCATTCAAAGGAGCAATCTCTTTTTGTTTATCTAATATTTGTTTTGCAGATTTTTTTGTAAATCTAACTTTTTTTCATTCTAACCCCTTAGTTTTGGATGGCTTGCCGCCAAATCTAAGCTCTTTCAATCTCTTTTTCAATTTTTTAAGTTAACTTCTCTATTATATACAGATTTATATGTCAATCCTTAAAAATTTCTAACACAGATTTTACTTTACTAACATCTCTATTGCAGGCTTTAAATCTGTGTTTTTCACTTAAATCTAACATTTTTTCTAACTTTCTCGTTTGCAGGGTTATAGTTTACATTCAGATCTGTATATTTCATTATATATATATATATATATATATATATATATATATATATATATATATATATATATCAGAACATACACAATTTGTACTCTTAGGGATTAGCACAATTTGGTCACTTGATTGTTCATGGGCAAGGTTGCTTTTGCCCTTGTTCATTGTTTTCAGACGTGCTTGGAATCACTTGCTTGCTGTTCTGCACGCTTGTTTATCTGCTTGGCTATTAAAAATGATCAAATCTGGTATAACCTTCAAAATCTGGACAGTACAATTTGCAAACAATCCAAAACTGAAAACCTTAAGTTTTGTAAAATTTGACATAAAATTCTTTCTGGAGTCAAAAGTCATTTTAGGAAGTTAAAAGTCGTACGAGTTTTGTCAAGTGTCATTTCAGTATTGCACATCTGTCGTATGATTGAGAACCCAGTGTCGTATGAGTTTTCAAACCAGCAAATTTAAGAAAGTCAAAACCCTGTTAGCAACTATCGTATGAGTTTTGTCAACTATCATTTCATTGCTACTCAACTATCGTACGAGTTTAGCAACTATCGTTTCATAGACTACCCAGTGTCATATGAGTCTGCAGAGTGTCGTTTGGAAAAATTTGAGAGAGTTGTCAGAAATTGTCAAATTGCAAGATATCCAATGTTTCTAGCCTAGTTCCAGAATCTGTCAAAAATATCATTGTGTCAAGAACAGAGCAGTAGCTATTGAGCATTCTACCATTTTTTGAGATTGATCTTTTGAATCTGATCTAGCCTTCTGTTTGATCAATTTGAGTCCTTTTTATCTCGTGTCAAAACCTTGTCATAACTATCAATCTTCAATCAATCTTCAAAAATAGACTAAGTGTTGGGAACTCATGTCCGCTATCTTTTGGGCAATCTATCCCATACATCTAGGGCATAGTTTCCTTCACCCACATCTCATCAGATCTTCAAAACAATCATAATCTTGACAAGGTTGCGTCATCCAATTTTCTCGAATCAAATCAATCTTCAGTTGTCTTCGTCCTTTTCTTCTGTTTCATTCAAAGTTAATGGTGGAGACTAGAGCTTCTTCACACAAGAAATCAAAAGAAACATCTCAGAACTTACTTTTACCCAATACCCCGGGTCCAACTCTTGAACAACTCATCAAGTCCGGTATCTACAAAGATGACGGTCTCGGTAACTTTCGATTAAAAATTGGTTACCTACCTCCTCTATCAACTCATAGAGGTAATCAGAAAATCCTCCTTAATCTATTCCAGAGAGTCCAAAAACTCCTATCATGTCTCAAGTAGGGACAAACCATGGTTCTCTAGGAGGAGGATCCCAAGGACCCCATTCTCAACATAATGCCGACCAAGAACCTACACCCTCTGAAATCCATCGATGTCAGAATGACGATGAATTCAAAAGAATGATGAGGCATTTCTTGAAAATGAATAGAGAGGCATACTTTTTACAATCAGCCCAGGAAGGAGCTAAACTTCCTCCTCACTTCAATGTCGAAGATATCATCACACATGAGGAAGAAACTCCACTCACAGCTATGACAAGATAGATGCATGCTATGCAAGTTGAACTTAACAATCTTAAGAAAGAGAAGGAACCTAAAGAGCTCTCCATGGAGGCCCTATGTCCTTTTCCGTTCGACAGAAACTTGTATATGCCACCATTTCCAAAGAAAGTGGAGATACCAAAGTATGACAAATATGATGGAAACTCTGATCCTCAAGGTCATGTCAGAGAGTTCTGTATGTACTCCATGGAATTCATGCATGAACTGACCTATCTGATGCATCTTTTTCCTAGATCCTTTGGAGGAGCATCCATTCACTGGTTTTCGAGATTACCTTCTACGATCAAAACTTTTGAGGAATTGATTAAATTGTTTTATCAACAATATTCCTACAATATTCAACATCCGATTACCATGATCGATATCTGTAACCTCAAGCAATATCCAGGGGAATTATTCCTAACTTTTCTCAAGGGGTGGCGAAAGAAGTTTTCTCTATATGCTAGACCAATTCTCGAAATGGAGAAACTTGAAATCTTTATCAATAACCTTGTTCCAGAGCTCAACTATCCATTACAAATGCAAGATCATGTATATTTTGATAAAATGGTGGATAATGCAATCAAGATTGAGAAAGTTCTTGTCAAGAAAGGAGAAATCACACTTCAAAAGGACAAGTCTGAATCTGGATCTAGCTCAAAAGATAAAAACAAGAGCTAGAATAGAAACAAAGGTATCATCTCTGATGGTGTTGTTGACACTATCCACACCCCATTAAAGGCACCAGCCTACAATCTTACCCTTGGCACCAAAGCCATTAAAGCGTCAGAGCAAAAATCTACTGAACCATCTCCAAAGAAGCCATTCAAACGATGGGATAATAAATGAAAGTTTACTCCCCTGGGAGAATCTTTGGAATCTGCCCTAAGAACCCTGATAGCTGATAACATCATCTCTTTACCACCAATCCAAAACCCTGATCTGGATCCAAAACCATATTGGTGGAAAGATAACGAATTATGTGCTTTCCATCGGACTAAAGGCCACAAAACTAATGGATGCTTCCACTTTAAGCATACCATTCAAGACTTGATAGATCAAGGGGACATCATGATCGATAATCCTACCAGCAATAATGATCACACAGCATTTACAGAACCGTTTCCACAACATGGCAAGGGAGTTTCCACTTCTCAGCCTAACATTGGGGCAAAAGTCAACTATGCCTATCCTGGAAACAATGCTATCATCAATATGGTTGAACCATGTCTCTCTGAGAGCTGCAATGTCATCACGATTGTACGAAGAGACAGAAATCATTCCTCAGCTAATGCGGTTACCAGATCACAAGCTCAGGCTCATCTGAAAGGACAAACACCAAGTTCATCTAATATCCCTAAGATACCTTTCAATCTCACATCTACCTCTAAACAGAAGGCTGCCTTGAAATCTTCCAATCCAAAGGATACAAGACCTACATCTTACAGCATCATCCAACAAATCTAGCATACCAATGCCAAAATCTCTATGTTTGAGTTACTTCGAATATCCCCAACTCACAGAGATGTCCTAGACAAAGCTTTACTCGGCTCTAATGTTCCTGACAACCTAGATCTAGACAGGTTCCAGACTATGGTTGGTCATCTAATGTCTCCGCAATATATCTCCTTTTCAGAAGATGACAACTCTTTGAGTCACCCACATAATCAGCCCTTACACATAGAAGTCTTGATCTAGAATCATCGAGTCAAACATGTGTTGATAGATGGGGGTGCAGGCCTCAACATTTGTTCTTACAACTTAATCACATAGTTGGGATTCTCAGAGATGGCTATTGATCCTCGAAAGAAGATCACCATAAAGGCCTATGATGAATAGGAAAGATCTTCTAAAGGCACCATTGTCTTACCCATCTGAGTGGGTCCGGTCATCAAAGATACCACATGTCAGGTGCTTGATCTACCATTGGCTTACAATATCCTTCTAGGGAGACCCTGGATACATGAAATGCAAGCTATTCCTTCTACGTACCATCAATGCTTGAAATTTCCCTATGAAGGGGTAGAAGTTACTATCCCAGCAAATCTGAGTACAACTTGCAATACATTGAAGGAAAGTGTCGATAAGCTTGTTCCCAATAATAGAGAATCTTCCATCAAGCAAAAAAATGTGGCTTCCACATCCAAGATGGAAGACATTGCTAAAGAGATCAATATCAAAGAAAATGGGATGGGAGAATACACTATAGAGCCAGTGTTGTCTCTGACATCTCTCCCAATCTCACCTAAGTCGTATGGACAATCCTTGAAGCAGTCTAAATCGGAACCTAAGGAACCTATGGAAGCATACAAAAGAAATTTTGTGGTGGAGCAAGTATCCAAACAATAATTTGAAGAGGATGAAGCTATGCTAGCATGGCTATACAAAGAGGATTCTGACTCTAAAATTGTTCAACCTAGTGAATCTATAGCACCTACAATCCCTTCTAATTCATATGGTCCAGGGAGCAAATTGATAGCCAAGATGGGATATTTCAGTCAAGGACCTCTAGGAATTAGAGGAAAGGGTCTTGTGACACCCATTCCACATACTGGTAGAACAAACAAAGATATTGCAGGCTTAGGCTTTACAAAGAGACCTTATCATCTCAAAGGTGGTTGTTCTCATGTCATAGAACAAATTGCACCAGGAGAACCCCTTCTCAAGAAAGAAGAGATAGAACCCTCAGATGATGATTCAGATAGTTCAGAACTCATCCCCTATGAAAAATTGCCTAAAGAGATCAAAGATCTTCTTGATGATAAAGATGATCCTATCAAAAGAATTAATGTAGTAGAAACACAAGAACCTACTATAGCGCAAGAGATGGTTGCACCATAAGAACCAGCCAATCTCGAAGGTGATCAAAATGATCCAGAAGCAGAGAGTATTTATTCTAACACTGATTTCCATGAATATGAATTCAAGTCAGAGACTGAGGGTAATCCTTCTTGGGGTATTCATCCTGACTTCACACATTTTCTTAGATTTCCTAGAGATCATAAATCAAAAGCTGAGTCAAATGACTATGAATGGGGACCCATTCCAGAAGAAGATGAGCTTATCACAGAGAAATATATTGATGTTATTCACCAATATGTATCTCAACCCAACGTAGGTCTAGAGCGAAATAATGAACTTAACATGTCTGATCCACCTATGGCTGAAGAGGATTCCCACGATAACATTGAGCCTATTCATGAGTTAAACATTTTGAGCTATAATATCACCTTTGAACTTGAGCATTAGGTTAGGACCAATGAGGACATATCCACAGCCGTGAACACCATATTCCAAGCCTTTCCCGCTTTGACTATCCAACGCCCTGATCTTATCAACCAAACTTCCACAAACCCAAGCCATGGTGTTTACACCTTTTCTAGTGACTATGCCCTTGCTTGTTACCTCAATGCAGTCAAGCCTATGAGGACTTCCATCAGCGAATCGAGCGTCAGCATGACCGAGTCGGACATCAAATATCTTAGTCAAAAAAATAAAAAGAAAAAGAAAAAGAGTTCTGAGGGTGAAAACCACTTCGTGGCAGTCTCAGAACCTACAAAAGTAAAAAGAAATGATGTATCTAAAGGTGAAAACCTCTCTGAGGCACCTAAGGATGAGATATTTGATGTCCTTCCGAGTCATTTATAGGATAGATCTCCAGTTCTGATTGAGCCCACTCAATCCATCAATTTGGGTACAACAAAGGAACCAAAATTGGTACATGTAGCACAATCCTTATCAGAAGAAGAGAAACAAAAATTCACTACATTCTTATCAAAAAAAAAGATCAACTTTGCATGGAAATATTCAGATATGCCAGGATTGGATCCCAATCTCATCATGCACCATCTATCCATTACTCCTGGGGTAAAACCAGTCAAACAAAAATTGAGAAAGATGCATCCTCATGTGGTACTCTTAGTCAAAGTAGAGCTAGAAAAACTCCTCAAAGATGGATTCATCCGTGTCATAGACTATGCTGAGTGGATCTCTAACATTGTACCTGTTTCAAAACTAGATGGTTCAATCAGAGTGTGCATGGACTTTAGAGACGTGAACAGAGCATGCCCTAAGGATGACTTTCCACTACCTAACATTGATATGATAGTGGACATGACTGCGGGCTATGAAATTTATTCCCTTATGGATGGTTTTTCTAGATACAACCAAATCAAAATTGCTCCAGAAGACCAAGAGAAAACTGCATTCACATGTGCGTGGGGAACCTTCTGTTGGAATGTTATGCCATTCAGACTCAAAAATGTGGGAGCTACATACCAAAGAGCAATGACATCTATTTTTCATGATATGATGCATATAAAAATGGAGGATTATGTTGATGACACATTAGCAAAATCTATGATCAGAACTGAACATCTAAAGGACTTGAGCATGATCCTAGATAGAATCAAATAGTTTAGTCTCTGACTAAATCCTAAGAAGTGTGCTTTTGGTGTCACTTCTGGAAAGCTCTTAGGATACATAGTTTCAAAGAAAGGCATTGAAGTTGATCTGGCTAAAGTCAAGGCTATAATAGAGATGCAACCTCCCACAAATATCCATCAAATAAGGACGTTGCAAGGCAGAGTTCAATCTATCAGAAGATTCATATCATAGCTAGCGGACATATCACAGCCTTTTACAAAAACATTACATAAAGGTGTGACCTTTGCATGGAATGAAGAATGCGAGAACAACTTTAACCATATCAAGAAGTATCTATCAAATCTGCCTATATTGATGCCTCCTATTCATGGGAAGCCATTAATATTATATGTCTCCGCAACAGATACATCACTGGGGGCATTACTAGCACAGCATGATGAGAACAAGAAGGAAAGAGCCATCTACTGTATCAGCAGAACCTTAGTGACCTATGAGAAGAACTACTCAATGATAGAGAAGGCATATCTAGCTGTGATCTTTGCATCATAGAAACTGAGACATTACATGTTAGCTCATACCACTCATTTGGTAGCTAAGATTGATCCACTGAAGTACCTACTAAGCAAAGCTGCCCTCACAGGTAGATTAGCTAAATGGGTCATGCTCTTGAGCGAATTTGACATTGAATATGTTGAAAGAAAAGCTATCAAAGGACAGGTCATTTCTGATCAATTAGCTAAAGCACCACTGTTTGATGATACACCCATGCAAATGGAATTTCCCAATTCCTCTATCATGCAACTCTCTTCTAGAGCATGGTGGTTATTCTTTGATGGCTCCTACACATAGAATGGATTTGGAGCAGGCATATTGTTCATCACTCCTCAAGGATACTCGATACCCAAAGCATTCAGACTAAAGTTTCCTTGCACAAACAATATTGTTGAATATGAGGCACTTCTCAATGGTATGAAAATGGAAATACAGTGGAGAGTTACAGAGATGCACATCCATGGAGACTCACAATTGGTTATCCATCAAGTCAATGATGTGTACCAAACCAAAGATGAAAAGCTCATTCCTTACAAGAGAATGGTAGATGATTTAAAGAAATACTTCATCTCTATCACATTTGAGAAAATACCTAGAAATAAGGCTGCCGATGCACTGGTGACATTATCTACTCTCTTACAGCAGCCCGAACATGAACTACGCTATGATTTCCTGGTGGAAGCCCTATCCTATCCTACATATCAACTCTCCAATCATCCCCACAATGATACACTCTACATGATGTGTCTGCCCATATCTCTGCATGAGTGTCTTCTAAAGCTAAAAACGCGTATGAAAAAAATTTTAAAATGCTATAAATCATCAAAAACATGCATTTTCAGAGGGGAACAGAGGTCCACCTATCGGATGTCCATACTATCGAGGTCTGTCATGTCTCTGGCTGTGCTCAAAATGGTGCGAACTCACAGGTACCTTCGGTTCTCACTGGTCTGCCATTTTTCTCGTTCAGAGGGCTCCACAGAATCTCTAAAGTCAAAGGGTTGAAATGAATTGAAAATGACCCTTCCGACCTTTATATAGCTTTCGACCTAATTTTTAAAAGTGCTCCATTTTCCATGAAAATTGCACCCCTAGCTAATTTTGACGTTCTGAATCCATTTTCAAGATCAAAATTGAAATCTAAGATCGTTTATTATGTCAAAATCATGATTTAAAATTTTTGGGACCAGGATGGTCTACTGCTTACATAATCGACCTTCAATCTTCACAGAAATCCAGAATTCAACTTAACTGATTAGCTTTCATCAAACTATCAAAATTTCAACTTGGTCAACCATGGTCATCTCATGGTCAAACCTAGTCAACCTTGGTCTCCAAGAACTCTAAATGATGTAGAATGTGCTCTTGAACGTGTATAACCACTTTTTCCATCAATCAACATGCTTCTAAGCTCTCAACGCTGACTTTTCTTGTCAGATTTCAATTTTAATCCCGAAGGGGGCATGGTATTGCACATCAATTCAAAGTCTGTAAATCAAAATTCTATCGATCAAGTCTATCAATATCTTTCATCAGTGATCAAGACAAACAATCACGTATAGTTACTGATTCATCAAAAGTCCTCATCGCTCGGGGCATATCAGATTCATCAAGATCCATATCAATCTAGTATTCTCCTAATCTTGTAAACTGTATCAGTTTTTGCAACCATCAAATCATAGTGTTCTTTCCTTGGTTCTTCGACGACTGAAGGGTTTGCATGTGATACCTGCTAGTTCTGCTAAGACAATCGAGTCTAGAACCGGTCACTCACTTCTTAGCAATCCTAAGGTTTGGAATCAGGCATTTTTACACTTTTTCATAATCATAGGTTCATTTGCTGTTATAGTGAACATTATCTTTGGTCACTCAGGACCTATTATCTCCATATTAAATCAATATCAATTAGCTTCTGTCTCAATTTCAAACATCAATTTCATATCTCTATCAAACACAGACTATCTTTGAATCACTGCGCTTCGCACAGTAATTCAAAGAGGGGCAAAATGTAATACCCCAAAAATGGGCTATAAGTTCATTAATCTCCTACATCTTCAATTCGAACGAAATCGACATCAAAGTCCTAACCTAAGGCACATCTAAACATCATCGAATCATAATTGATTATCTTAAATTCTGCATCGGAGAATATTCCTAGCAATATTCCTAATTATTTTAATTATCTTTAATTTAATAATTATTTGGCAATAAATCACATTTATCCTAAGTTTGATTAATTGAATATTTTCATATTTAATTAATTAGATTTAATATCTTGCCACTTAATTGTGTAATTAAATTTAATTCTATCTATTATTAATTGTATTATTTAATTTTGACAATAAATCCAATATCCTATGAATAATTGATTAAATTCTTATTTAATTAATTAAAGCAAGTTGTCATTATTTAATAATATAATTTTTAATAAAAGTTTGATAAAATAGTTAATTAACCCATAAATTAATTATTTTATTTCAAAAATCAGTTAAGTTGAGAATAAATCACTTTATTTATTTATTAAATCATAATTATCCCTGTGCATATTCAAGGACTAGTTAAACTCAAATTGGAAAATCAATGCAAGTTGTTAGCTTTTTGAAACTCAACATCTTTTTGAGTTTTAAAGTGGATCTAAACTTCTAATTCGAGTTGAACTGTGCTTTTGCATGATTTTTGTGACTTAATTATCTGTTATTTCAAAATAACTCAAAAATCAACTTGAGTTATTTGAGTGATTTATGGCTTTTTTTCATGCACCTCCAAAGCCTTGGATTTCTATAAAAACAAGGCTCAGCTCTTCATAATTCATCTCATATTTTTGCACAATCACGTTGGAGAATTGGAATTGAAGAATCAAAGCTCTTGTGAATCGACATCTTTGTGAGATCAATCTTATTTTGCATTCATATTGCATATCATTGTTAGATTAGCATTGCATATCAATTTCATCTAGCATAGATTCATATCAAGTTTTTATCATTATTATTACATAGAAAATACCAAAAAAAAAATAGCTTAATTGCATTCAATCTCATATCTAGATCAATTGCATTCAAATTCTTCATTTAGGTGTCGTCTAGGTCACTGATCTCAATTACAATCTGAGAACATCAATCTCACACCTATTAGAAGGCAGTAAATCACTTGATTAGATTAGATTTCAATTTTGCACAATTTTGATTATAGCTAACCTCTAATGTTTTACTGAAGTGTTGTGTCTACAGATCAGGTACAATTTTCACACACACACTAATGTGCAGGGTCCACATGATGAAGATGATGGAGACTATGTGATAGATCTCCCACCAAGAAAGCAAATGGAGTTTGATAAAATTATGGAATCTAAAGTGCTGAAGCAGAAAAGGAAAAATAAGTACATGCAGTACTAAGTGAAATGGAAAGGACTCCCTCTAATAGATGCTACATGGATGACAGAGGCACAGATCCAACAACATGGTACCACTGTTGACCAATTAACCTCAAGTGGGAACTTGAGTTCAAATCTCATGGGGAGTATGGTGCAGGAGCACCCTGAATGAACCAAGTGTTCTTATGGAACCTAGGGTCTCCATTAAGGTCCTTAGAGGCCTCTAGCTATGTTAGAACATGGGTTAATCATTGGACTTCTTTGTAAGACCATAGTTCCAAGATTGGCATCCTATGAGCCCTTGGCTAACTACTGGTCAATGATGATCCAAGACCCTAGGTTTAGGTTGGTTTTGTTTTTTTCATGTTTGGATCCACTAGGGATCACTAAAATAAGATTGAGACCAAGTTTGGTCATCAAATTTGCAAAATTTACAAAAGTGCTCAAAAGTTGTCAAGCAACTTTTGAGAAAACTTGACAACTTTGTCAAGGACTTGTAAACCAACTCCCAAATGGCTAATTAGTTCAAATATGTTATGTAGCCATTTGGAGTGCCTAAAAAAGCCCTTTCAAGCAGGTGGTAGGCCAACAATGTAATTTTTAGCATTTATAATTAATAAAATATAACCATTTCTCTACAAATTCCAAGGATAGTCGACCGGTATAGATTGGTACGAACAGAAGGACATGAAAGTCTAAACCCAAATTTTTTTCTTTTGAACCTTCTTTAATTTTCATTTGGTTTCATGTGTTGATCAATCATAGTTTGAAAGTTATTGAATTTGTAATCTCACTGCCTGGTTTATAGGCCCTAAATCAGGGTTTCCTAAAGAATTGAGTGTATTTCTCTTTTCCACCATGGGAATTCAATGAACCTTGGTGGAAGGTTTGTTTTCATGATTTTCTTCAAGAATTTGCAGGATAGGTTCACCAAAATGCAGGGAGATGGATTTTCCATGATGCCCTAGGTGTACATCTCTATGTGTGCACCTTCAAGCGAGTGAGTACAGTCATCACAATTGGTGATTGGGGACTAACCAAGACCTCTAATTCAGAATATAAGACCCTTATGTATGCCCTCACATGCTCCCATTGTTGGTTTGGGTAGTTGTTCAAATTATATATCACTTGTAGTGCAATTGCAGACCTAATTAGGCCTAATTGCCTTGCCTAGATTAGGTACCTTCTTGCCTTCCTTTCAGTTTCACATCTTGGTGCTTGAGTATGATCCCTTAGGTCATAAAGGGTATCAGAATCCCCAATTTATTTAGTATGTTGTATAGAAGTATTTTGGGATAAAACCAAAATCACTTCGAGGAAGGGCTACAAGCCTCAACTTGATTTTGTGAAGCAGCCATGTTATATGGGTTGCAAGTGAGTGAAAGAACCATTGGAACTATAAATTTGGGACCAAAATAGACCATAGCCCTAAGTATAGGTCACCCCTAGTCCTATGAGACATTTCGTGGAGGATTGTTGATAAATTGGGTTAGAGTGTTGCATAACCAATCTTGGTAATTGGTGTTTGGGACTTGGTGAAACCTAGTGAGTAGGTTTCCCTTGGGGTTTTGGGGTTGTGATAACCTTGTACCTTTTCCTTGCTACACTTTTGATAGGTGTAGAGCACTTTTCCCTTAAATTTGAGTGTATAGGGTATATTCCCTTATTCTTGTTCCTTAAACAAGCTTCCTACTGCCCACTTTGCATCAATTTTCTTGATGACTTCTATAAAATAACATATTTCCCTCATTTGACTAATGATATGATTTTGGGAGAACTCTTGTTATTAATGCTTATTTGCAATATTTCTACCTACTTGACTCATCTTGTATCATAGCTTCATCAATATTAATCAACCATGTTGGAACCATAATTTTTTGCAAAATTTAGAGTTCCATATTTCGTGCAAATTTTTTTTTTCTCCACACAGTCATGTGAACCACCTATGATTGAGCATATGTTTCCATTTCCTATCCCCAGAAACCGGTTGTGATGCACATGACAAGTGGTGGATTGCCAGGCATGCATATATTTTATATTTTGTAGATACATAATTATTCTAGATAGTATATTTTGGATCATAATTTATTTTCACTTAAGCATTCCTATATCAATCTAATTATTCTTCTACATTTTGTGTATATTCAGATACCTTCATACCAATTTCCAGGTTCCTATGATGTCATTTGTTATTTCTCTGAGGCTAATCCATATGCATTTTCTCAAATTTACTACATTCATCGTGAAACCTTATCAAAGTGGAAATGTTTGGACATTATTAACTTATGCGTGCAAGAACCCTATGTTGAATGGATCATTCATATGAATTTTCTGCATCATAATGAACCCCTATGCCAATTTTTGACCCTTCATGACCTATTTCACTATTTTTTCAAAACCATTTTGTCTGCAATTTATTTAAAGTTTTCCCTGCACATTATTAAATTGATTTAGGTAGCCCTTTTCATGTGTTAATATCCTATATTTTGAAAGAATTCTATGGTAAAATAACCCATCCTTTAAAATGTTTATGTTACAAGGATACCCTTGTGGAAAGTCTTAAGTTTCTAGGAACTCTCTTGATATTTTTCTTAAGTTAGTAAATTGCATATTTTATGAATTTGTTGTTAACAAGAGGAAGAAAGTGATCAAAGGCCCTCTCTGATAGAGAATATTTCAAATCCCCTAATGCATTTTTTTTAGAACTAATCATTTTTCAAGATTTTTAGGTAGGAAGAATGCACATTGTTCAATTCCTATGGTTTCTCAACCTAATCAAATAAGTATTATAGGATCATTCCATGTACAATTTATTAGATCTAATAGAATTTATAAAAGTGTTGAAGGTTACATTATTTGATTTTAACACAGAAAAAATAAATACTTACAAGGGCACATAAGATCTTATAAGACGAAGGCTTTTAAAATTTTGTTTGAACATTTGATAATAAAATTAGCTTCAAAATATATTTTTCCTTTGAAAAATTATGCAATTTTCAAATAAATTTAAATCATATTAAATAATTTAAAATAAAGGAAATGGAGATAAATATGTTTTATTTTTCTAAGAAAATTGGCCCATGATCTTAGCAACAAAACTTGCATAATCGAGTAGAGTTTTAGAATCTCTACATGATAGTACTATGGTACCCTAATGGAAATCAATTGATATGTGAAAACATTTGGATTTTAATATTCCTAATAAGAAAAATAAAAGACATTTAGAGACAAAGGTCATGGAGGTAACTTTGCATTATGAGAAAGACTTTCTAAATGTTACCCCAATTCATGTTGTTTCCTGAATGAAATAAAAGTAAGAAAGGAATATTAAAAAGGTTTTCTTAATGTAAAAAAGTTGCCCTAATTTTATCATTTGTGAATGGATAAATTTGTATTAGGAAGAGAGAGCTAAAAAAAATAGATTCTAAGAGATAGTTGTAATTTTAAATCCATTGCTTATGCTCCATTTCATAAATAGTGCAGATGAAAGCATTGTGGAATGAAGTTCTAAAACTAGAGTCTATTGGCCAATTCCATATATGGAATCCAAAGTTCTCTAGAAGAGCTCAAACAATATATGGGTTGAAGCAATGCAGAGTTCTAGGCAAAATAAAAAAAGATTAAATTTTTATCAGCAATGTGAAATCCAAAGTTCTCTAGAAGAACTCAAACAATATATGGGTTGAAGCAATGCAGAGTTGTAGGTAAAATAAAAAAGAATAAATTTTTATCAGCAATGTGAAATATTATTCATGTGCAAATTGTTTGAGATTTTTTGGGGGCTGAATATGAATTTTAAATGATGATTCTAATCTTTAAATGACTGCCCGGACCATATATCTTACCTAGAGGGTAATTTTACAAAGTTTTCAGAGTGTGGGTGAGCTTATAAACAACCCAGATTTGTAAGTGACGACTTGCAAGTTTTTAGAGAAGAAACATGATCAGATGGAATGCATAATTTAAAAATACAGAGATCACAAGATATGCACATAAAATATTTAAAAAGAAATGAGAGTTTGGAACATAAAAAGTAGATTTGTTTAAATGGTTTATCAAATGTTCAAGAAAATTTAATGAACAGTGAAAGTGAAATGGAATTGATCAAATTATATTTGAGAAACAAAAGAATAAATCATCCCAAATGCCCGCACTTCTTGCAATGCCAAAATTTGAAACTTTGAGACAATCATTGAAAACATAGCGGGTATACAAGTTTCTATATGCGGTACTTGTTTTGGTAATTTGTTGCACAAAATGAGAAGATTTATATATAAGAAATATGAGAAAGTTTATGAAAAATTTTAATACATACAGTTCATGGCTATAAAAAAATGTTCTTCCAAAAGCTTCTAAACATGTACCAAAGTGGTGCCTATGGAATGGTAATATGAGAATTCATCAGAGTTTAAATGATTTATTTTAAATGTTACAAACTGAGCTACAATTATCATAGAATGCCCACTAAAAATATTTTTGAAATATTTTCAAACAAATCCAAATGATAGTTGTAAACATCGGCTCTATTTTTTCCAGCATACTCCCAGCCAGTATAAGTAATAAATTTCTTGATGGGAAGCCCTTAATATCAAATTTGATAATCATGTTATTGTTGATATTAAGTTCAACATGATTCAAAGTTGTCATTGATTACCAACTCACATCCCCGTATGAATAAGAAGAAATTAGTAAAATCATGGGAAGCTTAGAAGGGCCTGCAAGCAGTCTATATCTGTATCTGCATCTGCATCTGTATCTAGAGAATTTTGAAGTGAAGTACATCCAAAATGACCAAAGTGACAACACAGTACATACTAGATGCACAACATGAATCCAATGCCAGGTCAACTCAGAATACTTAAGATTTTTATAAGAGAAATTGTTGGTGTTCCAAGAAGAATGATGAAATATATAATTGGCAATGATTGCAGAAAAAACCAATCAAGTATTAGTTGTTGTTTGAAGATACAAGTTGGAAAATTGAGGTTAGAGGAATATCAAATGTGCACGACAATAGAAAACCCTAAACCTATTCCATCGGGCATCGACATAACATTTTCTTTGATCACCAATGAGGTTCATCGGCCAAAGTCATGCCGATGGGGTATATTTTAATTTTTTTAATTCGTAAATGCTATACAGATGAAGTCCATATCGGCATAACATAACATTATCAGTAAAAAATTTAAAAGATATCAAAAAGGGGAGAAATATATTTTTAAGATAATTTATTCTTGGGAGAAGCACAAAAGTAAAAGATTTGCCAAAGGGAATAATGTTTCTCATTTTGGAATAATCAAGATGGAAAATTAAATTCTATGAGAAACCCTATATAATGATGAAATGATTAAAGATGGTAGAAATCTTAAAGGTACAATATTTCAAAGGTGGAATATGAAATATTTTAGTCATGTAATGGACAAACATGAAAATGAAAATGGCTAAGGAAGTATTTATAAGATAATAATGATTAAGGAAAAGTAAATATTTTTTAATTATCTAAATTAATTAATTTTTAATATGTGCAAATTACATTTGTGAAAACTATTATTTATGAAGGAGGGATTATTAGTACTTGCCGATAAGGTATAGTACTATTGTACTGAATTTTGTATTCTACTAGTCAATCAGTTATTAAAAACAATCATATCAACTAATGGTAAGTAAGTTGTTTTTTATTTTGTAAATTTATTTTATCATTCTAAAGTTTACATGCATGTTATTTTCCATTTGGTGATTAATGAGAAATGATTTTGACCATGGATAAATTCATATGAGTAAGAAATAATCATTTGTAAATACTTTGGAAAAGGAAAGAAACTTTTATCATCTAGAGGAAGATATTTCTCACATTTCAAGGATAATATAAATCAAGGTGATTATAACATTTGATTTATAAAAAGGAAGAATATGAATTAAAAGATTTTCCAAAGTTGAAATATTGTGATTAATAGTAAAAATTTTGGTAAAGTATTTACAAAGGCAGAATTTATAAATGATATTATTCTTTTGACAAAGCCCTAACAAGAGGTAAGGTTTTATTTCTTTTAAATTAATCTAACTATTTGATTAATTTATTTTTGGTTTTGGAGGATCTTTTTGTGAGAGGATTAGCAACAAGGAGTATGGAAAGATTTGTGAAATAAAGAGGACAAAAATATTAAAAATATCAAAAGGAACATTATCAAAACATTTGGTTATTAGATATGTAGGGTTTTAATTTTATGATTTCTTACAAACCAAAGGTTGTGACGATATGAATGTAACAGTTTGAAACACTCCCTTGTGTTTATAAAAGGGAAATCGGGACTAAGATAAAAGATATATATATCATACTATTTTTTACAATGCACAGTTGATGTTTTCTTCAAATAATATGTCCAACAATATGCAATCATATTTTCAGGCTTAATACAAATCAAGAACTTCTTCTAAAGGTGTGATATTTTTGTCTTTATTGGTTAGTTCCTTATGATTTCTATTTTTCTTGAGAAAATAGAAACTGATTGTGTAGTCTTTTGGAATGGTATTTTGATTATGTTACAATTTTATCATCAAAATTAAGATTGGTTGTCAAATTAATTCTATCTTGTTGGCCTTTTCTAAGTAAAAGTTAAAATCAATAAGACTAGTTATAGAAGTAATTTGAACTACTTGAACACACAGAAGGATTTCAATTGATAGATTTGTTCAAGGAGCAAGTTTAAAAATTATCTCATAAGGTTAAATGTAGAACCATAAAGATACAATTTTGTCACTTGAGAAAGATAATTCGATCTATCTCAATAATTCACTTGCCATCTTGAGAGATCACCCAAGTTTTACTATACATTTTGCATCTTCTATAAAAAGCCTCCAACCAACAGATTAAGGTTAAGGTATAGGATCACCCACCTTGGTTCTCCAGATGCTAAAGTGCATGGGAGGAGGATTATAATCAATCGCTCTTATTCATTGGCCAAGTCAATTGGAAAATGAAAGCATTGAGTATAAAATCTCATAGGATTTCCAATATGTTGATTTGGGAACTAACAAATTGGTGACTCTGCTATGGAATAGAGTTTCATAAAAACAATTTCTAGAATCTCTTATCACAAAACACACTTTGTTGGAAAGAAGAACCTATAAGACCATCAAATAACATTTTCCTTGAAGAGAGGTGGCGACTCTATTATTCAACAAATAATTTCAATCACTGAATCTACTGAGGGAGGAGACCCAGAAGAAGATAAAAATCTTCCTCTTTGAAAGAGGAGGCAATATTGTTGAAAATAATTTAATTCAAAATGTATCAAAATAAACAACCATTTTAGAGAAAATCAGTTATTCCTGGTGGCATTAGACCATTGGATCTTAGAATATTTCAATGTACTCCAAATAAGATATTCCCTAAGCTTTCACAACTTGCACCAAAATTTCATGGAGAGTATGACGAATCAACACTTGAGCATTTGGAGGCATTCTATACATTCATAGAAGACTATCATATTTATGAAGAAGATCAGGTGACAAAACTATTCGTCAGGACATTAAAGGATAATGCAAGAGAAGCATATGAATCATTACCTATACAAAGTATCTCATCACAGAGAGATTTTGAGAAATGGTTTCTTGATATGTTTCATGATGCAAGTAAGGAAGAAGAAAACATGTGCTAGAATTACATTATGGAAGAAGAATCTTACATGTCTCCCTTGGATACTTTTTTCAATTTGGAAAGATATGAAGGAGAATCTGTAGTGCATTTTTTCATGAGGATGGTGAATATTTATCAGGAAATACCTTCAGATATGAGGCCTCTGCACAAAGAGTTACTAAATAAAATTCATGAGTTAGGAATCTTAGGTGGCTCCAACTTGAAACTTTTTCTCAAATATTTACATGATGTAATGATGGAAGAAGATGATGAATACAGGGTGAAATCTATAGAAGGGGCACATTAACTAAATGATATTTCAGATTTGAGTGAAGGAATATTGGATCAGATGGAAGAAGAATCTAACCATGTTGAAACTTGTAGGGAATTAAATATCAGTGAATGTAATAATGAGGAAGAAGATCTTCTCACTTTAGAAGAAATTTCAGATTTCTTAGATATAGAATATCAAAAATATGTTGAGAAAAATGGTCCAAAATTTTTGTCAATCCACCAGAATAAATAAATTAATGAATCAATGCATATTCAAGAGGTATTTGGTGAAATGGATAATAAATCTCAAGAGGATAAACATTTGATTATGATGAAAGAAGTATGCTTGGAGGTGGTTTTGAATTTTTTCTGAATCTCCTGTATAATGAAGTTCCTAAGAAGTATGAAGAAATATATCATGAATATGAATCATTATTTAATCCATCCTGTGAAAGAAATATGATCTATCTGGAATGTGAAACAGATGAGGAGATTACGGATGAGAGAGACACTTGTCCTGTGGATGAAGTGTATGATTTTTAGAAATGTGGTGCACTAAATGGATGTACATATTGTGATCAATATAAAAAAAATCTTGTCTTGAGATAATTTTGAATCTTTTCAAGAAGAAAAGTTTGAATTTTTCCAGGAAGAAAAGTTTTGTGAAGGTGTGTATGAATTTTCACTATTGCAAAGTTCATTATGTAAGAATGAAAATTTGTACTATGATAATGAAGAAAAGGAAAGTATATTAGGAAATAATGTTAAAATTATAGAGGAAACTAAAATACAAAGATGTGATGGCATAAGCAAAGGGGACTCTCATGTACATTCTAATTAAATAGCTGAGAAAAATAAAATATTTCTAGAAAATCAAGAGTTGATAAAAATAAATGAAATGTGTAGACACCTAAAAATTTTCAAGCTCAAACCAAGTGAACAACTAATGCAAAATCGAAGCATCAATTGCAATCAACCCTAAAATCCAATATTAATTGAAATCAAAAGTCAAAAGAATTAAATAAATCAAAATAATTATTTAATTATGTAATTAATCTAATTAATTGTATAGTTGGATTTAAATCAAAATTAACCCATTCAAGGAGTACATGTGGCTAAATAAATAAATTCAATTCAATTAATTAATTCCTAATTTCTCTCACCCACCACATGGGAGGAATTACCTCAACTAATAGGCATTAAGGATTGGACTCACATGGATCAAAGCCACATTGAATCTCAATCACTCATAAGAGGAAAGAATCTTGACCACTCATTTTGTCTTATTGTCCCAAGCTTTGAGGACAAAATATTTAAATTGTCCCCATATTTGAAACCATGAACTAAATCTTAACTCAATCATGATCAAAGTTACTCCACACCCTATGCTTGCTAAAATCTATAAATAGAAGGAAAAAATTAGGAGAAAAGGATCCCATTACATCTTTGAATTGAATCATTACTATAGTGAATTTGAGCTAGGAGCATTTTTAGCATATTTTTTATTGAAATAGGCTTAATTCGCATTATCATTTAGCTTAATTCTCATTCTACAGTTGTCTCTAATGGAGGCTTATTGAGAGATTTACATTAGCATACCTAAATAGGGCTCTATAGGATGTTTCTTGTCATTATTTTCATTAAATAGCTTCCTAATCATTATATTTTAGCTCAAATTGATAGAAATATTGATAAACTAATCCTATAAAGATACTTATTGTACACAAAATGGAACCCACCGTGGGGCTCAAGACCTCATTTGATCAAATTTTAGAGTTATTTGCTAAATTGTATGAATTTGTATTTTAACTCTCTATTTTGCAGGTGAAGTGGTGCATTCAAGACCTGTAGTAGCGCGTACAAGAAAGGAAACAATGCATAAATAATACTTGAAACAATGCATCCACAACAAATTTTGGCATATTTACATAGCGAAATAGCATGTTTAATCACGTATGTCTCATGTATATCATTCTTTCAGCGCTTGAACCCTGACTACGCAATGCATCTAATTTTTGTATTAGTGTGTTCTACGTTTTATTTACAAACATTTAATCATTTGAATATCACATCTAATTTTTAAAATAGCACTTTTAATGCCTGAAATAGCACGTTCAATGCCTGAAATAATACATTTAATCAATCTTGTAGCGTGTACAACTATTTTTATAAATTTTTAAATCTGACAGTAAATAATGTCTTCTCTGTGTTTTTCTGATGATGAGACATAAAAAAGTACAAAAACTAGAGGCAAGAATTCACAGGGAGGATAAAAACCTTAAGAAGAGATTGAAGAGAGAAAAAATTATCCATATAAACAATTTTCTTGAAAATTCCAAGAAGGAAGGTGAAGAATATAAAAAATACTTGCATATAATTGAATTGTATAAATCTAAATTCATTTCATTGAATTGGATTTTTACTCCTTAAGCTTGTATTTCTTTTTATCAATTTCTAAATGAGTGGAGTAAAAGATTAATTGCTTGGATTTTCTTCATTTTGTGTGTTTTATGAAACTAACGATCTTGAGGAGGCAAAGGAGCTAGAATGATCACCACTAGGTGAGTAGGTCAATTGAAAAATCAAATAAAAAATGCCCCTAGCCTTTGCTAGCAATGAAAAATGTAAGCCTACATCCTTTTGTTTTTTGTAAATTGTGAAAATTTTGATTTGAATCTAGTAATTAGCAGCCTATTATTATTTGGGAGATTTAGTAGTAGGCCTATGCTCTTCATTTTTTAAGTGAATCAAAATATCAAACCTACTAGATCTTTTGATTAAAAGAAAGGCTAAGGAAAAAAACTAAAACTAAAATTGAAGCCTATTTGGTACAGGCCACCTCCCCACTTAACAATTTTGGTATGATTAAGTTTGATTAGGAAGTTTTTTTAGATGTCTAGTATGATGAGTTAGCCTAGGTCCAAGTGGAAAGGTCATTCTCTATGTTTGTTAGGACCTTTGAGTCCATGAGAGAATTTGGGGTCACCTTGGTGACAAAGGAAAGAAGTATTATTTTAGAGTTAAAAATAGGTTAGGTGGATGTTTTAAGACTCTTCATTCCTTCTTAGGGTCTTAGATGACCAATTTCATCATTGGGATGAGAAACAAGGTCATATGGTTCATATTGTGAAAAGTTACTAAAATGTTGCTAGTAACTTTGAAAAGTTGCTTGAGCAACCTTTACAAGAAATGCCAAAATGGCTAAAAACTGATGTAACTACCCAAGATTAGTATAAGATCTTGGATTCAAATTTTCTAAGAGGTTAATGAAGAACTGAAGCAAAACAATCAATTCTAACATCCTGTACAGACTTATAAGCTCTATGTTATATACACAGTCCAATATCTTTGCAACTGTACAGCTATGTACGGATTGGCATAGGTGATTGGACTCCATGATCTATTATTATTTTCTTTTAGCCTTCATATGCAATAATTATTTTCGATTGAAGTTCATTAGTTTCAAATTTTCAAGTTTTTATAAGCTACTGGTCTGCCAAGCCTAAAACCAGTGCCAACTAGTAAGAAATGGCTCTAACCTAGGTTTCCTTTGGTGGAATTGTCTGAAACCATGGGGAACATAGGGTTAGAGTTTGTAGATAATTTTTCTAGTCTTTTTGTTGTTTTTTCAGAGATTCTAAGGAGCCAAAGTGGAAGCCCTATGGATGACTGGTGAAACCAGGTGAGCTAGGACATGGAAGAAACTTAACTAGTACGGACGCCCAAGACCAGTTGGAGAAAACTTGAAGGCATTTTTGGATGCTCTAATGAGTCTCCTAGAAGTATTCATAGGTTTTTTGAGGTTAATCAAAGGTTAGAGACAAGTTTGAAGAGTTTTTATACTCATTGGTTCAGAGGCCTAGTTTATAGGCTAAAAACTAGGGCCTGCAAGCAATTAGGGTTTTGGGTGTCACCAAAGGTCTAGATTTTGGATTCTGAAAGGGTTGTATGATACCTTAAATATTTTCAAATTTTTTTGTGGGGTCAAGTGGATATTTTGGAACCACCAGGTCATTTTCAGTGAAAATAGACCTACCAGGATTTGGGCAATTAGGCCTCCTAGTGTTCCAAACACCAATTGGATTGGTAGGATATTTTGAAGCATTAGAAAGGGTGTAGAATGATCTAAGAATGGTCAAGAAGGTTTAATATTGTCTAATTACATGTGTGGGAAGATCCTAGTCAGAGGTTTGATGTTCTAGGTGATGAATTAGTGAAGAAAACTAAGTTATTGGGTAACTAGTTGGACTAGTTGAACTTGTATCTTTGGAGGCTTCTTAAAACCAACTATACCATGGAGGAGAAGTTGGTAGGAAGGGTCTAGGAGATCCTAATTGGTAAGAAGATTCAATAATTAACATCCTTGGAAGGTTGGGTTAATTATTTAAGGAGTAGAGTGTCAACCCTCCGCATCACTATTGCTTCTGGAGGAAGGTGTTAGGTGATTATGCTCTTCACCTTTTAGGTGAATCAGAAAGCTAGATGTACCTAATTCCCATTAGATTAGAAATGCTTGGAAATTGAACATTTTTAATCATGTTTGGAAGTGAGAAATAGTAGGGATATTCTCTTCATCTTTTGGTGAATCAAACTCCCAAACCTATTATTTCACTTCATTTATTTTGTTTCACATGAACATGCTAGAGAATTAGTGGGCTCACCTCCCGAGAATTTTCCTTAACAAGGCCAGTGAGAGGGACATCCAAAAGTGAGATACAATTTCATTTTCCATAATAATCCAACCCACTATAAAATAAAATGCACTTATTCTTAATGCAGTGAGTGACAAAAGGATATCAAGAATTGAACCTCCTCGAGTAGTCCTTCAAGATTGCGCAAAACTCTAACATACTAGTGGTGGGAAGTCCCTAATTATTGTGGGATGAGACTTGATATTTATTTGAATGTAATCCTTACTAGTTCCTTGTTAAATTATAAATCCTACCTAATAGATCCATGTTTACGAACCAAATTTGACTATAGGTAGATTTCTTGAAGTGGCTTCTTGTTAAAAAATTGTCATAATGTTCTATACATTTAAAACATTTTGTGTTTAGAGTGTTTAAAATTCAAGTGTACTTGTGATTGATTTGTTTGAAGATACATATAAAAAGGAATAAACATCCATTTGAAAAATCATCTTATATTTTTAAAAATCTTCCAAAAAGAACAATCACCAAGGAGGGGAAGCTTCATTTGACTTAAACCTTTGTTGATGCCAGTTTTCACGAGATCACATAGATTGAAAATATCACTCCAAGAAGATGACACTTGCATAACACAAGAAGTCCCCAATTTCATATTCCAAACTCCTTTTATTGAAACACATGAACAAGAAGAAAGACTCTCTAACTTATTTGAAGAAAGAGTCGATAACATGGCTAGAAATAACAATTTTTATGACTATGTCCAAGGGGTAAAAAATGAAGATCAAGATGAAACTACCCAAAGAAAAAAAGGGCCAAGGGAAACAACTGAAGAAAAATCCAATAGAGCCACCACCTTCCCAAGACCCTGAATTCCTTGAAATAATGGAAAAACTCTTAGAAAGGAACAAAGAGAGTTACTTCCTTGACTTAGCCCAATCAAGGGTGAAGCTTCCTCACAATTACGACACAACGACCCTAAAGAAAGATGATTAAGAGGATAATCCATTAGGTTCAATGATAAAACAAATTAATATGTTCCAAGCACAAATAGATAATATAAAGAAGGAAACTGAACCAAAACCATTTTCTATTGAGGCGTTGTGCCCTTTTCCTTTTGATAGAAACTTGGTTATGGTGCCTTTCCCTCCTAATGTGGTTTTTCCAAGATACAAAAAGTACATGGGTAAATCTAACCCACAAGACCACTTAAGGTAATTTTGTGCCTTAAGTATTGAGTTCGTGCATGATACCACCTATTTTATGTGGCTATTCCCAAGAATCCTAGGAGGGTAATCCATGGAGTGGCTTTCAAAATTACCACAAGGAATAAAGGCTTTCGAAGAGCTAGCCTCCAAATTCATGACTCACTACTCTTACTATATTGAGCATGAAATCACCATGCTAAACTTATGTGACACAAAACAAAAGGATGGTGAGTCTTTTCTATGCTTTCTCCAAAGATGGAGAACAATTTTCGTGAGATATCCTAAAAGTATACTTGAAAAGGAGAAAATGGAAATTTTCTTGAATAACTTGAACATGGAAATGAATTATCAATTACAACTTTAATGTCCCCCAACATTTAAAAAGATCATTGAAAATGGGATAAATATTGAAGAGGTGTTAGTAAAAAGAGGAGAAATTAAACTCTTCAAAGAAAATAAAGGTTACGCTAACACCAATAATAATAATTTAAATAATTATAATAATAACAAGGGAGCTAACAACAACAATGATGAATCAAGGTTTTGGTTGAAAAATACTAATAAAAACCTTGTGAATGATGGGGTTCTGGAAGCCAACAACCTAAAAGCTACCCCTTTTAACTTATCAAGTGGGTCTAACCAAATGAATAATGTAAATCAAATGACTAAGACCCCTTTCAACAACAATAACTCTTTCAAAATTAAAGGTGTGAAAAAACCTAAGCCTTTCTTTACTCCAATCCAAAGGAGAAAATTCACATTCCTGCGAGAGCCATTAGAAAATGCCTCGAGGAAACTTGTTGCCAATAAAATCATTGTCCTACTAGAATCTAGACCATATGAACCCAAGTTAAACCCACTTGGTGGAATGATGTCCACCATTGTGAATACCATCAAAATAAGGGGCACAAAACCAATGAATGCATGAAACTAAAGCATTTGGTCCAAGGTTTTATATATTATGGCACGATAAAAGTTGAAGGACTTAAAAATAATGAAGATCACATGACATTTAAAAACCCTTTCTTAAATCATGAGAAAGGAGAAACCTCAAATTCCAACCAAAACAACAAGAGAGGAAATGAGAAAGTTAATTTTTCTCACACCTATGACAACACCATAAAATCTTTCAATGGGTGTGAAAATGCCATCAATGTCACAGTGGTGAAGGAAAAGAAAAAGTAAGAAGCCTCAAATGTTGTGACTAGGGGAAAGCATCTTAAATCACCTTACCAAGAAATGCTTCTATAATTGTTCTACCAAATCAAACATCTCCTTCATCAAAGCAATATAACCTTGTAGATCAACTGCAATGAACTCCCACACAAATTTCTATCTTGGAAATGTTAAAACTTTCACCTACTCATAAAGAAATCTTGGAGAAGGCTCTTGTTGAAACAAATGTTCCCTTGAATTTGGATATGGATAAATTTTAGAATATGGTAGGGACACCTAGTTGCACCTCATTTCTTATCTTTTTTAAAGAAATATGATATGTCTCTAACATCCCCAAAACTTGCCATTTAATATTGAAGTTTTGATACATAAACATCATGTCAAAAGAGTCCTCATTGATGGAGGTGTTGGTCTAAACATTTATACCTTGAACCTTTTCAAAGCCCTAGGGTATCCTGAAGAAGCTATAGACCCTAAAAGAAAGATAACCATAAAATCTTATGATGATGAAGAGAGATCCTCCAAAGGGATAATAGTGCTCCCTATCTGAGTGGGTCCTATTCAAAAGGATACTATTTTCCAAGTGCTTGATTTGAAATTGACTTATAAAATTTTATTGGGAAGACCATGGATACATGAAATGCAAGCGGTACAAAAATTATGGTGAGTAGAGACCTAAATCCATTTCAATATTGTAAAAATATCAAACCCATAAATGATTCATTGGTCCCTCATTATGCTGAAGGTACTACATCAGGGAAAATAGAACAAGGCCAAAGTTTGAGGGACCTTCCCTCATTAAAAGGAAAAGAGAAAATGGAATGAAGAAGACACTTTTGTTGGAGACAATCAAATTACCACTAACTTAGCTACATTGACTAAGGGAAAAGAGAAAGTTAGTGAGGAAAGTCCTAAAGAAAAAGAAGAGGAAAATAATTCAAAACCTACCCAAATTAAAACCAAAGAGGCTCATTACCAAAAGATGGACACCATGATGAAGAATTTTGAAAAACAATGCAAGATTAAGAAAAATGGTGTGGAAGAATATTCCTTATCTATGATGGATTTTCCACTATCTCCTAAATCTCATGGGAAACCTTCTAGCTCAAATCCACCTCAAAAATACAATAACCATTTTGTAAGGGCTAGCACTTCTTCATCCATTGATGAAGATTATAATGAAATTTTGAAGTGGCTATATAAGGATGATGAGTCAAGTGCTCACAAAAAAAGAATTCAAAACATTGGCATCCCTACTCATCAATATGGAAAAGGTTTCAAAATTATACAGAAGATAGGTTACAAAGGACAAGGATGTTTGGGTAGAAGAAATGAAGGGTTAATTAAACCCGTAGAAATGGCTTGGAGGGATAGTGAGGAGAAATCAAGATTAGGGTATCTTGAAAAAGGATACACTCAAATGAATCATCCCATATTTTATGAACATATTCTTCAATTAGACTCTCAAAGTGATGAAGACTCAAAAAAATGAGAGTGGGATTCATTATCTAGTGAATCTTGTCAAGATAAAGAAGTGGATGTTTTCCACACTTATTCTCTCCTAACCAAGGAAAAATACAAGAGTTAAGTCCAGGATCAAGTTCTAACCAAGTGTCAAGTTATAATCAAGAGGCTCAAGAAAATATACCAAGAAAAGAATCATAAGAATATCAATGGGTAGGAGAAACCTATGTACCCTCATGGACACCAATAATAGAAGAATCTAGCAGTAGGTTTAACCCATGAGATTCTTACCCACAAGAAACATCAGAATATTCTAGTGAAGAAGATTTTGATCCAAGTTCTTTGGAACACTTAGAAGAGGCACATGTCATAGACTTGACTCATACAATATATGAACCCTCTAATGAAGTCATGTCTCTAAATCCTATTAACCTAAACCAAGAGAATGACCCATTATCCCTCATATATCTGAAACTCATTGAATGGGACTCTATAGAACCAAACAACCTTCCCCATGCACATTCCTAAATGAAAAATATTTGACCTTATACCTAAATGTGGTTGAACCTTCTTCTACCAACGAATATCAACAGGAAATGATGAAGGAAAGTATCCAATCTCCCATTCAAGAAATAAAACAAAAAAATATAAAATATAAAAAATTGAAAGAGTCTAATGGTGAAAACCACAAGGTGGCAGTATTAGACAAAAAAGATAAAGAAATAAAGGTCTTTTTTGAAGGTGAAAACCCAATTGTGGCACCTAAGGAAGAGAGGTTGGATACTTTTCTTGAACATTATGAGGAGAGATCACCTATTCTGATAGAACTGACAAAAAAGATCAACATTGGGACTGAATTAAAGCCAAAGGTCATACACTTAGTAACATCATTATCAAATGAAGAGAGAGAATAATTTATAAAGTTCTTCAAAGAAAGGAAAATAAACTTTGTGTGGTCTTATGATGACATGCCTGGATTAGATCTAAACTTGATTATGCATCACTTAAATATTAAAGAAGGGGTAAAACCAATCAAGAAAAAGTTTAGAAAAATGCACCTACACATTTCACCTCTTGTCAAAGTGGAGTTATAAAAGTTACTATAAGTGGGATTTATAAGAGCTATTGACTATGCTGAGTGGATATGAAACATTTCACCTATTTCAAAAGTAGACAAGTCCATCAGAATATATACAAATTTCTGAGATCTCAATCTCGCATGTCCAAAGGATGACTTTCCTTTATCAAGCATAGATGCCATAGTGGACTTGACAGTGGGTCATTCAATGTTTTCTCTTATGGATGGATTTAGTGGCTACAATCAAATCAAAATTACACCTGATGACCAAGATAAAACATATTTTACATGTTCATGGGGAACATTTTGTTGGAATGTTATGCCCTTTGGTCTTAAAAATGCAGGAGTGGCCTACCAAAGAGCCATGAACACTATATTGCATGATATGATGCATAAGTTCTTAGAAGATTATGTGGATGATATACTTACAAAATATCACTCAAGGGAGGAGCATCTACCACTCTTAGAGAAAATATTTATGAGGCTAGAACAATTCAACGTGAGACTCAATCCAAAGAAATGTGCCTTTGGAGTACAATCTAGAAAATTGCTAGGTTATATAGTCTCGGCAAAAGGAATAGAGGTAGACCCCACAAAAGTCAAAGAAATAATAGAAATGGGGAACCTACAAATATGATCCAAATGAGATCACTCCAAGGGAGACTCCAATCAATTAGAAGGTTCATCTCACAACTAGTAGAAAAATGTCATTCTTTTACTCAACTCCTTCATAAGTACATAGTATTTAAATGGGATTAAAAGTGTCAAGAAGCTTTCACGTTACTCAAAAAGTATCTTATGAATACTCCAATTTTGATGCCACCAATAAGAGGAAAGCCTTTGATATTTTACATTTCAGTGACAGGACATTCTTTAGGGGCACTCTTGGCTCAAGAAGATGAAAATAGAAAAGAGAAAGCTATTCACTACATGTAAGCAAAACTTTGGTGAAATATGAGTTAAATTATATTTTCATAGAAAGAGAATGTTTGGCAGTGTTTTTTTATTCCCAAAAGCTATGACATTATATTTTATCTCATAAGATCAAACTCATAGAAAAAATTGATTGATTAAAGTATCTTCTAAGCAAGACAACTTTGACAGGAAGGTTGACCAAATGGGTCATGGTGTTGAGAGAATTTGATATAGAGTATGTGGATAGAAAGGCAATAAAAGGCTAAGTCATAGAAGATCAAATAGTAGAGGCACCATTAGAAGATGAACATCCTATTCAGGTGGAATTTCCAGATTCATAAATAATTAATATTGAAACAAAAACATGGAAATTATACTTTGATGGTTCTTATACTCAGCATGGCTCAAGAGCTAGTATATTATTGATTACACCCCAAGGATCAAAAATAAAAAATCATATAAGATAATATTTCCATGCACCAACAATATAGCTGAATATGAATTATTAGTCATTGGCATTAAATTGGCTCTAGATTGGAAAGTGACAGAATTACAAGTATATGGAGATTCCAAACTAGTCATAAATCAGATAAATGATGAATATCAAACAAAAGATGACAAGTTGATACCTTATAAGAATATGATATAAGATCTCAAGAAATACCTTACCTTAATCACATTTGAGAAAGTACCTAGAGAAAAGAACAAAGCAACAAATTCCATGGTGACATTGGCTTCGCTCCTACAAATGTCGGACCAAAGCGCAAGATATAAATTCTTGGTAGAAGAAATGGTTTAACTCGTATGTGACCCTTCTGATTCTGACATAATTTAGCTATTAGTGGGACATGAATCACCCTAGTATGAATCCATCTATGCTTACTTGAAAGACCAAACCAGAAACTAGAAAATAAACTTCATAAGACAAGCCTCTCATTATACCCTTGTATCCAACACATTGTATTTATACCTTTATTTCACAATTAGAAGAATCCTCTTCCAAGCATGTACAATAGAACTCATATTAGCACACATATTGTCCTATACATAAGTAAATCAAATAAAGATGACCAATCTAGATTCAAGCACTGTCATGCACAATCCTCTATATTAGAAAGAATTATGGAAAGATGATCTAACCAGGCCTTAACAACCTTTCTAACCAACCAAAAATTTCTAACCAAATCTTCTCTATGTCTTTGAGTAGATAACAACTCAAATTACAACTCACCAACTCTCATTCTCTATTTTCCATCTTTGTCTTTTAAGAAATCAAAATTATTTCTAATCTCATTCAGTTCAGATTCAATATTTACTTAAGAAATTATCAATAGTAGCAAGCCACCAGAGACAATACTTGTAGAAATCATATATTTTTTTTATGCACTCCTTTATCTCACCAATTTGTTTGGACAACTTTTTTTGAAACATATTTTTTCAATCACGACTTTAATCCTATGTCCTTCAAAACCTTCCAACAATATTTACTCAAAAACATCTACTAGTGTTAGAATAACTAAGAGGGGGGTGAATCAGTTATCCAGTGTCCCAAAACAAAATGTATAATTCAAAACCACTTCTTCAATTTTTTCTCCTTGGTAAACAATAATTACTTTCACTATCTGTGCTTTTATCGATTACCAGTCTAATACCATAACGATTACCGATCAAATCTAACATGTAACATGCAAAGTATGATAACAAAAAAATATCACAATCAACACATAACACAAGAGATTTAACATGGAAACCTTGTAAAGGGAAAAACCACCTGGGACCGGCAACCCAAAATTGTTCTGAAGTGAGGTTGGTTAAGACCCAACCCTATTAAAGGTTTACAAACACAATGCTAGGTGTGACCTTGTTAGAGGATTTTAGACTAGAGTTATCGTCCAACCAGCATTCACTATGGGGTTGACAGGATAACAATGTTCATTCTATGAATGATACATCATAATACTTTCAGAGTCCCCTCGGTTAAGAGATTTTGACTGTTTACAATGGTTAAATATGTAATAGTAAATTATCTACATTAATACAACTTCAATTGTAGATTACAGATCAATATTCAGTCCATACAAATCCTTCTGATCAATATTTCACTTCAGATTCAATACTGTATCAACTTACTGTCCATCGGTAATTGCTCTTTGTAGCTTGGTAATTGTTCTGCAGCTCGGTTCTTACTTAACCAGTATGATTAGAATGCATGAAAACCTTGTTCACATGATATTCCTGTAGTTTCTACTTCTTCTGGCATCATTCCATAATGAAATTCTAGTCTCTTATATAGATGAGTAAATCATTTTCTTGTCCTCCATCAAATTTTGTCGCTTAACCACATTCATAGATTTTTCCCCTTCAAACTTTCTCAGTTGATGTGTCAGTAACATGTTTCAATCTACTCCATTAGATCTTCCTTTAATTTTGTTAGTTGTCGATCTTCATAACAAACATTATCTGTTATCACTGAAATCAAGGTACTTTATAGCTCATCAATCTTATCAACTAAACTAATCATTTAGTTCATTCTGTTCTGCTCGATTAACAAAGAAATGTGTTGGTGAACACTGCTTAGTTAATACTTCGATCAATATACACTACACTCTGTCGGTGTATACTAGAAATGCTTCATTTACCGACAACACTTCTTTGTGTCTTTCAGCTCTATACTTCATCATAGATGAATGCAACATAATAAAGTCAATATCATCAAGTCATAGACTCATCAACAAGTTACTCAAGGTGTTCCTTATCCTCATCTATCATGTACATCTTTCCCCATGTAGATTTCTCTGTTCTTCATCTCTTTCACTTTTCTTAAGATGTCTCAGTATAGTAACTTACAAGATAAGTGTTGTCAAACTAGTTGACATCAATGACAACATAATATTGATTTAATCATATTACATATCTAATCAACAACTCCTCAGTGATCTTTAATCATAGATTCTTCAATCAGATTCCAAATCAGTTGTAGTCCAACAACTAGATCATTTGGTAACAAATTAGAAATAGAAAAAATATAAATACTCATTCTAAGCAAATAATCAACTAAGGCACTTTCAATTCTAAGCCTATTGTCTAGAGAGAAAGCATACCAAATTTCACCAATCCTTTCCAAATCACCTTCCTCCAACATAGTTTTAACTACATCTTAATCAATAGAGTCTAGATGGACACTCTTCTTCCTTCTCCTTCTCTTCTTTTGAGATAGTAATGACTTTTTTTCCCTTTAATCTAGTCTTCACTCTTTTAGGTTCTGAAGGGGAACCACCAAGGGTGATCTCTAATTCCTTCTTACTATAGGAGGATCCATCCTCAACATGAATTACAACACCAAACAATGAAATTCTCGAGAACAAATCTCTCAAGGATGTGAAATAAACTTTGCATGCATTTTCTTTGTCTTCCATGTATTCCAAATACTTGTAAACTTGCTTTTCGATAGGGATGTCGGGCTTCTACTTAACATTTTCTCTTTCTAATAATGAAATTAGAAATTAAGACACTAAACACATAAGCATTGATCCAAACCAAAAGGAATAACCCTTAATTAAGGATATTCTAACATTTTCAAACAAATTCTGCAATAATAGACTACATAAATCAAACTGTACACTTGCCTTCATATCCTTGTGTGTTAGATATACAGCAATAGAAGATGTAGCATCTTCACGATTTCAAAAATAGATTTTATAAGACACATCATATGTAATATACCTTACTACAAGATCAACAAGAGTATTAATCAATAATTCTCATGGGTCTTTGTCAATGCCAATAAGCTCCTCAACTTCTTTATAATTCACCATTTTAGTTTTTGAAGGTCACCAACACTGCACAAACTAGTAACTTCTTCAATGACTTCCTTAGTGACCAAATAGGGTTTATCCAATATGATGTTATCATCATTAAACTAACTCAACAAGAACAAAATAGACTCTCTATCTGTAAACTAGGGGAATTATCCCCATAGATCCATTCCCAATGTTCTTATGCACTGCAACACATCACCCTCCAAACCTACTTTCATTTGTCTTATATTTTCATGATCAAATTCATCCATCTCTACTCTCATCAGCCTCTGTGAAATACTACTACTTGATTCACTAACGAACAACTTGGATTCCATCTTATGCTCGACTTAGCTTCTATAAACCCTTTGATTCTCTGTAATTTCTTTGTTTCCTTCACAAATAGTGACAAATGATTTGAAATTATGCCTTTATCATTAATTACTCATAATGAATTTTTCTACCAAAAAGATATATCGATGATGTCAGCAATTATACTTCACATATCAATCAACCAAACCAAACCTAATCATACTTCTTCAACCAGATCATACCAAAGACACAACATACATCACTTTAGAGAGGGGGAATCGACAAATTATGCCTTTTAAAACTCCCCCTAAGAAAATTTAGTAGGCTCAAATTCCAGAAAATATTTTACCAAGATTTAGTGCCATAGAATTCTCTTCACATGATTCCTTCTTTTTCCATACCATGACTATCCTCTTCTTGGATTCATCTGATTCTGCACCTTTATTTTCATTTCCAAACTTTTCTAGAGAAGCAACACATCTACAAGTATTAGCATAATGTCTAGGCTGACTACATTTGTAACATCTAACATTCCTTTGTCTTGACTTGACTAAGTGAACTCTAGATCTGCATTGATTAGCTTTGTGACTATAATTATGACATAAATAGAAATTTCCATTAAATATATTATTCATCTTATTCAAATTAGCCAATTGACTTCTACACTGACTTTCCCTATGACAAAACTTGTGATAGCTAAACCATTGAATATTGTGATCCTTGTTGCTTTTACACATTGTAGCTTTATGTCTAAAAATTTTGCATAGAAAATAGTGACCATTAAATGATAAGTACCTTTGAGTATTTGGTTTCCTGAGTGGAGGTCTTTTTTAGGTGTTTTTGAGTTCTAGACCTTGCTGGTTACTTTTGATTTTTCTTCATCTTTGGCTTCCTTGACTTTACCCTTGATGTTCTAAGTTGAACTTTCACCGAAGAAACATAGTCCTTATCCTTGTGACTTTTTTGCAAGGACAGAAGTTGATCTAGAATTATGCTACTCTCACATACTCTTTCTTTTTATTTCAACTTCCTTAATCCTTGATTTAACTTATCATTTTCTCCTATTTTCTATTGGAGTTGATGATAAAATAACCCACATCTCCCAAGAACACTTGCATGCAAACACCTGTCACAGAAATAGAGAGAAGCTAGAAGCTAGAAGCTAGAGAGACCTGAACGGATCCATGAAAGAGGAAACATTCTTGATGTGCAAAAACAAAAGTTTCAATTCAATAAAAATGAATGTTCTTAATAAAATTATAAGAGAGATCAATCCTTATAAAAGGAGATCAAAACCCTAAAAGGGTGAACAAACATAGGTTGCATGATAATAATTAATAAAATAATTAATTATTATATGCCTAAAGTTTAGCTTAATTAGAAAGAGATAATAAGTGACTTAGTAATTAAATCAATATGATTTAATTACTAAGTAAATACTTTATTACTCTAACACCCACCCTTAAGATAAACTTTGCGAAAAGCTAAAAACTTAGAAAAACTATTGAAAGAAAATGGGTCCTGGCAACAAAAGGCCTGATCGAGTACCCAAGTACAAAAAAGAGTCTCTATAAAGTGGAGAAATAGAGAAATCACATGGGAAAAACTCTACTCTAAAAAGAGACAAAGACTATTCTGAAGGACTGAACAAGCCTCCAAAACTAGGAAATATTCTAGAAAATAGGAACAAGGATGAACATGTAGAACATCACTAAAGAAAGAAGCTACAAACTCTATCAAGAAGTAACTATTGATCTAAATATCCTCCACTGAAATATGACTCGGTAGAGAAGACTGTAATCTACATGAGTGCCCTCAAATGACACTACTTGAATTAGGAGGCAAACAAAGGCAAACAACTAAAGTCAAACATACAGAATACTATAATCTACACAAGTGCCCTCAAATAACACTACTTGAATTAGGAGGAAAACAAAAGGAAAACACCTAAACTCGAAGATACAGATGGCATAAAAACACCAAAATATGAAGATCTCATCAATCAAAGCTGGAAGAGTGCTTCCAAAAATAGGAAGGAAAAGAGTGTCCATATGGTAAATGATCCATCTCATCGGAATGCATAGGTACCCAGCCACTGCATCTTCCTAGTACGTAGGATCAAATACTGAATGCATATCTTGCACTATTAAACCAAGGAAGTAGAAGAACCAATAGTATAAAACCCACCATAATGTTGACAAGGGAGTAATGATGGGTATACTGAAAAGAATGTCCAATATGAACTACATGATGAAGAAGATCTAGGAACACCAAAGGTGTAGAGAGAGTACAAACACAAATAAAGATACCCCAAACTAATATTGTTGGAGGAACTCTCACCTAACAAAAGTAGATGGGAAATAAAGGCAAACATTAAACCCCTCCTAGAAATTTATAATGGAGTGTGAGTACAAAGATCATGAACATGTTCAAGATCCCATACATGCAATAGAATGGAACTTTATCTCAAAGCATGTGCATAAAAGAATGCTACAAAAGTGAAGTATATGATGCTCAAAGAAGAGAGAAGGATTTTGATACAAAAGAACAAACTAAGAAGATTCATTCTACAAAATGAAGAGATCACGGGACCTAAAAAATCCAAGATATCCACTAGATTGCAAAGATGACCAAAAAGAGAGGTCCCCAAGATTCAATAGAAAACCCTCTAAACACAAATCTGATGAACATGACTGAATCTCTTAGGAAGATGACAGGGGAAAATAGATCTGAATCTTTGATGCCATATTAGATTTGATAAGTAAACAACCCATATCTCTCAAGAACACCTGCATGCAAACACATGTCACAGAAAGAGAGAGAAGCAAGAAGCTAGAGAGGCATAAATTGATGGATCCACGAGAGAGGAGACATTCTTGATGTGCAAAAACAAAAGTTGCAGCAATCATAATGAAATATTATTGTGTTTAATGATGTTAAGAATACAAAGGAGATCTGAAACCCTAAAAAGGTGAATAAACCTAGGTTGCATGATAATAATTAATAAAATAATCAATTATTATATTCCTAAAGTTTAGCTTAAGTAGAAAGAGATAATAACTGACTAATAATTAAATCAATATGATTTAATTAATAAGTAAACACTTTATTACTCTAACATTTTCTACTTGATGGTATCTTTGAGACTTTCTTCAATCTTCTTCCATTCTTCCATTTTTTATTTGATGGTGTCTTTGAGAAATTATTTAGTCTTCTTGCATTGATTCAATAGTAATTTCATATTCACAACATTTTCTTTTGATTTCTTTAGTTCCTGGTTAACCTCTTTTTGTGTATATTTGAGTTTCTGGATTTTCTCTCGTCTTGGAGATACAAGCACTTGTGTCCTTGATGTTTTATTTCAATTCTTCATTTTCAAATTTTGTGAATTCCATATCATCCAGCATTGTCTTTAGTCATTCATTAAAGTAATAATCTCCTACCATCTATCCAAACTGTCAATATCTTCCTCAAGCGGTTAAGTCTATCTGCAAGGGACCAAGCTTTAATACCAATTATTGAACATTCTGCATAATTAAGGGGGGTAGGGGTGAATAAATTATCATAAAATAATTTTCTCCAACCTTAATTAATCTAGAGAAATATTAAATCAATCAGATAATTAAAATAGAAACAAACATAAAAGAACATAAACACCATACACCATGAACATTAGAATTTATGAAGAAAACCAAAATGGGAAAAATTGCAGAGAAACTAATTCTCGTGAATAAAAAAATCGGTTAAGGTGACATCGGTTAAGCTGATTTTTACAAAAGGGTTTAATGCCAATATGCTCACTTCATGTAAGGCTCACTATTGGTGGTCTAACTGCCCTGATACAAAAATAACTGAATACAAAAATATCTTATAGACAAACTATAAAATGATGAGGTTGCATCTACTTATGTATGAATTTAGTTCCGATTGAGAGCGCAACAATAACTATGTACAATAGATTTGGTTCAAAATCTTCTGCCAATCTTCAATAATCTCTGCAATATTTAATACTTCCTCCTATTACTTTCTTTTCACCTACTTCTCTATACCATGTTGTATTACATCATAATCCTTCATATTGCTTTCATTGTTCACATACTTTTCCACACTCACACTCTCACATTAAGATCCAAACTGATGTTATATATATATATATATATATATATATATATATATATATATATATATATATATATATATATATATATATATATATATATATATATATATATATTGATATATTGTAGGATTTGAGCAATACAAATCCACAAAACTCGAAGATCACCTGCATACAAAAACTTGTTACAAGGAAGTAGAGACAAGAAGAGGGCAAGGGTTTGACTCAAAAATATGAAGAAGAAAATATCCTCAAATAATGAATAAATAAAATATACAATGGATCATCTTTATAAAGGAGATCGAAAGCCTTGAAAGGCAAACCCTAGTGCATGTAATAATTAGTTTAACTATTACATAACTAATGCATGCAAGTTTATATTTAAAACAACTAGTGCATGAGTTAAGAACAACTAGTGCATGTGTGTTTAAATATAAACAACTAAAGCAACAGAGCTGACATCTTAAGAAGGGAGTAAAGATTAATTAACATAATTAATACTTTACTCTAACACCCCCCCCTTAAGATGAGCAACAATGCAGCTACAAACAATGCTAGAAGAAAGAAAAGGAAACTACAGTGTTGAAAGCATAAAATGGGTCTTGGCAACATGGCCTAATGAGGTACCCAACACAACCAAATCTTTGTAAAATAGAGAAATAGAGAAAACCCAATGGGAAAAAACCCTACTCCAAAAAGAGATATAAGATTAATCTGAAGGATTGAAGAAGCCTCCAAAACTAGGAATGTTCCAGAAAATAGGAACAAGAATGAACATGTAGAACATCACTGAAGCAAGAAGATGCAAACTTTGTCAAGAAGTAACTGTTGATCTGAAGATCCTCCACTGAAATAGAGCATGACCAGGTAGAGAAGACTATAATCTGTATGAGTTCCCTCAAATGACACTACTTGAATCAGGAGGAAAACAATTAAACTCGAAGATATAGATGGTATAAAACACCAAAGCCTAAAAAGCTGAGCAATGAAAGATGGAAGAGTGCCTCTAAAAATAGGAAAGAAAGAGTGTCTATATGGTAAATGATCCATCTCACCGAAATGCATAGGTACCCAGCCACTGCATCTACCTAATACATAGGAGCAAATACTAAATACATAGCTCACACTATTGAACCAAGGAAGAAGAAGAATGATCAGTAGAAACCCCCCCATACTATTAACAAGGGAGAGCTGACAAGTACACTAAAAATAGTGCCAATAAGAACTGCATCGTGAAGAACCAGGAACATTGAAGGTGCAGTGAAAGTACAAACATAAATAAAGATACCCTGAGGCTAATATCATGGAAGGAACACTCACTTGACAAAGGTAGATGGAAAACAAGGGCAAACATCAAACCCCCGGGCCATGGCACTTTATAATGGAGTGCAAATACAAATAGCACAAACATGTTCAAGTTTCCAAGCATGTAATAGAATGATACTTTATCTTAGTGCATGTGCATAAAAGAATGCTACAAAAGTGAAGTATACACTTCTCAAAGAAGAGCGAAGGCTGTTGAAACAAAAGAACATCCTAAGACAAGCAATCCCGCAAAGGGAAGAGATCTCAAGACCTGAAACATCCAAGATATCCACCAGAATGCAAAAATGCAAGAATTTGAATAAAATGAACCTAGAGTAGAATATGGAAAAATGACTCATAGCACTGGAAATATCTCTGAACAAGCTTTCCAACAATATATCGTTTTCCCAAAATGGAGTCCGGATGCGCAATATAGAGCTTTCGAAGTACAAAATTGAACATCTAGATTTGATAGTAAAAAAAAATCAAAAAATATAGCCTCCAAATTTGGAAAGAGCTTGGAAGCATATTTCTAACGATATCTTGTTTGCCAAATTTCAACACTGTATGCTCAAGATATGAGCAAAACACCAACAGCTACGCTGGAGGGCCCAAAGAAGGTGTCTTGAAGGATTTGAGGATGGATGACGTCAAAAAAAAGACAAAATCACATATGAAACCATTAGATCTGATAAAATCTTAGAAAGATCTTTTCAAAAATATCTTATTTTCCAAAAATACAGCTCAGATGCAAGAGAAACGGATCCTAAAATGCAGGAGGTCTGAAACACTAAGATCATAGAGAACATCTGACTTTGACAGAAACAAAAAGCATCAAAATGGAAAATCACAAAACTATACTAGAAAATTGGGATTGGAATCAGAACCAGCTTTTCGACGATATATTGCATGCCCAATTTGGATCCCAGATGCCCAAGATATGGGCAAAAAACCACAGGTAGCTCCAAAAGGCCCAAAAATGTGTCCAGATGTGCTGACTTCAGCACTTCATGCACTTAAAATTGATGGCCAAATGGTTGTCGCAGCATACAAAGCCCTTGGGCCTAAAAATATGGGCCCCTAGTCGCCATATGACCAGGGGCTAAGAATGCATGCGATCAGTGAGCTTAAATTTGATGGCCAAATGGTCGTTGTTGCCCAATTTTATTTATTTTTTTAAATTTTTTTTTTTCAAAAATCACACACGCGCCTCAGGATTTGTGTGAGACAGTTAGAATTTTGCCTCAATTTGCATGCCAAATTTTTTGTCTCAATTTGCAAGCCAAATAGTAAAATGGCTATCTCAATTTGCATGTCAGATTGGTACAATTTTGTCTCAATTTGTGTGCCAATGTTGTACAGATTTTGCATCAATTTGCATGTAAGTCGTACGGCCTAATACCCCAAAAAAATTTGCCTCAGAAGCCAACTTCTCCAAAATTGACAAGTTTTATATGAATTTTAACTATCTCGGACCTTCCGGACGCAACCATGAGATCCGTTTGGGCTAGAAGTGCTCCAAAAAATAGTGATTACCTCAGGATTTGTGTCGAGGTTGATTGCAAATTTTTTTTGCCATAGATTCTAACTTTGTTGAAATTGGACAAACTTTATATGGATCTTGGGGTTCTTGGATGCTCTGAACACAACCATGAGGTTCGTTTGATGCCAAGATGACCAAAAAAATAGTCCCCCTAAATCTAATAGGAAACCCTTTCTAAAAACTTCAAACGCAAACAATCTGTAGCAAATTAGGCTCTGATACCATGTAGGATTTGAGAAATATAAATCCACAAAACCTAAAGATCACCTACATACAAAAACCTGTTACAAGGAAGTAGAGACAAGAAGAGGGCAAGGGTTTGACTCAAAAATATGAAGAAAAAAATATCCTCAAATAATGAATAAATAAAATATACAATGGATCATCTTTATAAAGGAGATCAAAAGCCTTGAAAGGCAAACCCTAGTGCATGTAATAATTAGTTTAACTATTACATGACTAATGCATGCAAGTTTATATGTAAAACAACTAGTGCATGAGTTAAGAACAACTAGTGCATGTGTGTTTAAATATAAACAACTAAAAAAAAAGAGTTAACATCTTAAGAAGGGAGTAAAGATTAATTAACATAATTAATACTTTACTCTAACATATGTGTGTGTGTGTGTGTGTGTGTGTGTGTGTGTACACACACACACACACACATATATATATATATATATATGATGAACCTACAACTAATTTATACAAAGAGAGATTGATGAATCAAATGCATGACTTGAAGATCTGTGATTTAAGATCACTGAAGTTGTTGATTAGATATGTAAGATAATTAAATCAATAATATGTTGTCATTAATGTCAACTAGTTTGACTATACTTATCTTGTAAGTTACTATACCCAAACATCTATAGAAAGGAGAAAAAGAGATGAAGAATAGATATATCTACATGAGGAAGATGGATATAACAGATGAGGATAAGGAATACATTGGGTAACTTATTTATGAGTCTATGACCTTATGTTATTGACTTAATTATGTCACATTCATCTATGATGAAGAAAAGAGCATAAATGGACAAAGCAGTGTGATCGGTTAAAGAAGCAATTTTAGTATACACTACGCAGTGTAGTGTATACCGAGTGATAGTATTTACTGAGCATGTTTACACCAACACATTTCTTTGTTAACCAAGTCGGAAGAAAGGAATCAAAGATCAATTTAGCCTATAAGGATTGGTGAGCTGGAAGCACCTCGAATTCAGTGTTAGAGATAAAGTTTGTTATGATGAACTACAGCTAGAAAAATTCAAGGAAGATCGAAGGGATTGAAATCAAACATGTTACTAAGACAATAGCCGATGAAGGTTTAAGCGAAAAAATCAATGAAGGAGGACAAGCAGAAAAATCTAATGGATGGAAAGAAAATAGTTTACAAGTCTATTTAAGAGATAATAATTTTAGTATGAAGAGATGTTGGAAAGAAGTTAATTGCAGAGATATCACATGAACAAGCTTCATGCATGTCTGATCATATTGGTTAAAGGAGAATCGAACTATAGAAGATAACTGAGCATCAGAGAGCTATTTACCAAGAGACAGTAAGTTGATAAATATTGTGAAACAGAATAGATACATTGATCAGAGGATTTGAATGAGCTTAATTTTGATCTGTACATCTGCAATTGAAGTTGCATTGAATTGGATCACCTACTGTTCCATTTTAACCATTGTATACAATCAAATATCTTAACCGCATGGACTAGGAAAGTCTTTTATGTATCATTCATAGAATGAACATTGTTACCCTGTCAACCCCATAGTGAATGTTGGTTGGACGATAACTGTTGGTCTAAAATCCTCTAACAAGGTCACACCTGATAGTGTGTTTTGTAACCTTTAACAAGGTTGGGTCTTCACCGACCTCACTTTAGAAGAGTGAACATATTTTGGGTTGTCGATCCCAGGTGGTTTTTTCCTTTACAGGGTTTCCATGTTAAATCTCTTGTGTTATGTGTTGATTGTGATGATTGTTTGTTATCATACTTTACATGTTTCATATTTGATTTGATCGGTGAACATACTAAGTGGTTAACTGGTAATTGGTAAATGTACAGAAAAGAATAGTATTTTATGTTACCGAGCTACAGAATTTTAAGATAAATGTTTTGAATTATGCATTTTGATTTGGGACTGTGGATAACTGATTCACCCCCCTCTCAGTTATTCTAACAATTGGTATTAGAGCTAGCTAGGTTGCTTGGAACAAAGTTTTAAGGACTTCAGCATAAAGATCTCAAAATGTATAAGAGGGATGTGCCAAAGCTGAACAAAGATAACTTCACAGCATGGAAAAGTCGAATGAAGCTACACATAGCTAGAATTGGGAATTTTGCTCTCACTCTAATGCAACAAGGCTACATTGCCTGCCCACTAGACCTTTGACCCTTGATCAGTTAAGAGACATACATGAGCATAATGTTACTATGATGGAGATTGTTGCTACTCTGACAAATGCCAAATTTGAAGATATCAAGGAATGTACTACTACTAAAGATATGTGGGACAAACTTTCTCAAGTTTATAGTGGTGATTCTAATGTCAAAAGAGAAAGAGCTGAAAGCCTAAGAGGAAGATTTGATGACATGAAAATGAAGGAAGGTGAGAACATAGTCCAATACACAAATAGAATCAAGGAAGTTGTTAATGCTATAAGAGCATATGATGGAGTTATAAGTGAAGACACAGTTGTAAGTAAAATTCTTAGAACCTTATTATCAGTTTATGCAATCAGAATATCTACAATCCATGAAATGAGATCTGCACTAAATAGTACACTCACTCTTGACAATCTGATTGGTAAGCTTACTACATTTGAGTTGAATAACTATGATAATAGTTTTGTACCGACTATTGAATCTACTTTCATGACTTCTCTAAAGATTGGTAAGTCTAGTAGTAGATATGATAATGATGATAGCAATACTGATAATGAGCTTCATGAATTGGAAGCTCTAATGGCCAGAAGGTTACCTAAAGGTAAAGGAAGATATAAGGGTAAGTTACCTTTAGCATGTTTGAACTGTAAAGAGGTTGGTCATATTGCTGCTAGATGTCCACAAAAGAAGGAAGATGACAAAAACAAAGACCAATCTGGTGAAGGAAGCTATGGGAGAAGAAACAACAGGAGTTACCGAAATTAAAATAGAGACAACTGAGACAATAATGACAAAGGTAAGAAGGCATGTTACATTGCTGATGATAATGAATCTGACTTAGAATCTAATGATGATTGTGAAGTAGTGTTTGTTGTAATGAAGGATGATTCAGAAGAGGAAGAAAGGTATGTAGAAATAGAACTGATTTCAAAAGTTAATAAAAATGATACATGGATTATAGATAGTGGTTGTACACATCACATGACTGGTGATGAGGAGAAATTCAACCATCTTGAGCAATACAATGGAGGATCTATAAAGATGGGTAATGACACACCTTGCATGGTTAGAGGTAAGGGATCCTTATAGATAAATGATAGAATCCAATGTGATAATGAATATTGGGTAGAAGGATTAAAATATAACTTGTTAAGTGTGGCTCAGCTAAACAATTTTGGTCACCGAGTTGCTTTTGAGAGAAAGAAAGTAAAGATCTATGATGATATTGGAAATTTAGTTGGAACAGGAGCACAAATGAAAGGTAATCTATTTTATCTTGATAATGGTGAGTGTTCTTGTTTAATGATAAAAAATGAGGATGCATGGTTGTGGCATAAGAGGTTATGTCATGTGAATTTTGATAACATGATTAAGATCGGTAAAAAAAAGAAATTTAGGGGTCTACCTAACTTAACAAAGCTTGATCATGTTATGTTCCATGAATGTTAGAAAGGTAAGATGACTAAGTCTAGTTTCAAAAGAAAATATTACTCAACAAAGAAGATACTTGAGTTGGTTCATACTGATCTATGTGGTCCTATGAGAACTCAAAGTTATTATGGTGATAGATATTTTATTCTTTGTGTTGATGATTACACAAGATTAATGATTGTCATGTTCTTAAAAGAAAAATTAGAGGCATTCAAAATGTTCAAATGGTATAAAGCAAAAGTTGAGAAGGAAACTAGTAAAGAATTAAAATGATTAAGATTTGACAGAGGTGGTGAATTTACTTTTGATGAATTTACTAATTTTTGTAATGAGCATGGTATAAAAAGATAGGTTTCTGCACCAAGGACACCTCAACAAAATGGTATAGCTAAAAGAAAGAACAGGTCAATTGTTGACTATGCACGAACACTAATGTTGGAAAAGAATGTTGCTTAGACATATTTGAGAGAAGCAGTTAGCACAGCTGTTTATGTTCTGAACTAAGTACAACTAAAAAAAGACACAAATAAGACACCCTATGAGTTATGGTTTGGTCACAAACCCACTATAAGTTATTTTAGAATTTTTGGAAGTAAATGTTTTATTCTAAAAGATGAAAGAAATGGAAAGTTTGACTCAAAAGGTGATGAAGGGATATTCTTAGGATATTCTACTAAAAGTAAAGCATACAAATGTCTTAACAAAGTGACTAGAAAAATGATAGAAAGTGCTAATGTTTGAGTTGATGAGTTTGATGACAAGAATGCAGATGAAAGCACAAAGGAACTAGAAGACTATGATAGATTCATTTACATTGAACAACCAGAGTACCTACTGAAGCTACAAACAGTGATAACCAGTCAGCAGGAAAACAATACCAAGGAACATAATAGAGAAACCGATGAGCAGGAAGGACCTACCAAGAAATCAAATGAACCTGCACAGGATGAACAACAGAGAAGAGATCAAGTACTGGTAAGATTTTTTAGAAGACATCATCTTGAGACACAAATCATTGGAATAGACAAGCTGGCATGATGACAAGGAGTAAAATGAGAGAAGGTACATGTCTAGTTTGTGAATATGAACCTAAAAATATGAAAGTTGCATTAGAAAATGATGAATTGGTTAATGCAATGAAAGAGGAGATATATAAAATAGAGAAAAATAAGACTTGGACTTTAGTACCTAGACCTAAAGATAAAAAATTTATTGGTACTAAGTGGATATTCAAAAATAAGCTTAATGAAAATGGAGAGGTAACAAGGAACAAAGCTAAATTAGTATGCAAGGGATATGCACAGGAGGAAGGAATAGATTATGGTGAAACATTTGCACTTGTTGCTAGACTAGAAGGAGTTAGAATGCTACTTGCATATGTTGCACACAAAAAGTTTAAAGTTTACCAAATGGATGTTAAATCTACTTTTCTGAATGGCATACTTGAAGAAGAAGTCTACATAGAACAATCAGAAGGGTTCATGGATCCAGAAAACAAGGATATGGTATGTAGATTACACAAAGCTCTATATGGTTTAAAGCAAGCACCGAGAGCCTGGTATGAAAGGCTACATACTTATTTGCTAAGTATTGGTTTTGTAAGAACTAGTGAAAATAGCAATATGTACATGAAAGGAAATTCTGATGATACTATATTGATTGCTGAGATATTTGTGGATGACATAATATTTGGAAGACAAGATCATATTTGTAAGTCATTAGCTAATGATATGATGAATGAATTTGAAATGTCGATCTTCGGAGAGATTAAGTTATTTCTAGGATTACAAGTGATTTTGCGAAATGATGGTATTTTCATTACACAATCCAAATACATAAAGGAAGTACTGAAAACATTTGGCATGGAAGATGCTAAACCTATGGGAACACTGATGGCTACTAGATGTAAATTGACTAAAGATTATAGAACTACCAAGGTAAATCAGACACTGTACCGATCCATGATTGGTAAGTTAATGTATGTAGTTCATAGTAGGCCTAATATAGCACATGTTGTTGGAATAGTTGCAAGATTTTTTACAAATCTGAGAGAATCACACATGGTTGCTACTAAAATAATCTTGACATATCTGAAGAAAATAGAGGAATATGGGTTATGGTATCCAAGGGAAGGCAAGTTTGAACTTAAAGTCTACACCGATGCAGACTGGGCTAGAAATATAGATGACAGGAAAAGTACCACCAAAGGAGCATTTTTCTTTGGTGAAAGACTTGTTACATGGACAAGTAAGAAACAAGCTTTTATTTCTCAGTCTACTGCCGAAGTAGAGTATGTTGCTGCTGCTACAAACTTTTCAAATATTGCATATATCAAGCAAGTGTTGGAAGGCATGAATGAGGTAATCACTGATCTGATGATTATATATTGTGACAACACTAGTGTAATTAATATTTCAAATAATCATGTAATGCATTCAAAGACAAAGAATATATCTATTAACTATCAATACTTAAGAGAACAAGTACAGGAGAAGCAAGTAAAATTGGAGTATGTGACATCAAAGGAACAACTTGCTGACATTTTCACAAAGCCACTACTGAAGGACACATTTGAATACTTGAGAAATAGACTTGGGGTTCATCCCCTATCTACTAGTCACTAAGGTGATTTGGAGGTTGCATCAACCTAATCTTATTAGAAGATCATACATGTTGATGCAGCATAGTTCACACTTTGGACTTTGTCTAAGGTTATGAAAAGGTTTGAAGAACTAGAACAGATTTGTATATCAATATACAGAGCTACAGAATGCACCGAACAACAATGAGTAAACTATCTACTGAAGAGCTAAATGTTTATATTTTTCTTTGGCATTGATGTCAAAGGGAGAGAATATTCAATGAAATATCTACAAAGGGAGAGAATATACATGGAGAATCTACAAAGGGAGAGAATAGGAAAAGAAGTTAAATTTGATACATTGAGATCATGAACTACAAAGAAGGGGAGAGCATTGAGGATTTTTTGCAAAGAACACAGAGAATAGGAGGAGCTGAAAAGATCAATCTGCAGAAGATTGTCTGCATATGGTAAGTTGTTGTAACGTAGTGATTAAACATATTAAATCTAAAGTTGTGCAAGCTTTACTGAGATACAAAGATTGTTTGCATATGTTGTAGAATACATGTTTGGTATGTGTATGGCATATTTCATATTATGTGTGTTGCCATCAATGTCAAAGGGAGAGATTGATAAACCTACAACTGATTTATACAAAGAGAGATTGATGAATCAAATGCATGACTTGAAGATCTGTGATTTAAGATCACTAAAGTTTCTGATTAGATATGTAAGATAATTAAATCAGTAATATGTTTTCATTGATGTCAACTAGTTTGACTATACTTATCTTGTAAGTTACTATACCCAAACATCTATAGAAAGGAGAAAAAGAGATGAAGAGTAGATATATCTACATGAGGAAGATGGATATAATAGATGAGGATAAGGAATACATTGGGTAACTTATTTATGAGTCTATGACCTTATGTTATTGACTTAATTATGTTGCATTCATCTGTGATGAAGAAAAGAGCATAAATGTACAAAGCAGTGTGGTCGGTTAAAGAAGCAATTTCAGTATACACCGAGCAGTGTAGTGTATATCGAGCGATAGTATTTACCAAGCATGTTTACACTGATGCATTTCTTTGTTAACCGAGTAGGAAGAAAGGAATCAAAGATTAGTTTAGCCAATAAGGATTGGTGAGTTGGAAGCACATCAAATTCAGTTTTAGAGATAAAGTTTGTTATGATGATCTACGGCTAGCAAAATTCAAGGAAGATCAAAGGGATTGAAATCAAACATGTTACTAAAACAACAGCTGATGAAGGTTTAAGAGGAAAAATCAATGAAGGAGCACAAGCAGCAAAATCTAATGGATGGAAAGAAAATGGTTTAGAAGTCTATTTAAGAGACAGTAATTTCAGTATGAAGAGATGCCAGAAAGAAGATAACTGCAGAGATATCACGTGAACAAGCTTCATGCATGCCTGATCAGAATCATTAAAGGAGAACCAAACTACAGAAGATAACTGAGTGTTAGAGAGCTATTTACTAAGAGACAGTAAGTTGATAAATATTGTGAAACAAAATAGATACATTGATCAGAGGATTTGAATGAGCTTAATTTTGATCTGTACATCTACAATTAAAGTTGCATTGAATCAGATCACCTACTGTTACATTTTAACCATTGTATACAGTCAAATCTCTTAACCAAGTGGACTAGGAAAGTCTTTTATGTATCATTCATAGAATGAACATTGTTATCTTGTCAACCCCATAGTGAATGTTGGTTGGATGATAACTATTGGTCTAAAATCCTCTAACAAGGTCACACCTGATAGTGTGTTTTGTAACCTTTAACAGGGTTGGGTCTTCACTGACCTCACTTCATAAGAGTGAACATATTTTGGGTTGCCGGTCCTAGGTGCTTTTTCCCTTTACAAGGTTTCCACATTAAATCTCTTGTGTTATGTGTTGATTGTGATGATTATTTGTTATCATACTTTACATGTTTCATATTTGATTTGATCGGTGAACATACTAAGTGGTTAACTGGTAATCGGTAAATGCACATACAAGAATAGTATTTTATGTTACCGAGCTACAGAAATTTAAGCTAATTGTTTTGAGTTATACATTTTGATCTGGGACTATGGATAACTGATTCACCCCCCTCTCAGTTATTCTACCAATATATATATGTGTGTTTTTATGTGTGTGTGTCTATATGTATATGTGTGTGTGTGTGTGTGTGTGTGTGTGTGTGTGTATGTATATGTATATGTATATGTGTGTGTGTATATATATATATATATATATATATATATATATATATATATATATATATATATATATATATATATATATATATATATCTGTGTGTGAGTGTGTGTGTGTGTGGGTGGATGGGTGTGTGTATGTATGTATATATATATACATACATACATATATATATGTATATATATATACATATATACATATATATATGCATGTATATATGTATATACATACACATGCATGTATGTGTGTGTGTGTCTGGGTGGGTGGGTTTGTGTATGTATATACATATATACATGTATATGTGTGTGTGTGTGTGTGTGTGTGTGTGTTGAACAATATAGATAAGCCAGCCTAGCAAAACCATATCAGCTTGAATTAAAATGTTGAAATATTCAATAAGGCTCATCATGCTACCACCGAACCTAAAGTATAGGTCGCACATAAAGATATTCATACCACGTTACCATGGGACCCATAAATAGGTCATACATAAGATAAGCATGTTACATAGCATAATTATCGAAAGATAAAGAACATTAAGTACATGCGATATATTCATAAGCCGATGGCAATACCACAACCAAGACCAAGTTTTAATCTCCATCAAATTCAACACCAACCGAGGCATAGCATTTGTTCAAAATAAATATAAGTGACATGTCATGCCCGAAAATTGAGCAAAACGCACCAATCAAAAAATTTCTAAACTAACATCAAGTTGACTAGGATAACTAAGAATTTGTAGTTTACAGTCAAAGGTTGTGTATAAACAAATATGATGGGGGAATCATGTCCAAGTTTGACTTGGTCAACCTCCCTTAAGTAATCAATTTTCTATGATAAGGCTTAATACTAAAGTCAACATGATCCCTAAAAGGAAGAGTTGACTAAGTTTGACTTTTTAAATCTCCTAGATGTTATCTACAAGGACTAGGTTTAATAAAAGTGTCAATTTCATTCTACCTAGAAATTCATGCCAAGGTTTAAAGAACTTGTTGAGTGATAACTATGACACATACATTAACATTAATCAATGCTTGGACTTAATATTTTTAATTTAATTTAATTTAGTGTGGAACACCCAAAATTTCATTACACTATAGTCTCAACCTTTGAATTTAATCATTAATCAAAATGATTAAATTAAAAAGGGAAACATAATAGTGTTTGACAAGTATTGGGGTCACTAATTGGATTAGGGAATTATTTAATAATCTTGATATATTTACCCTAATCCTAACTTGATTAGGTAAATAATTAACAATACAAAAGATGACTTAATCAAATTAATAAACCAACTCAACTTAATATGCAATTATACAATATGGATTAAAATATTTAACAAATAAACTATTGAAAGACAAACTAATTAAAATAAACTCCTATGTGCAAATGAATCTAACCCTTTTAGGGAAAATCAAATCTTCCGTAAAGAGTCAAAGGTGGCAACTAAGGGAAATAACTTTGGAAGTTTCCCCTAAATGCCTAAGAGTCAAAATTCAACTAATATCATTTATTAGGAAATCAAATCTGTCCTTTTTCAAACTTGGCAACTATATTATTTTGGGTAGAACTTTGAAATCCATTGCTAAAAATTTCTATAAAGTCTTCTAAGTTAATTCTTAATTTTTCTAATTTGGAGTTGCAAACAATAATTTTTTTTCTTTGTTTCTTTCAGATTGTTTGGAAATGATAATTCTGGCATAAGGAACTCTATTTTAAATTTTATTTTATTTGATCAAATTCAATATCTCTTTGTTTATATACTTATCAGTTATACTTCTTTTTTTAGACTACTATTATACACATACACACACACAAAAGGCTTAATTCATAACCTTTTAATTTACTGATTAAATCTTACCCTTTGTTTTCTTTTTTAAAATTACACACAATAGATATATTTCATTTAGTTCTCAGTGTGTTTTATTTTTACCCACAATCCCCTCATGGGACTGTGTATTTTAATTTCTATTGGGTTGTTGTTTTAATTACATTTTTTGTTATTTAAAAAAAAATTCTTTTTAAAAAATCTAGGAATGCAATTTTATATGGGGACCGTAGTCACCCTTTTTGGGAGTTGCAAGCCCCATTAATGGGGATGCAACCTCCCACTTGGGGAGTTGTGAGCCCCCTTTAAAGGGGACGCAGCCTCCCCACTTGGGAGCTGCGAGCCCCCATAGACATGGGGCCGCAGCCTCCCAATTCTGGAAGCTACAATCTCCCAAGACCAAATGGAGGTGGAGTCGGGTAGAGCTTTGCTCCCCATCCGCCCCCCCCCCCCCCCCCCCCCCCCCCGCCCCCCCCCCGAATAAATTTATGTTTATATTTTTTTAATATCAATTTAAAATTATTTGATTTTTTTAATTTAATTAAATTACTTTTAACAGATTTTAGGATATATATATATATACATATTATTTTCATTACTTAAATATTATATATAAGGGCCTTTTCAATAGGCCAAAATTTTGGTTTTAAAAAAAATACATGTTTATTTAATTTATTCTATATTCTAGAATAAACAAAATGAAAACATAGCTTATTTACTTAAAAGTAAAATTATATATATATTTATAACATATATATATATATATATATACATATATATATATATATATACATATATATATACATATATATATATACATATATATATACTATATATATATACATATATATATATATATACATATATATATATATATATATATATATATATATATATGTGTGTGTGTGTGTGTGTGTGTGTGTGTGTGTGTGTGTGTGTGTGTGTGTGTGTGTTTGTATATATATTGAATAGGATGAAAATGGAGATGAGTCTTAACCCTATTCAGATATGTGCGAAATATGAGATCCACTACTAAATCCAAATTCCCAAAGGAGAGATCCAAATTGATCAACCAAAAGGTCAATGCATAATTGAATCAATCTATGGAGAATATGAATGAAGAAGAAGACCTTATATTTCGTTATGAAGTGTACATGCTTGAAATCTGAAATAATTGAAAGGCAAGTCCTAACCTCAAAATAGGGTAGATCTGGAAAATGTTGATTTCTGATGTCTGTGTGTAGTTTCGGGCAATTCTACAACCTGTTTCACACTGGAAATGCTGAGACAAAGAAAACCCAAAAAAAAATTATCTTTCTGACAGTAGGTAGTCTTTGACCCTGATAAAAGGTCAAAGGCTACATTAATATTTTGAAGGTCAACTTTGACTTTGTTCACAGATCTCAGAAGTTCATCGAAAAGGGTATCCAAATCCAAGCTCAGATCTGCAATTCTGCACCTGTACCTACAAGAAAAAGAGGGTTTTTGTTGTTTGAGGGGTTTGCCTTGGTCAAACCCCAGTTTGGAATCAACCATAATATTGAAATTGAAATGAGAATGCTAGAAAGTAGTAGAAGTAGATCTAACAATGAAGCTATGCAATTTGATAGATATGTAACTGTATTTGAAATATAAACAAGTATATTGATATGAAAGCTTGAACACAATAATGGAAAATGTAAATCAAAATAATGAAAGTAAATGCAAAACCTCCATGTTTGTATGCTTGGAATCCACCTTGATAGAAGAACGAATGGATCTTAGAAAATGAACAAAGGATCTTGAAGGAAGATCACACCATCATGATGGCTAGATCTAGGGTTTGAATGATGAATCTTGCATGCTTTGAACCAAATCCCTTCAAAGGCTTGAATGCTTGAATCCTTGATCTTCAATGGAGAACTTAAATGGAGAAGAAGACTTGAATGCTTGAATGGATGCTTGCTTGAATGAATTCTTTCTTGATCACCAATGTCTTCTTGAGAGTTCTTGAGCATGAAAACTTGATTGAGAAATGAGATATCCATGCAAAACTTGATGGAGAAAATGAGAGAGGAAGGCCTCCTTTTATAGTGAACTAGGGCACAATCTTCTAGAGGGGCCACCTTGGAGAATTAAATCCCAATTAGGTCCTAACCTTTATAAATATACCTAGATTAAATACAATTAAGTATTTACCATCATGAAACCCAAAATGGCCGACTCGAAGGCGGGAAAACAAATATTTCCAAAACTTGACACCCGAAAATCAAAAAATCTTAAAATTTGAAATCTGGGTCAAGGACAAGGTAGACCCCACCCTAGGTTAGGTTTGAGGTCATCTTTGACCTAGGTCATGGTCAAGTTTTACTTTGACCATGAGGTCAAAAACCTCAGAACCTCGGTCCATAATGCCAGGAAATGCATAAATAAAGTGAAATCAGGTGCACAAAGAAGTAGAATGGGGGGAGAAAGCCATATATGAGAAAAGACCTGATCAAGGTGCTTGACATGACCCTAGATCACTCACTCAAAGGGCTAAATGCTCTTAACATGGAAGTGCTTCCATTTTATGATGATACATTAAGCCCCCACTTTAGCAAGAGTATGGACTCAATGCAAACTCTTGATAAAGGAGAAGGAAGAAGAGATCCCAGTGGATTCGAAATGAGATAGGATGATACTTAGTTAGGGACACAAGCCACCAAGCTAAGGATTCTAACTCAACATATGTGCATGAGGGTGAAAAAACAAAAAAGGAAAAAGACACAAAAGAGGGGTTAGTACTAAAACAAACCCAAATCAACTAGCACAAGAAACCTTGCCAAGAAACATTTCTCATACTAATATCATATTTGGAAAGCTATCATAAAAACATAAATGATTACATAAGAAAGAAAAGAGAAACAGTATAAATAACATAGCTTCATGATCATGTCCTACTAGCATGAAAGTGAAAAGAGAGAAAGGGAAAAGAGTGATTACCTCACCTAGTAAGATGCCCACCTTACTATGAATCACCCTGGAGGGAGAGCCCAATGGGTTCACCCATAAACTGTGCTTATAATTTTAATGTGCCTTCTGATATCTTTTGGAATACCCATAGATCCACCTTCTTGTATCACTATGAATATAGAATGCATGTCTCCCCAGGATTTAGCAACTTATGTGTGTTACCTTCGGAAGATTTAGCATATAAATGTGTGTCTTTTTAGGATTTAACAACTTATGTGTGTTACCTTCCAAGATTTAGCATATTGAAAATTTTGAAAAATGTGTGTCTCCTCAAGATTTAGCAACTTATGTGCATTACCATTGGAAGATTTAGCATATGAATGCATTTCTTTTCAAGATTTAGCAACTTATGTGCATTACCTTCCAAGATTTAACATATTAAATTTTTTGAAAAATGCATGTCTCCTCAGGATTTAGCAACTTATGTGCATTACCATCAGAAGATTTAGCATATTAAAATAAAAAACTATAGTACAAGGGAGACCCTATATATGCCCCCCTCCTTATCATGGCAATCTACTAGATAGGATAAGGAAGAGGAAGAGGATACCTACTTCACAATGCAAGGAGATATCCTATTTACAACAATGTATACCATACTCTTAACGAGGGATATTGACCCCAACATCAAAAAGTATAGATAATCATGAAAATAATATGTCACTCATAGAAAAAGGATCCTCAAAGAAAGAGATCTTATCAACAAGAACCCCACCAAAGAGGAGTGCTTTAGATAAAATATCATCTTTCCAAAGTTTGGGAGCAAAGATTCAATCATCAAGCCCCCTACAAAGAAGAGGAAGAGGAATATTTGGAATGAGAGAAACAACTCTATTACCAAAGCAAGGGTGAGAGTTTATAAAGAACATAATTTGCAACATAGAGAAGGAGTGCCGACTTAGGACAACAACTTCTCATATAAGAAAGTTATCCATAGTCAAAACATCTATCAACATGATGAAATAATATTGCATTATAAACAAAGACCACTAAGCTAAGGAAAGAATTTCCCTAGACAAAGAGAAAGAAGGAGGTACCTTGCCCCGCGGGGATAGAGACAAGGGATACCCTTGGAAAACATATGTCTTAGAAAAGATATCTTGAACAATAGATTATATGGATGATTATAAACATAATGCAAAACCATAGAAAAATAATAGAGAAAGAATACCAATTAAGCTTAAGACATAATATATGCTAAAAGCTCAATGGATCCTAGGAGACTAGATGAAAAAACACCTCTTTCCCCCCTATATCAGAAGGAGGGGAATCCCCTATATCAAAATTATGAAGGAATTGTAAAACTGCACGAGAGTGAGATATAATTCCTGAAGCAACTCTTTCTCTAACATATAACTTGAAATGTTTACAATCAGAAAGTAAATGCATATTGCTATAATGAAAAGGACATTTATATTTATATAAAGCATCTATCGGCATAGGTCTAAAGATTTCTTTCTTGGAATTCATTAGTTCAACATATACCTTCTTAGCCACTTCTTGACAAGTATTAGATTTATCTAAGATAGGTGTGGGAAGAAGAATGTGAAGAGGAGGATGATGATTAACATCACCTACCTTGATTTGAGATTTTGAACAACCAACACCATGTATATCCAGTTTAAGGGGTATATGAACTGGAAACTGAATATCATGCTCATTAACTCCAAGCCCTAAACCTTTATAACCTTGTTTAGTCACCATATTATATCCAGTAGTGTACATATTATGTAAAGCTTCTACAAGAGGTGATTATTTATCATGTTCATGAGTAAAGGTTGTATAAGGTGGAATAATAGGTTTTGAAGAAGTTTCTTTACCCTTTCCTTTAATATCATCATGAATCAGAGGAGAAGGTAAATCAAATAAGTCTTGCACATCTATATCCTGAGCTATAGCTTGAATCCCATCATAAGTACAGGAAGAACTAGGGATAGTAGATGGAGAATTAGGTATTGGATTAGGATTAGGAAGATTAGGATTAGGATTGATAGGATTATGATTAGGAAGATTAGGAATCAGATTAGGATTGATAGGATTAGGAAGATTAGGATATGGTGTATCATCTACCAAATTCTTCACATAATCCAAAAGAGTAATAAGGCTACCACATGAATCTTTAATGAAAGTTTTGAATGTGCAAAATGAAGTGCATCAACATAATGAAGTGAATGATACTCTCATAAACATCATAGGTATGGTAAAGAGATGCTAAAAGAAGGGTAATAAAGAACATGACCACACACAAAAGCATAAGCAAGTGCAAAATGAAGTGTCATCAACATAATGAAGTGAATGATACTCTCATAAACATCATAGGTATGGTAAAGAGATGCTAAAAGAAGGGTAATAAAGAACATGACCACACACTTAAGCATCTTAAAAATCTCCATAGTAAATGAAATGCAAGAAATGTTTTTGGATTTTATTGAATATATGAATTTTTTTTTATTTTTGAATTTTAAAATGCAAGAGCATAAACTAGATCTAATCTTAAGGGAAATCTAACACCAAAAAGGAAAGAGAGTAAGTATGTTGGGTTCACCAAAATGAATAGTGAAGGTGAACACACAAGGGAATACAAAGGGAGATCTAACACCATAAAAGAAAGAGTTTTCATAGATGGGTTCACCAAAATGAATAGGATGAAAATGGAGATGAGTCTTAACCCTATTTAGATATGTGGGAAATAAGAGATCCACTACTAAATCCAAATTCCCAAATGAGAGATCCAAATTGATCAACCAAAAGGTCAATGCATAATTGAATCAATCTATGGAGAATATGAATGAAGAAGAAGACCTTATATTTCATTATGAAGTGTATGTGCTTGAAATCTGAAATAATTGAAAGGCAAGTACTAACCTCAAAATAGGGCAGATCTAGAAAATGTTGATTTATGATGTCTGTGTGTAGTTTCGGGCAATTTTGCAACCTGTTTCAGACTGGAAATGCCGAGACGAAGAAAACCCAGAAAACTTTTATCTTTCTGACAGTAGGTAGTCTTTGACCCTGATAAAAGGTCAAAGGCTACATTAATATTTTAAAGGCCAACTTTGACTTTGTTCACAGATCTTAGCAGTTCATAGAAAAGGGTATCCAAATCCAAGCTCAGATCTGTAGTTCCACACCTATACCTGCAAGAAAAAGAGGTTTTTTGTTGTTTATTTGAGGGGTTTGCCTTGGTCAAACCCCAGTTTGGAATCAACCATAATATTGAAATTGAAATGAGAATGCTATCAAGTAGTAGAAGTAGATCTAACAATGAAGCTATGCAATTTGATAGATATGCAATTGTATTTGAAATATAAATAAGTATATTGATATGAAAGCTTGAACACAACAATGGCAAATGTAAATCAAAACCATGAAAGTAAATGCAAAACCTCCATGTTTGTATTCTTGGAATCCACCTTGATAGAAGAATGAATGGATCTTAGAAAATGAACAAAGAATCTTGAAGGAAGATCACACCATCATGATGACTAGATCTAGGGTTTGAATGATGAATCTTGCACGCTTTGAACCAAATCCCTTCAAAGGCTTGAATGCTTGAATGTATGCTTGCTTGAATGAATTCTTGCTTGATCACCAATGTCTTCTTGAAAGTGCTTGAGCATGAAAACTTGATTGAGAAATGAGATATCCACACAAAACTTGATGGAGAAAATGAGAGAGGAAGGCCTCCTTTTATAGTGAACTAGGGCACAATCTTCTAGAGGGGCCACCTTGGAGAATTAAATCCCAATTAGGTCCTAACCTTTAGAAATATACCTAGATTAAATGAAATTAAGGATTTACCATCTCGAAACCCAAAATGGCCGACCCAGAGGCAGGAAAACAAATATTTTCAAAACTCGACACCCAAAAATCAAAAAATCCTAAAATTTGAAATCTGGGTCAAGGACGAGGTAGACCCTACCCTAGGTCAGGGTCAAGGTCATCCCTGACCTAGGTCAGGGTCAAGGTCTACTTTGACCTTGAGGTCAAAAACCATAGGACCTCAGTCCATAATGCCAAGAAATGCATAAATAAAGTGAAATCAGGTGCAGAGAGAAGCAATACGAGGGGAGAAATCCAGATCCAAGAAAAGACCTGATCAAGGTGCTTGACATGACCCCAGACCACTCACTCAGAAGGCTAAATTCTCTTAACATGGAAGTGCTTCCATTTTAAGGTGATATATATATATATATATATATATATATATATATATATATATATATATATATAATTATAATTATATAATTAAGAAACCTAAATAGAAGCCATTTGAAAAAAAATTATCCTTTAAAAGAAACTTTTAAATTTGATCTACTTTATGAGAATCAAAAGAATTCTAAATAATTTTGCATAAACTATATAAAGAGTTATATAAGATTAATTCAATATATCGTCTAAAGGCTTAGACTTATTTATAACAAAGGAATGATTTAACCAAAATTTTATTTTGATCTCCTTAATTTATTCTTCACATTTGGTTACATACTTAAGAAACTCATTTTGGGAAAGGAATTTATTTATGAGTTTTTTTAACCAAGTAGAAGTACAAATCCTCCTTAGATAATTACTTGTAATTTAAGGCTTATAAACAAAATAAATAATCTTTATATATTTTCAACATGACCTAATTGAGGTCTTAAAATGATCAAGTATTCTAACTTAATTATCTTTAAGAAATTTGAACTAATTAGCTAGGAGAGTGAAAGTACTTTAGGATAAAACTTTAAAGCATATTTTGATAAAAACCTTTTATGCAATATTAATCAAATTTTAAGAACAAAACTTTAACAACTTAGCACGTATTATTTTTATCCATATCTATTGAAAACAAAACCTTCATTCATATTCATTTAAGGAACAAATTTACATAACTTAAATTTCTTGAAACTATAACATGTTTCTTTTACATCTTTGAATATTTACATGAGCCATAAGGCTACGGATTCCCAACTATACAAAATAGGAAAACCCTTAAGACAACATCCATGGCTCCTTCAATTCCAAGCTAAGCACCTAGAAGAAATCTTGTTTTAACCATGGAGGCTCACCTCCCAACCTAGACCATTACATGGTCACCCCTAAGCTAGGGGAACAAAGAGAAAAAAGGGAACATCACATACATACTTAAATAAATTATGATAAGAAAAAACACTTAAAACTCCCATTCCCAAGGCTATCACATAGGCTTTCAAAAATATATTGAACAAAGGGTGATAGTGGACCATACCCATTAGGAGAAACCAAGTTGAAATAAAAGATACAAAGGCCACACATGGGCTTATTTCAAAATCTTTCCCAAAACCATCTTCACAACAAAACCATGGCTTCAAGCCAAGAACACTCCTTATAGCCCCTAACTACCCATAGGAAAAACTTAGTATGATGGAGTACAAGGCATCCATATTTATCCTTTTCACACAAGGGGAAACTCTATAGTAATATGATTGTCACTTAATCCTTTCACCCTCCAAGGTTAATCTTCCCTCCCAAGGGTGAGTGTGCCTTGAAAATTCCCTTTAAAATGAAAATCAATCCAATAACAACAAGATAAACACAAATTAAAGAGTATTACAACACATGACAATACTCAATAACCTCCATGAAAGTGTAAGTTGTTAGATAACTAAGAGGGGGTGTGACTCAGTTAGTTCTAGTTATCCTATAGTCCCACAACTCCTAGATGCATATATTCAAACTTTTCAATAAAATTATCAACTTGGTAAGCTATCAACAAGATCTTTCCCTTCATCTACCGATTGATAGTCAATTCAATAATGTGTTTTACCAATCTGACTAAGTATGAAATGTGTAAAGTAAAATAATAACACCAATCACATCAAATACACATAACACAAAGATTTCAACGTGGAAACCCTATTAGGGGAAAACCCACCTGGGACCGGTAACCCAAAATAATTCACTCTTCTAAAGTGAGCTCAGTTAGGAGACAACCCTATTAAAGGTTACAAAACACACTGTAAGGTGTGACCTAGTTAAGGATTTATCACTAACAATTCTCCCTTAACCATCATTCACTATGGGCTCAACAACAAAACAATCGACATTCATTGAATGTCATATTGAAATACAAAAAGATTGTTAAGTCCACTCGATTAAGAGATTTTGTTGTAACAATGATTAAACTAATATAGTAATGATATGACTCAAATACAACTAATATTTTCATATTTTCAAATCTATGCTAAGCTCAAAATACCTCCTCTAATCAATATTCAATTCAATCCTTCATATCCTCCAACATATTCAACTCGGTGAATAATACCATGACGCTCGATAATGCCTGCAATTCAGCTCAATTCTATTTGTAACATGTTTGATCAGAAGTGCATGAAAATATTCCTTCCACACAAGTTTTCCTACATCAATAATCTCTAGACTCAATAATGAATCCCTGTGTCTCTTTAAATAGACAGCTTAAACTATTTTATTTTCATCCATTAGATTTTGCCTCTTAATCTCCATCATTCATTTTTCCACTTCAAGCTTCAATCTTCTCCATTTGATCAATCTTGAATTTTGTCAATCACTAGATCTTCATAAAAAAACTTCATCTTCTACCTCATAATCATAAGAAATTTTCCATCTCATCAATTCAGTCAGTTGTTATAAACTTTATTTGTTTCTTTCACTTGGTCAATACAGAATGTGTCAGTGATAACTAACTCGGTTATTATTGTAACTCGGTATACACTGCACTGGCTCGGTGTATATAGAAATCTTCATTTACCAACCACATAAACTTGTTCAATTTTGATATGCAATACATAACAAAATCGTATAATGCAATCAAGTCAATAACATGATGCCATGGACTCATCAATTAAGTTACCCAATGTATACCATAGCCATATCTTTCATATCCATCTCATTCTTCATGTAGATATCTCATTCCTTTACCATTTTCTTCTTCAGATGTTTGTAACCATCATGATAAGTACAGTCAAAACTAGTTGACATCAATGACAATACATTGACTGATTTAATTTCCTTAAATGTCACTTTAGTAGCTCGGTGATCTCCAATCATTGTCTTTCACTTGTCCATTCATTTCATCAAGATATTCAATCAATTGTAGGTTATCATAAGAAATCTTCTCATATTACAAAACATAAAAACCATGATTTTGAGCACCAACCTATCTCCAAATCTTAAGGTTTTGAAATTTTGAGATGAGCCTTATCCTTTTATCCTTTTTCCAAGTCCTTCCAACTAGTAAGTCTCTAAGGGTAGAGAGTGGGTGATTAACCTAGGAAGACTCCTCAAACTCCCTCTAATAGGCTCCCTAACTCCACCACTAACTACAACCATAAATGCAAGGGTACCTTCACCATAACTCCTCCAAATGTCTTCCCTCATAAATGATATTTGAAGACTAAATGGAGTTGAGAAGATGGTTACCTAATTTCCTCAAACTCCTAAACTCAGATCTTGACTTTGGGGGTACTTTAAGAGGTCCATTTATGAGTCTAGAGCCTTCTAATGACCAAAATCTAACCTCTAACCCTAAGTATACCTAGTGACCCTAACTACTCCCTAAAATATTTCTAGACCCTCCAAAACTTCACTTAAAGTTAACCTATGATTTTATCCATCTTTGACCCATCTAGAAACTTCCTACACCCTAGGTGAGCATGGGGACTCTACAAGTTAACCCTCTAGTTGTTGTCATATGTATCTTAGTTAAAGGGGTTATTCATGCCAACACCTCATACACCCATGTATCAAGTGACACAACATAAATCCCAACCCATTCATACATAGCATGACTAACATAAAACAATTGACTAAATTAAATTAAACATTCAACAAATACTTTTATGAATAAAAACACAAGACAATGAGGTCCATGTCTCTTCACTAGACATAATCTTAGCTTTATATTTTATAACATAGTTTCACTCTTTGTTCCCCAGATTTAAAACCATGGTTATTATCCTGCACACTCATTGAAAACATCAGTAGGTCCAATAACATAACAAGGTAAATAATTATAAACCACACATATCATCAAGGACTCACAATTACATAAACCTTTCCACATAATTCACTATTTGCATTTGATCCCAATGTTCATAACATGTAACTTTTAAATTCATTTTTCATCATACATATCTAATGTATCCAATATACTACATCATCAAATTAATAACCTAACATAGGTATATGAGGATCAACTTATAAAACATCCAATAAGTGTTTAAATCAACATAATCCAAATCCAGAATATACATAACATAGGATTCATCGATCCTTGAAATAATAACATATGTTCAAGTATCTCAAAATTGAATATATCAACTGAAGAGTCTAACTAGAAAATCATGCTAAACTATAATGGTCAGGGTGGACCTCACATCCACCCCCTCTAGGCATGAACATCCTCTTGGAATTCATCAAAGAGGTGAGGGTACTAATATCTCATATGTATTGCATCCTCCCATGAGGTTGTCACCTCATCATAGCAATCCCACTGGACCCTAACCTGGTCCAGCTCTCTACCTCAAAGGGCTAGGGTCTATCGTACCAAGATACAAATGGCTCTAGAAATAGCTACCCATCTGACTCCACCTGCAAGGCATCCCAATCTATAATGTGAGACTCATCATAAATATACTTCCTCAAAACTAAAACATGAAATACATCGTGAATGCATGACATGCTAGGTGGAAAAGCTAGATGGTAGGATATTGGTCTTATCCTATCTAGGATCTCAAAAGTTCCAATGAACCGAGGTACAAGCTTAGAGCCCTTTCCAAAAAATATTTGACTCTTATGCAACCACACTCTCAAAAATACTCTATCTCCAACCAAGTAAGCTTGATCTATCCTCTTTGCATTTGCATACTTCTGCTACCTATCTTGTACCTCTCTAAGGTGTTTCCTAATCAAGGTTACATGTTTCTCCATGTCTCTAACTAACTCTAGACCAATGGAAACCCTATCCTTGATCCTATCCAAACTCAATGGTGTCTTGTATGATCTATCATAAAGAGCCTGGTAGGGAGGCATACCCAATGACATATGATGCCCATTGTTGTAGGAAAACTCAACTAGATGTAGGTAAACCTCCCAATAGGTATGATGATCCATCACATACATGTGTAGCATGTCCTCTAAACCCTAATTGACCCTTTCAATCTTTCCATATGTCTTAGGATGATAGGTTGAACTAAAATTGAGCCTAGTGCCCATAGCTGCCTGCAATTCTCTCCAATGACGTGAAAAGAGAATCTCTATCAGAAATTATCTTAAGAGGTACACCATGAATTCTAACTATATCTCACAAGAACACATGTGCCACAGCTAGTGCAATGAAGGTAGTATGCATGGGTGATAAATGATCCACTTTGTTCAACTTGTCAACTATCACCATGATGGCATCATGGCAGCAAGATGACGCAGGAACACCTACAATAAAATCTATAGAAATGGTGTCCCATTTCCACTCAAGTACATCATGTGGCTAAAGAAGACCACCTAGATGGTGGTGCTTCACCTTTACCCTCTAACACTCAAGGCACTTAGCTACCATCTTTGTGATCTTCAATCTCATGCTTGGCCAATGATAAAGTTGTCTCAAATTGGCATGCATCTTCTTAACTTTAGGATAAGCTACATAAGGGGCCCTATGAACCTCTAACATAACAAACTCATGCAATCCCATAGAAGAAGGTACATAAATGTGTCCTCTATGATGTAATATCCCATTGGAATCCAAATAATAATCTAAGTACTTCCCTTCAATGGGTCTCTGAGATTGAATCAACTCACAAACCTCAACATACATCTCATCCTCATGTAAGTGATGAAGAATGTGATTTCTCAAATCTGTGCCAGTCAACATAGAAGATAGTTCATGTTGTCTCCTACTTAAGGAATTTGTGACAATGTTCTCCTTCCCCTTGATGTAATGAACATCAAAATCATACTCACATAAGAACTCCATCCATCTTCTCTTCCTATCATTAAGGTTCAGCTGTGAGAATAAATACTACAAGATTTGATGATCTGAATGAAGCTCAAACTGATGTCCTAAGAGAAAATGTCAGCATCGCACTAAGGTATGCACCACTACTGCAAGCTCAAGGTCATGGGTGGGGTAGTTAAGCTCATAAGTCTTCAGTTTCCTAGACTAGTAGGCAATAGCTTGGCTACCATGCATAAGGACTTCCCCTAGTTCATCCAAAGATGCATCTATGAAAACCACAAAGTTTATTGAAGAATCGGGTATTGCAAGGATAGGTGTGCTAGTGAGTGCCTTCTTGATCTCCTCAAAATCTCTCTCACACTTCTCTGTCCATTTGAACTTCTTTCCATTTCACTTAAGAGAAGTGATAGGGTGAGCAACCCAAGAAAATCCCTCAACAAACCACCTATAGTATTCACTTAGTCCCAGGAAACTCCTAACCTTGGTCACAGTGGTAGGTGTTGGCCAATTCATAATAGCATCAATATTTTATGGATCCACTAAGATCCCATCACCAAACATAACATGACCAAGGCACTTGACCACTGTTATGAAAAATGAACACTTTGATAAGCTATTTTTATAACTGATTGTCTCTCAAATATTGCAATAAATGTCTTAGGTGCTCTTCATGCTCCTCCTCATCCTTTGAATAAATCAAAATATTATTCAGGAACACCACTAAAAAAATTTCAAGGAAGGTCTGAAACACTATATTCATGAGGCTCATGAATACAGCTGGAGAATTTGTAAGACCGAATAGAACCATAGTGAACTCATACTGGCCATATCTAGTGTGGAATGCAGTCTTTTGAATATCACTATCCACAATCCTCAAATAGTAGTACCCCAATTTAAGATCTATCTTAGAGAACACTTGGGAACCTTGGAATTGGTCAAAAAAGTCATCGATCCTAGGAATTGGATACCAATTCTTGATGGTGACTTTATTCAACTAGCGGTAATCCATGCACAACCTAAGAGATCTATCCTTCTTATTTATAAAAATCACTGGTGCACCCCAAGGAGACACACTAGGGAGAATGTTCCCTTTATCTAACAATCCCTCAAGCTGAATCTTGATCTCATTAAGCTCATTTATGGTCATCTTGTAAGGTTCTCTGGAAAATGATTCATCTCCTAGCACAAGATCGATGTGGAAGTCAACTACCATATGAGGAGGCATACCAAGAAGCTCTAATGGAAAGATATCTGCAAACTCCTATAGAATTGGATGGTCATCCAATGAGGGTTCTTTATTTCCCTCATCCTCCATATCATTGATGGTGATAGCATACGACTGACACTCCTTCCTCATACATCACTTAAGATGCATAGCAAAGATCATACAGAGAGATACAGGTCTTTGAATCCCTATGATTACTATTGTAGTGCCATCATCATCTAAACATTATACCCTCTTCTGAAAATAATCTAACTTGGCTTTGTGGGAATAAATCCAATCCATGCTAAGTACTAAACCATAAGATCCAATAGGGGTGATTCTAAGGTGACAAGGTCTGCTATGGTAGTCATGCTACCCACCTGAATATGATATTCCTTAACCAAAGAGGTAACGGTTACTCTAGATCCTAATCTATCATCCTGCCTAGTTTCCACTAGCCCACAATGCTCCACTACTAATAGAGAAATAAAGGAGACAATAGCTCCTAATTCAAATAGGATAGAGACATTACTGTAGATCTCTATAGTTTTGTTGACTATTAGTCTCTTACACTTAGTCATTATCTAGGCAATGTTGGTCAATCATCTATGTTTACCTCATAAGGTAATGGCATTAGCCATGAAACCCTTGGTAAAACTACTTGTGCATAAGTCAAGTCTATGTCAACTAGGAAACAAATATCCTGGCTATACTTCTCAACTAAAGACACAAGAATCCTCCTTCTCTTCCTCATTTTCTTTTTGAACTTGATAAAATAATTTTCTATTACACCCTCAAAACTTCCTTCTATGTGACTTATAAACTCATTGATTTGAACTGTAACTAGTTTCTTCTTATCCCAAATGACTCCTCCAATAGTAGGAAAACACTTCTGAATATAACATAATATGCAGACGAGTAGGGAACCGAACTTAAACATGGAATTCTTTGCTTTCCAGATTGAACATAGGTTCTCATCAAGTTGAGTCAGCTGGAGCTCGATGAGATCATAAGTATGACCCTTCTTGATAATTTTCCACACCTAGTTCACTACCATGCATGGGACGTTGTCCAACTAGCTATATTGGTAGAATTTGTGTGCAATAACCCTCACTGCAAAGTCAATTTCTAGATAGGTGATGGTGGAAATTGTCATTCCATGCTTGTTCCAAAATGCCTATGTATTCTCCTGGATTTCATTCTTGCTCAAACATTTCATCATTCTTGTTCAAGCTTAGAATTGTTACCCTAAATCAGGCATTAAGGCTAACAATAATTCTATCTTGACAATGGAAACCTCTCCTAGTTGTGGGTAGACTATGAATGAACAGGAATCTCTGAATTCTAGGCTGGTTCCTATAAAATATGGAATATCACTTTCCTGATCTACAATTTGTTGGGAAAAGGGAAAAGACTACTATAACTTAAAAAGATTAGGGTGATACACCAATGAATAATTCAGACTTTCAAAAAAAGATGAATTTCAATCCTGACTCATAAATGAATACCTTAACACTCTGAATCTCTTCTCAACATATAGCTTAATAAAATTCATGCCATCAAGGTTCTACCACAAACAGCTTGGACAATTAACAACATACATTTCTCATACAAGGCCTAGGGCAATCGATTATCTTGAGAAGAAACAGAATTTCATTCACTTCTTGTAGATAATAAATAATTTGACACTTGCTAGAAAAGATGGAAATAGGATTTGATATTGAAACCAATACACAAATATGAGTCAAAGAATCTGGTTCATTCCTTCAAAAAATCTCACAAAATGATTACCAAAATGGCCTTCAAAGCACTTAGGAATGATATGTTCACTATATGCCCTCTCTCCAAAATCTACAACCCTTAATTGATCATAAAAAATCAATTTTATATCCAACTCCAGCCTCAAATCCAAAAATCTAAGCTTCTCAATTTTAGCCTAAAAATGTGCCACTAAACCGAGTTCCTCAAACATGCCTCTGCCCTAAATTTTTGGCCTAATATATGGAATTGAATCCTTTTTTACAAAGAAAATTGCCAAAATTTCAAAAGAAATTAATATTAAATAAAAATTTAATATCAATTATACTACCCCTATCTTCTAACTTCTATTTCCTAACTTAGATAAAATATCTAAGTGTGAATTATATTACAAAGTGGAGAAGTCGACATGACCTTCAATCCACTTGCAATGCAATACAAAGAATGATGAGATAAAGATGCAAGGTGGCATGTTTCCAATTTTCGAGGCTCTGCTAGAACTGTCATGCATTGAATGCATTGATTTACTTGGTAGAATCCAAAGAGTTATCTCATTTTCTCCTTGGCATTTGTGTTTTCTTCATTCTTCTCGGAGAGGTCTCAGGGAAAAGAAACCCTAAGCTTTCTAAAATGGTTGAAGGAGCTCAGCTTGACTGTGAGAATCTCGACTGCTGCTGGACTCGAGCCTCCTCTATACTAAAGATACCACTACTACTTCTTTGTGTGCATTTTAGATAAGGAACTCGGCATTACTTCCATCTCTCATTCAGTGAACTGTAAGTTTCTTCTCAAACTCTCTATTGATCTTTTGCAATGAACAGTATGAAAGTTCAACCATGCATAAGTCGTCGGTTCTCCTTGTTAACTGTTGTTTGAAAATATGATTGTTTCTTTTAATAAATTACTCATGGTTAATGAGTCACAGTTTATATCTTTGTATTTAACAATCAAACTATAGCTTGTAACTCTTACCTTGCATGAACTTGGATACACTAAGAATTCTCTTTTACTTGTATAGCCATGAGCCCATATCATGTTTCATGGCATCCATTGTTTATATATCTCTATTGAACTGTATATTAGTTGAACTATTCTTACTTTGGCTTTAACCGTAGCTCCATGCATCTTTATCTGTTGTTCACCATATATATATGCGCTTTATTTAATACGGGCTCCATGCATTCTTTTGAGCTCAACTATTGTTTATTTGTTTGTAAGCTACTAGTATATCTCACCATATGCGATACTTACTATCTGACTGTTGTAAAACCTGCAAGCTCAGTTTATGACCTAGCAACAGCTACGGGTTCCAATTGTTGTTACCTTCATTTGATATTCTCTGTGTGTGAACTGCTAATCCTCGGCTCACAAGTTATTTATGTTGACAATCTCGGCATCCATTTTGTTTGTATTATTAGTCTCGGTTTTGACTATTACTAATATTGGTAATCACATTATTAGTAACATTCAAACACTGCAGATCTTCCTTTGCTATATGGGTTTGAAACTTGTGAACCCAAAACTGTTCTCAACAGTTTTATTGACAACTATGAACACATTCATCACGTATGATACTTATGACTAGCATAAAATATAAACTTATTTATAAACTAGTAACAGTCACTGTTTTAACTGTTGTTATTTCATTTGATTCTTAAAGCCGTGACTATTACTAGTTTATAAGAATTCTTCAGTTCACTAAAGGAAAATAATCCCTTCACACTTTTGATAACTGGAATACTAGTATGTAGCTTGTGGGCATTATTTGAAATTGACATGGCTATTGTACTTCTCACATTGATGGAACTTTGAATTACTATCAACTACAACTTTATCAAATTTAATATTTACCTCAGCATATTCTATGATAACATATGAAGCTCAAAATCTTGACTTTCTTTGCTGACAAATAAATGATATCTCTTGTCTGAAGATATTCTTGTGTAAAACATGAAGCTTTTAGAAATTGTTTAATAGATTCCACACTTTGAACACAAACTGTAATTATAGCATAGAGCATCCAAGTTGTTTCTCTTTGCTGACATGAATAGAACCTTGTGTAATCAATAGCTATAAACCTAATGAGCTAATGAACTCTCTACTTTGCAAACCATATATGATGAGATCGACCATGCTGAACAGTTGCTCCAAGAAACCATGAAAACACCTCTTAATGAATCACTAAAGTTGCAAGGTTATGAGTGAAAAATGTTAAAGATATAATATGCTAAACATAAAACCATTGCATCTTTCACTCATAACCTTCACAAACCTTAGAAGGTGATTATGACTGAGAGATGCTCAACACACTTTCTTATTTCCACAAGAGATAAGTACTTTGTCCTTTATGATATCCTACTGATGGTTGCACATACTCTTTTCCAGTTATACATATTTTCCATTTATGTTCAGCTTGCATCCTGTAGCTTTCTCCACTGTAAATAATTCACATTGATGATGAATCTGCACTTAATATGATAAGTACAACAAGATGAAAATGTTTATTTATTGTCAATGAAGTTCAAGCATGGGCTTGTGACATTCAAAAACATTAGAATGTTTAACTAATGAGGTTCAAACACGGGTTCGTGACACTCAATAAAAATAAACTGTAAACACTTTATGATTTTATAGCTTAATCTTGAAGCACTCTTTTGTATTCAACAACAAATATGTTTATGATTTGAAAATATACTTTGAAACAGTAAGGACATATTTGTACTAGTATTTATACAGCATCATTTGTATCTTGAACTGAAAAGTTGGAAATCATTGGCATTTTCTGTAGCATTCTTATCATAGAAACCAGCTTGATCTGCATCTTTGATAATAATTGAATATGAACACCAGTTAGCTATTATCTACAAGATAATCTATTAAGCTCTCAAATAACATCATTATGAAATACATTATCTGAAAAAGGTTTCTCAGTTTGGAAACATACTAAGTCCCTTTAATTCAGACACCTAGTTAATAAAAAGGACAACATACACCACAATGATCATTAGTAGTAAAAGGTTTCATGCCAGAAACAAGTCCCTTTAACACTACCTTGCAGTGAGTGTCAGTGTACATTTCCTTAATTTATTTAATTTTTCAGATTGATATGTAGTATTGAAAACTTGATTGCTACAGTATGTTATTTGTTCCTCATGTATTGCTTAGATCCATCAGGATCTAATCATTTTTCCCTTTCTCATGCAGATGGAAACCTTAAAGACCTAGATGCAGATGGAGACTCGAACTCATGAAGACCTAAATGCAAAGACCTGACAGACAACTAGCTAACACAACCAATACAAAAGGCAATGCATGGGACTCCTATTCCATACTTCAGTCTTTCTTTTAATTCTACAATGTACTCTATTTATTGATGAAACATGGAACAAGAAAGGACATTTGTATATCACATTCAGTATCACAGAACAATGTAATGATTATTTATGAATTTTGGCAATTTTTTTGAATGATAATCAATACTTAGAGTACAATAATGACATCTAAAATGAATGCAATAAGGACATGTAAACTAACAAAACCTACAAGGTAGTGTTAATTAGACCAACAAAATGCAACCTATTCCTACTAATGCTTATTGTATTGTATGCTGGATTTTTAAGTAACAATTTTGGCAACTTTTGGTGGATGTCTTCCTACTAGACATGACCTATAGGCTTATCATAGGGCAAAAAATTTAGGAAAACTAAACCATGAATGCAACCTTTATTGAAAATTAAAATACATCTAAACTAGACTCAATGCAATCTAAAAACCTAGTGCTTGGACATCACTTATTGAATTTGAAAAATTGAAACAAACCTAACCCTCAAAGCAAAGCTTGAGGTGTATTCCATTAACTGGAATCTACAATTCTTCCCCTTTAGTTATGGACAACTGAAAAGCATTTTTATCCTTACAAGCTATTATAACAAAAGGGCCTGACCAAAAATTATCAAATTTATCATGTTGCCCTAGCCTACTCTTTAACACATCCCACTTGAGTACTAAATCTCCTTCTTTAAATTCTTTGAATTGAACTTTCTTATCAAAAGATCTTTTATTTTGTGCTTGCTTAAGTTCCATTGTATCCAATGCTTTTCTCCTTTCCTCTTCAAGCTGTAACAAATCAGCATACCTTAGTTTAAGGGGATCCTCTTCTTCAAACAATAACATCTGATCAGCCAGCTGCAAGGCTGGAAATTCAGTGGAAACTGGCAATCTGGCCTCCTTACTGTAAACTAGGACATAAGGGGAATTCCCAATTACTTATTTAGGTGTAATCCTATCCAGCCACAAGGCTTCCTTCAATTTAGAATGTTAATCCCTCTTATTTTCTTGCAAGGTCTTTTTAATAATTCTGATTAGATTTTTATTTGTAGATTCTGCAAGACCATTACCTTGAGGATAATAGTTAGAAGAAGTGTTTAAATAAATCCCATTCTTCACAACCCATTCTATAATAGCTAAAAAAATGAAAGACATAGCATTGTCAGAAATAATTGATTGAGGGACTCCAAACCTGGTTGTAATATCTTCATAGAACTTTAAAACAGCAGGTCCAGAAGCCTCCTTTAGTGCAATAGCCTTGGTCCATCTTGTAAAATAATCAGTAGTAGTTAAAATCCATTTATGACCTGCACTAGAATTAGGATTTATAGGACCAATAAATTCCATTCCCCACTTAGCAAATGGCTGATCAACCATAATTAGTTTTAATGGCAGTGCTGCCAGCCTCTATTTACCTGCAAAAAGTGCACATTTCTGACATTTTCTAGCCCAAACATGAGCATCCTTGAATAAATCAGGCCAATAATAGCCTGCTCTTAGTATTTTCCACGCTATAGTTTTAGGACTGAAATGTCCTCCACAAGATCCATCATGAAATTCAGATAAAATTCTGCCTTGATCTAGTGAATCAATACATTTAAGAAACATTCCAAAATAGTCTTTTCTATATAGAACACCATCAATAAGAACATAGGGAATAGATTGCAACCTGTAGTACCTCCTTTTTGCCTTATCAAGATTATTTGGGCATTGACCAGTTTGCAAGAATCTAGTCATATCTGACAACCAAGTCATAGGATCATTAAACAATACAATATCACCCTGTAAGTTTTTAGATTCTTTAGATGCTTCAATCCATTCTTCATCTTCTACCATTTGTGTGCAAAGGCATTTGCCTCTAACCAGCTTAGTTACATGAATCTTTACATCATACTCCATAACCCTTGTTATCCAACCAGCTCTCTTTTCATTAACATCCTTGTTCAACAAAAAATCCTTGATGCTAGGATGAGCAACCATTAAGTGTACCTTACTTCTAGAAATTAAATGCTTAAACTTCTTCAAATCCTTAATAACAACAAGTACATATTTTTCAATTAAAGTGTACCTTCTCACATAGTCATCCATACCTTTGCTGAAAAAAGCAACTGGCTGCTCTTATTTTTCATCATTCTTTTGAACTAGCATAGCTGAAATAGTTTCAAAACCACCATAGGCATACAAAATGAAATCTTTAGTAAAATCAAGATTAACAAGAGTAGGGGCTGAAGACAAAGCCTGTTTTATCAATTCAAAGTTTTTCTTTCCTTCATCAGTCCAACTAAAAGGAATATCCTTTTTAAGCATTGTGGTCAATGGTTTTAATAGATTTGCAATATCAGGGATAAACCTCCTTACAAAGTTAATTCTCCCTATAAAACTCTGCAATCCTTTCTTATGTTTAGGCAATGAAAGCTCAAGAATTGCATGAATTCTTTCAGGATCAATTATTGTTCCCTCCTTAGACACTTGGTATCTTAAGAGTTTTCCCTCATGAACTGCAAAAATAGACTTCTTAGGATTTAAAGAAATTATGAATTCTCTACATCTTTGCAATATCTATTTTAAATGATCAATGTGCTGATTCGCAACCTTGCTGTAAATTGTCACATCATCTAGGTATACTAGAACAAAATTATACATTAGATCCTTGAAAGCCATGTCCATTGCTTTCTAAAAATTAGCTCCAACATTTGATAACCCAAATGGCATTCTTCTGTAGGCCATAGTACCCCATTTAGTTGTAAAAGTTGTCTTAAACTGATCAGATTCTTTGACTAAAATCTGGTTATAACCAGAATACCCATCTAAGAGTGAGAATCTCTCAGAACCTGAAACATATTGTAAAATTTGTTCCATGGAAGGAAGAGGGTGCCTATCTTTCAGAGATGCCCTATTAAGGTCTCTAAAATCTACACAAAGTCTTATCTCTCCATTCTTCTTCCTTACTAGAACTAGGTTAGAAACCCAAGATGTGTGCTTAATAGGAAATATAATACCACCATCAAGGAGTTTTCTCAGCTCTTTTAACATTAATGGCTCTAATTTGGGGTTTATTGGTCTTTGCTTTTGTCTAATTGGCCTAGCATTAGGCTCCAATTCTATAGTATGCTAGGTTAATTGGGGATCAAAACCCTTTAGATCAGAGAAATCCCATGCAAAAACATCATTATATTCTCTAAAAAGATCAATAAATAGTTCTTTTTCTTCAGGAGAATTTATTTTATCAACCTTCAATTTCTTTCTCTGAAAATTTCTACTTCTTCATTATGATCTTCTTCAATCAGCAAGCTGGTTTTACCCTTTCTAAACTGATCATCAGAATTAAAAGCTGATTCCAAGCTTACTAATCCCTTTGGCAGCTTATTGGTTTTCAATTGAATAATCTGGTCTTCCATTTGTTGAATGTTCTTGTTATCTCTTGAAGCTGAAAAACCATCTGTTTCTGTCAAAAAACTTAGGATATGTTCATCAGTATTGAAAACTTGCCAATAAGTGTCATTATCCGAAATGGATGGCCTGACAATTATTGTAATATGTGATTGGTCTGAAATTATTCCTTTATTTTCTGTTATTGCAATATGTGCACCAATCCCAGCCAGCCTATCAGCATGTATATTTTCCCTTCTAGGAATTGAAATCAGGTTGAAAGCATCAAATTCATCTAGAATATCAGAAACTCTAGATTTATACACCTTAAGCAAATCATTTTTAACAATATTGATGCCTCTCACCTGCTTAACAATAAGCTCACTGTCACTGAATGCTCTCAGACATTTGATACCTCTCAATCTTGCCCATTGTAATCCCTAAATCAAACTTTCATATTCAGCCACATTGTTAGAACAAGGAAATGACAACTTAAAAGTGGCGTAAAATTTATCACCATCAGGTGAAACCAGCATAACCCCTACACCAACTCCATCCTTATTCCTTGACCCATCAAAATACAAATCCCAAAGCTGGTTAGACACATTAGATTCAAATTTCAGGTCTTTAATCAAATTAGGAACTACTGAATCAGATTCTAAAATCATGTAGTTTCCAAAACTAGCATCAAACATGTCATCATTTTGTTCATTCCTAGTAGCCCATTCATCTAGAACAATATTTGGATATGCTTCAGTTTGAGTATTATACGCTGAATAATTAGGAATTTCATCTTGATCCATGATCACACAACTTGCATTAATAGGACTTGGATTATAAGGCTCTATGTGATTTTTGGCCAATAATTCTGATTTTATGGTTACCTTAGTACCATATCTAGTTTTGAAGTACAAATGTGACCAATCTGATGAAAAATAGCCATCTATTTTGGCTGTGAAATCTCTAGATAGATACATAGAAAAATATGTTGGTAAATCAATAACATATGTCCTGTGGAATTGAAAAATTTGGGCAGGAGTGCAGGGTTAAACTTGCATTTTTAATGACTCCTAAAGTCTTAATAGAAGTTATGTCCAGCTGGACTACACCCTTCTCAAGAGGCTCATATTTTAAGTTCAACGAATCTGCCACTTTTTTAGGCATAACAGTTTTGGTTGCACCACTATCCACCATGCAATTATGAACTAATTTATTTCCAATGATCAAAGAAACATAAAAAGGAGGAGACTTTTCATTTGTAGATTTCTTACCTTCCTTTTCTGATGTTTTTTGTACACTTGACAATTTCTTATCAATAGTTACTGCTTTTTTCTCACTATTTGTAGCCTTCTTGAATTCTTGTATTACTGGCTGTTGAACTTTAGCAAGCTTTTTATCTTCTTTTAATGGCTTTTCCTGAACCTTAGGGGGCTCAGAATTAGTCATGACCACACTTGGTGACTGTTGTACTATTTTTTGAGAATTAATTGCCAACTTGGACAACTCTTCTTTCAAAATTTCAATCTGTCCTGGAATAGACAAAGTTTCCCATGCAGACAAAGTAACATTTTTTTTTCATTGTATCACCAATATTGAATGGAATATTAAATTGTACCTTATGTGATGATCTAGGAGAACTTTGATCAGCATTCCTTTGAGTTTGATCTTTATTAGTGGAAACTAGTGGACTCTTCAAAAAAGAAATTGGTGGAGAAGAAACATTCCCAGCAGATTGATCAGCTTCAAGAGCTCTTTTTTTTTCTCTTTTATTTGCTGCAATTGATGAATCTTCATTAAGTCCACAAAATTCTTCCCCTTGCCAGTTTTAAAATCCATTATCCCTATCACTTTGATCTAATTGATTTTGAATCTCTTCAACAAACACATTCTGCTGTGAATTCATTGAGTTTTGTACCATGAGAGCTTGATTAAGAAGTCCATTAGAACATGTAGACTGATCATGTGGCTCATTGCATGAAAAAAACTAGTCAGTAGAAATATTATTCTGAGTAGGCACAATATCCCTAATAGTATTAAGAGGTGTTGGATTATACTGTCTATTTGGTCTCATATTCCAATTCTGTCTGTTTGCATTAGTATTTCCTTGAAATTGCTACCTATTAGCCTGAAAATTAGGTTGACTAGGATATTGTGTAGAAGAACCAGCAAATTAATTTTGAATAGCAGGGTTTACATGAGCTTGATTCCTCTTTAGGGCCACTAAATCATTACCAAAAGATTGCAGCAAATTATCAATTTTTTGCTGACTATCCTTAATAGTCTATAATTCATTTAGGGGGGTTGTAGAAGCTATTTCTAAAGGTTTATAAGATGGGACAGCAGATAATGGTGGAACTACCAATGGCATAGTAGACTGTATATTCGGAAAGAAAGGCATAGGAGGCCTAGGAGCTATCTTTCCTACCTGGATAAGACTATTCTCTACCCTAATAGAAGTATCAAAAGCTTGAGGTAAAGTATTACCTCCCATAGATTGAATCATTACAGATATATCACTATTCAAACTCTTCAAATAATATAAAAATGCATATTCAACTGAAGGTCTTACCGTAACAGGGATCCGATTCCAAGTCTTCTGAAAAATGAAGATTAAAATCACTCATCTCCTCTTGTGGGGCTCTTTTGACTGTAGTCAATTGTTCCACAAGAGACAAGTTATCAGATTTTTCCTCAAAAAATTTGGATAGCCTTTCACCTAGAGTATCCCAAGTAGCAATAGAATCTACCAGAAGGGTTCTGAACCAATCAAGGGCTTTACCCTTGAGTGATGCAGCCAACAACTTCAAAGCCATGTCTTCTTCTATGACATGATGAATGTTGCAAAGAGTTGCAACATCTCTGATGTGCTCAATGGTTGTTACTGATCCTTCTCCAGTGAATGATGGTAATCCTTTAAGAGCAACTAATGGAACATTATTGTGATTTGCAATCCTCAAAGGACTGCTTTGATCGAATGTGACAAATGGAAAATTTCTAGCCATTGCTTGATGTGGAGGAGCTTGCTACTAAATAGCTAGTGTAATAAATGGTTGAGTAGTCTGAGCTACCTTCCTTTGATAAGTCTTTAAATTCTGAGGAGTTGCTGCAGTACCACTCACAGAAGCTCCGAGAACAAAATTGTCTATAGACAAATTTTCAATGCTTGGGAATTCTGATCCAAAATGATTAGGAACCTATAGATCCTCAAGAAGATTAAGCTCCTCAATGATAACCTCTAGTTCTTCTGAATTTGCAGCTTGTCTTTCGAAAATAGGATTATCAAATGATGAGAAATTTGTATTCAAAGAAATACCTCTTAGATCATGCAATGTTCTTCCACCTCTAGATGATCTTCCTCCCCTTCTATTTGGTTGTAACTCTTGATACACAAAACCTTCCTTATTTGATCTCGTTGGAGTTCTGCTCATTAAAATCCACACTTAAAGCTGCAACTGAAAATTGAAACAACCATAAATCTAACAACTCAGAACTGAGAAGCAGTTTGTTGTCCCACTGGGCGTGCCAAAAATTGTTCAAGCTTAGAAATGTTACCCTAAAGTAGGCATTAAGGCTAACAACAATTCTATCCTAACAATGGAAACCTCTCCTAGCTGTGGGTAGACTATGAATGAAGAGGAATCTCCGGATTCTAGGCCGGTTCCTATAAAATATGGAATATCACTTTCCCAATCTGCAATTTGTTGGGAAAAGTGAAAAGAATAATATAACTTAAAAAGATTAGGTTGATACACCAATGAATAATTCAGAATTTCAAAAAAAGATGAATTTCAATCCTGACTCATAAATGAATACCTTAACACTCTGAATCTCTTCTCAACATATAGGTTAATAAAATTCATGCTATCAGGGTTCTACCACAAACAGCTTGGATACTTAACAACATACATTTCTCATACAAGGCCTAGGGAAATCAATTATCTTGAGAAGGAACAGAATTTCATTAACTTCTTTTAGATAATAAATAATTTGACACTTGCTAGAAAAGATGAAAACAGGATTCGATATCGAAACCAATACACAAATATGAGTCAAAGAATCTAGTTCATTCCTTCAAAAAATCTCACAAAAGATTACCAAAATGGCCTTCAAAGCACTTAAGAATGATATGTTCACTATATGCCCTCTCTCCAAAATCTGCCACCCTTAATTGATCATAAAAAATCAATTTTATATCCAACTCCAGCCTCAAATCCGAAAATCTAAGCTTCTCAATTTTAGCCTAAAAACGTGCCCAAAAATGTGCCACTAAACCGAGTTCCTCAAACATGCCTCTTCCCTAAATTTTTGGCCTAATATAAGGAATTGAATCCTTTTTTACAAAGAAAATTGTCAAAAATTCAAAAGAAATTAATATTAAATAAAAATTTAATATCAATTATACTAACCCTATCTTCTAACTTCTATTTCCTAACTTAGATAAAATATCTAAGTGTGAATTATATTACAAAGTGGAGAATTTGACATGACCTTCAATCCACTTGCAATGCAATACAAAGAACGATGAGATAAAGATGCAAGGTGGCATGTTTCTAATTTTTGAGGCTCTGCTAGAACTATCATGCATTGAATGCATTGATTTACTTGGTGGACTCCAAAGAGTTATCTCATTTTCTCCTTGGCATTTGTGTTTTCTTCATTCTTCTCAGAGAGGTCTCAGGGAAAAGAAACCCTAAGCTTTCTAAAAAGGTTGAAGGAGCTCAGCTTGACTATGAGAATCTCGACTGCTGCTGGACTCGAGCCTCCTCTATACTAAAGATACCACTACTACTTCTTTGTGTGTATTTTAGATAAGGAACTCGGCATTACTTCCATCTCTCATTCAGTGAACTGTAAGTTTCTTCTCAAACTCTCTGTTGATCTTTTGCAATGAATAGTATGAAAGTTCGACCATGCATAAGTCATGGGTTCTCCTTGTTAACTGTTGTTTGAAAATATGATTGTTTCTTTTAATAAATGTACTCACGATTAATGAGTCACAGTTTATATCTTTGTATTTAATAGTCAAACTGTAGCTTGTAGCTCTTACCTTGCATGAACTCGGATACACTGAGAATTCTCTTTTACTTGTATAGCCATGAGCCCATATCATGTTTCATGGCATCCATTGTTTATATATCTCTGTTGAACTATATATTAGTTGAACTATTCTTACTGTGGCTTTAATCGCAACTCCATGCATCTCTATCTGTTGTTCACCATATATATATGGGCTTTATTTAATGCGGGCTCCATGCATTCCTTTGAGCTCAACTGTTGTTTATTTGTTTGTAAGCTGCTAGTATATCTCACCATATGCGATACTTACTATGTGACTATTGTAAAACCCGTGAGCTTAGTTTATGACCTAGCAACAACTGCGGGTTCCAACTGTTGTTACCTTCATTTGATATTCTCTGTGTGTGAACTGCTAAACCTCGGCTCACAAGCTATTTATGTTGACAATCTTGGCATCCATTTTGTTTGTATTATCAGTCTCAATTTTGACTGTTACTAATATTGATAATCACGTTATTAGTAACATTCAAACACTGTATATCTTCCTTTTCTATATGGGTTTGAAACTTGTGAACCCGAAACTGTTCTCAACAGTTTTATTGACAACTATGAACACATTCATCATGTACGATACTTATGACTAGCATAAAATATAAACTTATTTATAAACTAGTAACAGTCACTGTTTTAACTGTTGTTATTTCATTTCATTCTTAAAGCCGTGACTGTTACTAGTTTATAAGAATTCTTCAGTTCACTAAAGGAAAATAATCCCTTCACACTTTTGATAACTGGAATACCAGTATGCAGCTTGTGGGCATTATTTGAAATTGACATGGATGTTGTACTTCTCACATTGATGGAACTTTGAATTACTATCAACTACAACTTTATCAAATTTAGTATTTACCTCAGCATATTCTATGATAACATATGAAGCTCAAAATCTTGACTTTCTTTGCTGCAAATAAATGATATCTCTTGTCTGAAGATATTCTTGTGTAAAACATGAAGCTTTTAGAAATTATTTAACAGATTCCACACTTTGAACACAAACTATAATTATAGCATAGAGCATCCAAATTGTTTCTCTTTGCTGACATGAACAGAACCTTGTGTAATCAATAGCTATAAACCTGATGAGCTAATGAACTCTCTGCTTTGCAAACCATATATGATGAGATCGACCATGCTGAACAGTTGCTCCAGGAAACCATGAAAACACCTCTTAATGACTCACTAAAGTTGCAAGGTTATGAGTGAAAAATGTTAAAGATATAATCTGTTAAACATAAAACCATTGCATCTTTCACTCATAACCTTCACAAACCTTAGAAGGTGATTATGACTGAGAGATGCTCAACACACTTTCTTATTTCCACAATAGATAAGTACTCTGTCCTTTATGATATCCTACTGATGGTTGCACATACTCTTTTCCAGTTATACATATTTTCCATTTATGTTCAGCTTGCATCCTGTAGCTTTCTCCACTATAAATAATTCACATTGATGTTGAATCTACACTTAATATGATAAGTACAACAAGATGAAAATGTTTATTTATTGTCAATGAAGTTCAAGCATAGGCTCGTGACATTCAAAAACATTAGAATGTTTAACTAATGAGGTTCGAACATGGGTTCGTGACACTCAATAAAAACAAACTATAAACACTATGATTTTATAGCTTAATCTTGAAGCACTCTTTTGTATTCAGCAACAAATATGTTTATGATTTGAAAATATACTTTGAAATAGTAAGGACATATTTGTACCAGTATTTATGCAGCATCATTTGTATCTTGAACTAAAAAGTTTGAAATCATTGGCATTTTCTGTAGCATTCTTATCATAGAAACCAACTTGATTTGCACCTTTGATAATAACTAAATATGAACACCATTTAGCTGTTATCTGCAAGATAATCTATTAAGCTCTCAAATAACATCATTATGAAATACATTATCTGAAAAAGGTTTCTCAGTTTGGAAACATACTAAGTCCCTTTAATTCAGACACCTGGTTAATAAAAAGGACAATATACACCACAATGAACATTAGTAGTAAAAGGTTTCATGCCAGAAACAAGTCCCTTTAACACTACCTTGCAGTGAGTGTCAGTGTACATTTCCTTAATTCATTTAATTTTCCAGATTGATATGCAGTATTGAAAACTTGATTGCTATAGTATGTTATTTGTTTCTCATGTATTGCTTAGATCCATCAGGATCTAATCATTTTTCCCTTTCTCATGCAGATGGAAACCTTAAAGACCTAGATGCAGATGGAGACTTGGACTCATGAAGACCTAAATGCAGAGACCTGATAGACAACCAGCTGACACAACCAATACAAAAGGCAATGCATGGGACTCCTATTCCATACTTCAGTCTTTCTTTTAATTTTGCAATGTACTCTATTTATTGATGAAACATGGAACAAGAAAGGACATTTGTATATCACATTCAGTATGAAAGTACAATGTAATGATTATTTATGAATTTTGGCAATTTTTTGGAATGATAATCAATACTTAGAGTACAATAATGAAATCTAAAATGAATGCAATAAGGACATGTAAACTAACAAAACCTGCAAGGTAGTGTTAATTAGACCAACAAAATGCAACCTTTTCCTACTAATGCTTATTGTATTGTATGCTTGATTTTTAAGTAACAATTCTTTTACCAAAAATTGTAGGGTATCCAGTTACCCGATGAATCATTTCCTTTTTTGTCTTAATTGGTCCATGTTCCAACCACAATTTCATGTCATGCACTTGACTCAATATGATTTTGATCCACTCCACTTTGAAATTCTACGGAAAATTTAGGCCATGAGCTAACCCTTGCTTGGCAACCATTTTGTGTTTCAGATTCAACACTCCATTGTCACACAATTTTTCATATGCCTCCTTTATCTCATAATCTCCAATTTCACCAATTTTGCACATATAGCATGACCTAATATCATTCATTACCAATACATTTTTAGGAATCAAAGACAGAGCACCGGTAAGATCTCCCTTGATCATGCTCTTTGGAATTGCTTAAAACTTTTGCAGCTTACACACTTTGTTTCTCACTAATTGAGCGTTGAAAACCTCCATCCCTTGTTTCTTCATTGTAGAAGATGAAGATGATGCCATTGAATTTAACTTAAAAAAAATTCTCAAAAATATTTTCTCAATAGGGTACCTTTGTGTAAGTGTTCTGTAGATGATTTGCCAATGACACGCTGAAAAGATTTGAAGTTGCCTTTAAATAAACTGGTTACTCGCTCTCTGAATCACTCAAAGAAATTTCAATTCACTCATGAAATGAAATGAACAATAAAATCCCTCTTTATAGACTTCAAACGGTTGAATTAGGGCTTCATAAATGTTTCATACATATTCTAGGTGGAATACAATTGTCTCGGCATTCTTATGTTAAGCTCGGCTAACACAAGCTCAATCAATACAACCATTCAGACATAACTCTATGTACATCACATCTCAGCTACCACAGGTGCTCGGTATACACTGATAACTCAGTCAAAACATTGACGCTCGGCATCAAAAATGAATTGCTCTACTTTGCTCAAATATGTCCTAATGCATCTTTATCTATGCAGACATGGCCTTTTGCTCAACTTATGTTAGGAACTGATGTAAGATAAAACATTATAAGACTCAGCTCCAAACATACCTTCTTTTCTTATTTTGAAGAAGTGTGATCACCTGATCCATCATATTGGGTAATCTCAGATGTACTAGCTTCACTTATGCTTTCTTCTTCTTTCTTCTTCCATGTTTTATTCATTTGATTTCTCAATTTCTAACAAATATGTTCATTCTTTCTTTAATCATTGCTTGGTATAGGTGATCTACAATCTCTCTTTAGATGACCTATCTTGTAACATTTAAAGCACATCATACTTCCATTCATCCAACTTTTATATTTGCCTATGAAGTGAGTCTTCAAATAATTTTCTCGAATGTATCACATTTCCCAACTAAATTTATAACAATTGGTATCAGAGCATCAAGGTTTCTTATAGGAAGTCTAACCACTTAAAGAAAAAGATCTTGAGATGGATGTTTACAAGCTAGGAAAATTTATAGAGAATCAGAAGATTAATTTTGATCACAAAATATGATCTACCCTATGAGGGATTTTCCCTGTTAAGAGCTAAAAGACTTATACAATCTACCTTGCAAAAGGATTTAAAACTTACAACTAAGTAAGCACTCGATTAAGAGATTACAAAAGGTCATTTAAAACCACTTTGTTAAGAGATTTACCCTAATACACTTGTTATAATGTCTCAGTACCTGATCCTTCGGTTTGCATTGTATGATGATTATAGATCTTCTCCTTCCAGTATAGATTTGATCTCATCTATCAAATTTATCTATGTTCTACCCTTCACTGCAATATCCTGATTCACTCTATCACTAAACTCTATCAGAATGATTCACTGGTCTAAATGTATTATATTCTCATTCCTTTAATTCCCTTTGCATCCTCTCACACACATATTAGGGTTCAGATCTTCTCCTTATATAGACAACTAAACTTCCTCAAGATTCAAGATTTACGACCTAGATTTACTCTTTTGCCGCTTAAACTTTACTAATTCTGATTGGCTCCAAGTGTTGCATTGGGATCAATGATTGTAAAATATGAGCATAATCACCTTTGTGATTTCCTCAACAAATAGAATACAAAACATGAATTTCGGCCAAAACATTTTACCTTGATGATTGTGCCATAACAAACTCATATGTCAATTATGGCTAACTCGGCAATTGATGTCTCTGGTACTCGGTATTCACTGCACTCAATGTTTGTTGATATATTTGTTGCTCGATATATACTTCTTTACATAGCTCAACAAAAACTAACTCGGCTAATACAAAAATACATAGTGACCATTGGGTTACTCAGCAGTGACTACTACTTGGTAAATATACATTACATGACTCGGCCTATACACGATGACTCGATCACAGTGATGACCGACCAACATTGCCTAGATAATGACTAAGTGTAAGACACTAAAAGTCAACAAAACTATAGAGATATACAATCTCCCCCTTTAACATTAGTGCAAAAAACACTTTGTCATGACATTACAATTATATTTACAAAAGTACATAGTATTAGCAGAATACTCCCCCTAAGATATATACATATACAAAAATTATGTTACCTCCTTTTGTGCCTGGATATGTCATTTCATTTCCCCCTTGTTTTTGACACTCTTGATTTCTTCGGGGGTAGGAATCATGAAGTATTTCTCTAGAAATGGTTTATGAAGCATCATAACCATATGTAGTGTAGATTCCCATCTGGATGTAGCAACTTTCAAAACCTTTGATTGCACTTCTAGCTCAAAAGCTAGATTGACTAGTCCATCGGTTGTAGAAAGCTCAGGATCTTTCTGTGTTAAGACCTTAGCCATTTCTATCTCCCTTTGAATGGACTCCAAATGAGGTGTCAATATCATTTGCATGGAGATTAGATGAGCCCTTATCTTCCCATCATTATCCATCAACTCAGCTATCCTTCCTTGTGAGTGTAGGAGCTTGGATGCAAGTTCTAGTTCAAAACATTATGCCAAGCTCCTACACTCACAAGGAAGGATAGCCGAGTTGATGGCTAATGATAGGAATATAAGGGCTCTTCTACTCTCCATGCAAACAATATTGAATGTTGAGTACTAGAGAATTTTGAGTACAGTTAATACTGAGTACCAAAGACATCAATTGCTGAGTTAGCCAAAATTGACATATGAGTTTGTTATGGCACAATCATCGAGGTAAAACATTTTGGCTGACATTCATGTTTTTTATTCTATTTGTTGAGGAAATCATTGATGTGATTACACTCCTATTTTGCAATCATTGATCCCAATGCAACACTTGGATCCAATCAAAATTAGTAAAGTTTAAGCGGCAAAAAGAGTAAATCTGGGTTGTAGATCTTGAATCTTGAGGAAGTTTAGTTGTCTATATAAGGAGAAGATCTGAACCCTAATATGTGTGTGAGAGGATGCAAAGGGAATGAAAGGAATGAGTAGAGAATACATTTAGACCAGTGAAGCATTCTAATAGACTTCAGTGACTAAGTGAATCAGGATATTGTAGTGAAGGGCAGAACATAGATAAATTTGATAGATGAGATAAAATATATACTGGAAGGAGAAGATTTTTAATTAGCATATAGTGCAAACTAAAGGATTAGGTACTGAGACATTCTAACAAGTGTATCAAGGTAAATCTCTTAACATAGTGGTTTTAACAGACCTTTTGTCTCTTAACTAAGTGCTTACTTAGTTATAAGTTTTAAATCCTTTTGCAAGGTAGATTGTATAAGTCTTTTAGCTCTTAATAGGGTAGACCCCTCATAGGGTAGATCATATTTTGTGATCAGAATTTTTAGCCCTAATAGGAAAACTTTATACTGCAGTAGTGAAGATTTGTGGGTGTCATCCCCACCCCATTTTTACCTTTCAAGGGTTTCTGGGTAACCAAAATTACTATGTTATGAGTACTTTCTTGAATGATGTTTAATGTATTAGTTACATTACATTGATGAAGTTTTGTTGATGCTATGCAAAGTTTTATGTAATGATAAAATGGATTAATAGGTGATATCTGATTCACCCCCCCCCCCCCTCTTAGTATCACATTTCCCAACTAAATTTCCAACAATTACTACCTCTGATCATACCTATGGCCTCAATGAGTGTAGTCTGATGCTCTTCCTGGTAGTTATCAACTGCTACAAAAACTCTATGGGACTTGCCCATATCTCTGACTGTAGACTCTGATATCATTTCTCATTGACTACCTCCTTGAGGAAACTCTCAAGAAATTTTCCCCATGGCACCACAAGTGTGGTACAGCCCTCATGACTGAATTTGCACTCCCTGAGGCTTAGAGTACTGTGAACCTCCTATCTTATTGGACCCATTGTAACCACCCCTAGAGGACTGTTGAGTCTATGAGGGAGGTGTATAAGGTTCCTGGGATCTCTAGTCCTTCTTAGGACCCTATGACTGCTACTCCTTGGGCTTAGAGCCCTGGTGTCCCTGTGGTGGCCTTTGTCTCTGATTTTGCTGAGGTTGTTATTGCTGCTATTGAGGCTCTCTGGCTATAAATGTCCTTGGTGAATTCCTCTAATTACCCTTCTAAGGTGTTTTTTGATATCTAGATGACTCAAGTGTGGTATTATGATTCTGATACCTATCATGAGATCCCCTCTAAATATCCTCTGCTATTACTACTCTCTCAAATGTGTAGCATAGATCCCCTGGTGGTGTCATACGTACCATGTCAGATATAGTGTGGTCCAATATCTTGATAAAGAGATTGACCTTAATTTTCGCATCCTTCATGTACTCTACATAAGGGAAGAGCTCAAGGAATTTTCTCTCATACTAAGCCACTGAGCATCCTCGCTATTGTAGGTCATGGAACTCATCTATACGATGCTTCCTACACTGATCTGATAAATATATGTCCCTAAACCTTTCTAAGAAGGTATCCCAAGTAAGGGTGTCAATGACAAAGTGGCCCTTGAACTCCTCATGTCTTCACCATGTGGAGGTTGTCCCTCTCAAAATATGTATCACCATATGTGCCTTAAGATTACTCCCATAGGGGCATAATCCAAAGCACCTCCCTAGGCTTAGAAGCCAAGACTCAGCCTTTGTCCTATTAATAGAACCTAGAAATAGTGGTGGATTGAGTTGTAGAAACTCCCTAATATGATCCCCTATATCCCCTATATCCCCTATATCCCAGGGTGCCCTCTCAACCACTTGAGCCACTATACTTGGTGGAGGCTCTAGCCCACGAACAGACTCCACATCATGCTCTGCCTGTCTCTCTGCAAATCTCAGAGGGGGACTCCTACTCCATTCTCTAGCTATTTTCCCTAGTTCCTTGGTGTTTTGATGCTATGTTGGGATTATGGAAAGGTGAGTTACTGAGAGGGGAGGGGTAAATCAGTAACCTCAAAAACTTTTTTAACTAAATCCTTAAAATAATTTAATTCATTAACTAATTGACATGTTATTTTTTCATCCATTCATAACATTACTTAAAATAAGAAATAATTTCTAATCTAACATGTAAACATCCATCAAACTTCATACATAATATACACAAGTATTTGGTATCACATAAACCCTTGTTAGAAGGTAAAAACTACGGTGGGGATGACACCCACAAAGCTTCACTAACTGCAGTAATAAAGTTTTCCGATTAAGGATACAATGTTTGATCACTTATAATGATCTTACCCTATTAGGAGTAACAATAAATACTTGTAAGGATCTACCTGGTTAAAGGATTTAAGAAACATTTTAAAGTGTGCACTCGGTTAAGATATTTATGAAAAAAATTGTTAGGTCTACTCTGTTAAGAGATTTAAGTCTTCCACAATTGTTAGAAAGTAATAGTAGATTTGATCTATATGTAGAAACTTACTTTTCCTAATTTTAGATCTGATAAGTACTTAACTTTTATCACCTTGTTGTGATAGATTTCTTCTTTGAATTCTTCTCAATAGCCTTCTGATATACTTATGAATATGATCCTTGAATGCTCTATCAAAACTTTAACTTCACAACCTTGTCTGATCTTCAGTTGTCTGTGTAGGCAGTTACTTCATGTGTGGTGCATGTTAAAATGATATCTTGATAGTTCTTATATCAAAATATTTTGACCTAATTAGGGTTATGGTATCATCTAGAAAACCTAATATCTACAATCCAAATGAATAACCTAAAACATCATTACATAGGGATCATCAATCATTTAATGATTACATCTACATTTAATCTTCACCTTAATCTATGTAAACCATTTTCTAGCTCGTTGTAAACCGTTTACCTTGTATTTTGTGTCATTACAAACTTTTATGTCCTTCTTGTATTTCTCAGTACACACTGCATTGATCACTCAGTAAATTACTGGCGCTTGGTATAGATGAATGCTTGGTTATAATTGTAATCAGTTACTATGATATTTTGCCTTGTACTATGCTCAGTTACTATACATAGTGAGTTTGACCGACTAGCATGTTTGCTTCCTTTACTGACTGTATGTGTGACACTGATGACAACATATAAACTAACATTCTCCCCCTTTGGTATTAGTGACAAAAATACATATGTATGCCTTAATCAAAATTTCAAAACTTCAAAACTATATACTCAATTGTAGACTCCCCCTATCGATATACTTCAATAAGTATACAACCTATATATATAATTTTTTCCTTTGGTAATTATACATATATTCCCCCTTTTTGGTAATAATACAAAAACATGTATATACTTACATCTTATCAAAAATGTTTTGATGCATTTTCTTCAAGTTGGCTAAGAGGTTTTCCCATTATTCTTTCAAAATTTCAAGTGCAATCTGCTCCAAAGTAACTTATGTGTGCATGTAAAATATGTGATCTACAACTAATAGCTTGGGAGTAGCTACTAGATCCTTTCCTTTCTTCACATGCTCCTACATCACCTCAATGTGTGGTAACAACTCTTCTTGTATCTTGATTGTTTGATCCTTTATTTTATCTTTTTCTCTTCTTAGCTCATTTCTTAACCCATCAATGTGCTTGACTTTTGCATGGTGTGATTTAAATGCATGGGGTTCTGTTATCAACCTTTCTGCACTCTTCTATAGATCATCATCTAGATTCTTGAGCTTCTCTTCTATTTCTACAGTCAAAGTCTCTGAAGTGCAAATCTTATTCAAAGTAGTGAGTATCTCTTGAATGAGAGTTTCTATTTTAGTTATAGTTTCAAATAACTTCACCTTATGAATGGCCATGGCTTGGCTGATTTTATTTTCTATTTTGAATTGTATTTTGGACTCTACTATCTCTTCAATTTTCTTTTCAGCATCAACATTAGGAGAACTAATGTTCCCAGTAAGTGTTTCAAGTTGGTTAACGATTGGAGTTGCTTCATCAAAACTAACATCAAGTACAACCTAGATTAGTAGCTCTTTCACATCCTCAAGGACCTGATTATGCTTACTCTCCTACCTTTGCTTCTCTTGATATGCCGTCTTGGTACATAATTCTCCATATTTCTTGAGAGCTTTGGGGTCTAAGGTTCTCGGGTCACATGAAGTTATCTCTATGACTTCATCCAGGGTGACCGGACCTTTACCATGTTTCTTATTCTTTTTACTGGATGTAGGGGATTTTCCATATGGAACTAGAGCCTTATGCTCTAGATTTGACTTTGGTGGCTCAGTGGAGACACTTTCCTCCTTTTCTTTCCCTTTTTCTATTCCCTCGGTCTGAGGTCCTTGGGCTTCTGGCCTTGTACCTATAGTAGAATCATCCATATTTACTTATGTTTCAGCTCCTTTATCTTCTTCCTCTTTTGTTTCAAGCTCGATGGTCTCCTTGTTTCCTTCTTCACCCTTATCTTTTGTGGTATCCATCTATTGTTTGGGTGTGTTGTCATTGGGTTTCTCTTGTGTAGCAATATCTATGGCTTGTACCAAAATTGGTAAATTACCCAGTATTTGTATTGTAGCTACCTCGATAGTCTTTTCTTCCTTTCTGTTCTTGGTAGTAGCAGTAGTAATATCTTCATCTTCCTTCACTTCATCATTAGGATCACCTTCAGTGATATCTTCGATTAATATTTCATCATTGTCGGTAATCACTAACTTCTCGAGTGTATCCTCTTTCTCGGTGAAGCCAGCAGGATAAAATTCTTCTGCATATCTATCATCTTCTGCCTGCTTGGTTTCTAATATATGTATTGGCTTTTCAATTGGCCTCTATGTACTAAGATCAGTATCATCAAAATGTACACCTTTGCCTCATCCTTTCACATCTTTCTCGAGGATAATTGCAAGTGCAGTTTGTTCTGCTTCTGCTTTGGACTTCAAAATTTTAGTCCATTTCTCTTTACTCTCCTCATCAACTTCTTCAAGTTTTCCCTGTAGAATTTCCATTTCTATTCCTTTCATCCAAAATATATTAGCATATTGTGTCATCATTTCATCAATCTCTGTTAAAAATAAATTTGGCATTGCCAAAATCACTAATCTTTCCCTCATATTTTTCTTGGTATGCAAGGCATAAGTCCATCTTGTTGATACCTTATCATATAACTCTTTTGGAATTTAATTTAAAAATTAAATTGGTAATCTTTTAAATTTAATCATCACGTTGATGATTGCTTCTTCCAATTTATCTTGATCATCGGTAGACATATTTACATACCACTTTATTTTAGGGTGAGAAGGTCTTCCTATTTCTTTTATATTCTTTACCATCTCATCAATTGGTTGTGCCTTGTTTACAACTACCTTAAATTGACTATTATCCTCCTCATTGAAATCTATGTCATCCTTGCCTCTTATTAATTTTCTCCTCTTCTTGGGTAGTTCAATGGATGCTTGAGTTCATCTCTTCTTCTAATATGTCTTTTTAGTGTTGGCCTTGTAATATTTACAACTCCACATTTAAAAGGTGGGGAAACACCTATAGAGGATCTTTTTCTCACTCGTGTGGGGATCTCAATCTATTTCCTTCACCGCTGTTGCTTGTATTTATTTGTCTGACTCAATCTCTTCATCATGTTCATTATTACCGATCAGCAATTGTTCCTCGGTTGCCTCTTCAACTAACTTCTCTGCTTCTTTATCACCGAATTGTTTCTCCAAAGTGTCCATCATTTTCTTTGATTTTCTTCCAAATTTTACTGCAACCAAATCTATCTTAATTCTTAGCTTTGCTTCCTCATAGGTTCTAAACCTTGTTTCTTTCTTGTCTTTGGGTTTTTCCAATAAATCCTTTATTGACCTAGATGCTCGATCAATATCAAGTTTGTATCCCATAGGTGGTAACCATGCAGTCATAGGTTCAACTACCTTAATAAGACTGGATTTGGTGTCCACTAGGAAACAAATATAATCTTTATACTTTTCTATTAACTATGCAAGTATCTTACTTCTCTTATGCATTCTTTCCTTGAATTTCTTGAAATAATCATCCATTACTGCTTCAAAATTTTGACCTAAACTCTTTATGAAATCATCAATTTGCATGATAATCATTTTTTTAACATCCCATTGAACATCTCCTATTAAGGGGAATGAATTTTTCAAGTAAAAAATTATACATATGAGTAGTGATCCAAACTTGCAAGTGTTGGTCTTAGCAACTTGGATTGTCCCCATGTTTTCTTCAAATTGCCTCAACATCAGCTCGGAGAGGTCTAGCTGTAGTCCTTTCTACACTATCTTGTATGTTATGTCAACAACACTACAAGGAACATTGTTCAGTCTATTGGATTAGAATATATAGGTAATTACATATTCTCCAAATATAGTTCCAGGGTCATTGATTGTGTTGATCTGCATACCTCTGTCATCCCATTCGGCTCCTATTAATTTTTAAATCTCACTCCTTAATGGGTGTCTTAGGGATTTTTCTTTATCACACACAAGATAACTAGTGACCATATGAATAACATCCTTTGAGATTTTAACCAGTTCATCCAGCCACATTTTTCCCTCGTGTACTTGACTGAGTACTACCCTAATCCACTCGGTCTTAAATACCTTTAGAAAGTGAACAGCATTGGTTAAACCTTTGATCTCCATATGAGTATTCTCATCCTTCAATTTCCCATCCACGCATAACTCTTGATAAGTGGATTTCAACTCAAAATTGTCAATTTCACTTATCTTGCAGTGAATGTAAGACTAGATGTCATGTACTAACAAAACCCTATGTGGTATGCTTGAGAACGTTCCTTTCTCAGCAACTTGTGATGAAACCTCAGGGTGTATCTTATATTTAGGTTCTTTATATGTCACATACTTGATCAATGTAACCTTCTTCTCACTATCATCTTTAGATTGAATGGTCTTTGATGAGGATGTTGTCGCTTATAACAAAATTATGGCTTCATGAAAATTGTATTTAAATAGCTCAATTTGCTTGAAAATTACTTGAATCACTTCCAAACTATTTGTGAAATGATCAAATCATTGTAAACATATTGGAATCTCTTTGCTCAAATATTTCTCTTTTCGCTTTGGTTTGTTGTGTAAAAAAATAAGTTGGCTTGACATGTATTTATACCTAAAAATCTTTCCTGCTTAAAATTTTTGCATTAAATGCTTCACCAACCACAACTCAGTTAACAATAAAACATTCATTTATCTCCTTATGATACTCCAACTCATTGAACACTAACTTTTCTCGGTTGACTATGCAACTCAGTTAACCTTTATCACTTTCACCTACTAACAGAATTTCACTCAGTCATACTTTTACCGAATATACTCATTTCCAGTTCAAAACATATAAAAACCTAGCATCTTATTTCATTCTTATTTGGTATTCATGAAATAGATATAAGGAGTTGTTGTAAGATATAATTGATTAAAATTTAGTTCCCATACTTGATTTTCATAGGTGGAGGTGGTGAAATCACCTAGTCCAAAGCATGAGGTATCACCGACTGATGTGTTTATTCCTACATTAACTTTAGTTGATCTTCTCCACATTTGACTCATTTTCCTTCTGATTCCATCAATAGTATTCTCAATCATATCAGCATTCACTTCGGGTGTTCGATCTCTCCAGTCTTTTCTTAAATGACTGACCTTGTGACAGTGAAGACATGCCATTACAAAATTTGTCTAGTTTCTATATTTTCCTCTCCAGTGTAACCTCATAAAATTTTCTCCAATATGACCATATCCATCACATGTTGTAAAACTAACCCAAGTTTTGTAATCCTAAGTTTAATAATTACCTTTCATTCTCAGTTGATAGGTGTTGTTATGTCTTTTTGGTTTCCAAACTTGGTTCATCTTTGTCCTGCATTCCTATGACATATGTCTATGCTTTTTGCAAGTGCAACAATGCTTTTCCATATAGTTCCTCTTAGGTGGCTTATTCAACTTTGATCTACACTCATGTGCTTGATATCCATACTTGTTGCAATTATAACAATAACCATCAAATTTAGGGGTAGGGTTAGGAATACCTTTTGCTTTGCTTCTGTAGAAATTTGATGTGTGACCTAATTTTCCACAGTGATAGCATGAGAGCTTCTTTGGCCTTGGATTTTCATAGCCATTCTTTTGTTCATATTTTTTTGATGACTCTCCCTGCTCGGTATAACCTAAACCAGTGGTATTGTCAAGTCTTCTCTGACTATTTATAAATTCATCCATTCTTTTTGTACTTTTTTCAATTTTCTTTATCATCTCATTATGGTGTTGTTGCATCTTCACTTCATTCTTCAGTCTTTCATTCTCTTCTCTTAATTCACCAATGTCTTCCAATTTCCTAGCAAGCTCATTGTTTACTTGGTTGACTTCCTAACTCATGACAACCATCTAATTGAAATTTCAAAGTGCTGCTCGGTAAGCCTTAGTATTTCAAATTCTTTCTCTTCTAACTTTTTAGTCATTTGTCTTTTGTCTTCAATATCCATATTCCTTTCTTGTTCAGCTTGTCTTGTGTTGTTCATGACTTCAATCATTCTTACCATTTGAGTCTCTTGTCCAATTTACAGTGCTTTCACTTGTTCAGTAAGGTTTTGATTCTTTTCATACAAATCTGATAGACTTCCTTCAAATGCATCAAATATACTTTCAGATCCTTTAGATAATTCATTTATCTCTTCTTCCTGATAATCAGTCTCATTGTGATAAAATGTCAATTCCTTCCTTTTGATCAATGACTCTCTCAGTTGTTCTTTGATTTCCTTAAGTTGTTCCATGAGAATCTCTAATTTCTAATTTTCAATTGTCTTATCAATCTTATACCTTTCCATCTTTAAGATCTTTTCCTCTTCAGTGATTAAACTTCTTCAATGGGAGAATTAGCTATGATGCCAATTTTTGGGATTATGGAAAGGTGAGTTACTAAAAGGGGAGGGGTGAATCAGTAACCTCAAAAACTATTTCAACTGAATCCTTAAAACAATGTAATTCATTAACTGACTGACATGTTATCTTTTCATGCATTCATAACATTATTGAAAATAAAAAATGCTTTCTAATCTAACATGTAAACATCCATGAAACTTCATACACAATACACAAGTATTTTGGTATTGTAGAAACCGTTGTTAGAAGGAAAAAATTGTGGTAGGGATGATACCCACAAATCTTCACTAACTACAGTAATAAATTTTTTTGGTTAAGGCTACAATGTTTGATCACTTATGATGATCTTACCCTATTAGGAGTAACAATAAAGAGCTATAAGGATCTACCTGGTTAAAGGATTTAAGCAACATTGTTAAGTGTGCACTTGGTTAAGAGATTTATAAAAAGACTTGTTAGGTCTACTCTATTAAGAGATTTAAGTCTGCCACAATTGTTAGAAATTAATGGTAGATTTGATCTATATGTAGCAATTTACTTTTCCTGATTTAAGATCTGATAAGTACTTAACTATTATCACCTTGTTGTGATAGATTTCTTCTCTAAATTTTTCTCAGTATCCTTTTGATATACTTCTGAATATGATCTTTAAATGCTCTGTCAAAACTTTAACTTCACAACCGTGTCTGATCTTCAGATGTCTATGTAGGCAGCTACTTCATGTGTGGTGCATGTAAAAATAACCTCTTGACAATTCTTATATTAAAATATTTTGACATAATTAGGGTTATGGTATCATCTAGAAAACCTAATATCTATGATCCAAATGAATAACCTAAAATATCATTACATAGGGATCATCAATCATTTAATGATTACAACTGCATTTAATCTTCACCTTGATATATGTAAACCATTTTCTAGCTCGGTGTAAATCATTTACCTTGTATTATGTGCCATTACAAACTTTTATGTCCTTGTATTGCTCGGTATACACTGCATTCATCACTTAGTAAATTACTGATGCTCGGTATATATGAATGCTTGGTTATAACTGTACTTGTTTACTATGATATTTTTCCTTGTGCTCTGCTCGATTACTATACACAGTGAGTTTGACTGACTAGCATGTTTGCTTCCTTTACCGACTGTATGTGTGACACTAATATCAACATATAAACTAACATGTTGTTCCTGTTGAGCTAAAGGAGGCATCCTATCTAGGATGATCCTATCTAGATTTTGTAATGCCAATAAAATGTCCTGGTTTGGATTTGGAGGTGGTTCGGGATGGGGATTCTGATTCCCTCTAGGAATTTCTACCTCCTAGCTAACATCTTCATGAACTGAAGGGGCACAACTACGACCTCATCCACATGCACAATTCTGGTGAGTAACTAGCAGCATCCTACAAAATTTAAAATTTAAACAATTTAGACGTAGTGGTTTAGGCTCCCAAAGTTTCTAAACCTGGCTTTGATACCAAAATGTCATGCACAAAAATCGAGCAAAATGTACCAATCAAAAAATTTCTAAACTAACATCAAGTTGACTAGGGTAACTAAGAATTTGTAGTTTATAGTCAAAGCTTACTTATAAATAAATAAGACCGAGGGGAATCATGTCCAAGTTTGACTTGGTAAACCTCCCTCAAGTAATCAATTTTCTATGATAAGGCTTAATACTAAAGTCAACAGGATCCCTAATAGGAGGAGTTGACTAAGTTTGACTTTTTAAATCCCCTAGATGCTATCTACAAGGACTAGGTTTAATAAAAGTGTCAATTTCATTTTACCTATAAATTCATGCCAGGGTTTAAAGAGGTTGTTGAGTGATAACTACGATGCATACATTAACATTAATCAATGCTTGCACTTCAATTTTTAACGCCCAAAATTCCATTACACTGTAGTCTCAACCTTTGAATTTAATCATTTATCAAAATGATTAAATTAAAAAGGGAAACATAATAATGTTTAACAAGTAGTTGGGTCACTAATTGGATTAGGGAATTATTTAATAACCCTGGTCTATTTGCCCTAATCCTAACTCGATTAGGTAAATAATTAACTATACAAAATATGACTTAATCAAATTAATAAACCAACTCAACTTAATATGTAATTATACAATATAGATTAAAATACTTAATAAATAAACTATTGAAAGACAACCTAATTAAATTAAAACTCCTATATACAAATGAATCTAGCCCTTTTAGGGAAAATCAAATCTTCCCTGAAGAGTCAAAGATGGGAACTAAGAGAAATAACTTTGGAAGTTTCCCCTAAATGCCTAAGAGTCAAAACTAAACTAATATCATTTATTAGGAAATCAAATCTCTCCTTTTTCAAACTTGGCAACTATATTGTTTTGGGTAGAACTTTGAAATCAATTGCTAAAAATTTATTTAAAGTCTTCTAAGATACTTCTTAATTTTTCTAATTTGGAGTTGCAAACAATAATTTTGTTTCTTTGTTTCTTTAAGGTTGCTTGGCGACGATGAGAGACTCCATTAATGGAGATAGGAACTCAAGCAGAAATCCAAATTTTATATATATATATATATATATATATATATATATATATATATATATATATATATATATATATATATATATATATAGTGTCAAAAAATGGAAGCACTTCCATTTAGGACTAGCTTAGCCCTCCGAGTAGGTGGTTTGGGGTCATGTCAAACGCCTTGAATAGGTATCTGACTTGTTTCTAGATTTTTCCCCTATTATGCCCTATTTTCCACTTATTTTTAGCCTATTTCTAGCACCTGGCTCTTTGAATTTGAGGTTCTTGACCTCAAGGTCAAGGTCGACCTTGACCCTGGCCTAGGGTTTAAATTTTAGATTCTGAGGGTTTCCAGATGTCGGGTTTCAAAAAGATTGATTTCCCGCTTCCCAATAGGCTGTTTCGGGTTTCAAAATGGTAAACTCTTAAATTATATTTAAATTAGGTCCACTTCCAAGGGTATAGGCTTAAATGGGAATTTAATTCTCCTATGTTAGCCTCTCTAGAAGTTTGTTCCCTAGACTAGTATAAAAGGAAGCCTTCCTCTCTCATTTCAATCCATCTCTTTTTCATCTCAAGTAAGCACTCCATCAAGCATTTTCAATCAAGGCAGCATTCAAGCAATCATCTACATTTGCAAGTACTCAAGCATTTAAGTTCTCCATTGAAGATCAAGGATTCAAGCATTCAAGCCTTTGAAGGGATTTGGTTCAAGCATTCAAGATTCATCATTCAAACCCTAGATCTATCCATCATGGCGGTGTGATTCTCCTTCAAGATCCTTTGTGCATCTTCAAGATCTATTCATTCTTCCTTCAAGGTGGATTACAAGCATACAATCATGGAGGTTTTGATTTACATTTATTAGTGTTGAGTCCAAGATTTCATATTAACATACTTGTTTACATTTCAAATACATTTGCATATCTATTGAATATCATAGCTTCATTGTTAGATCTACTTCTACTACTTGCTAGCATTCTCTATTTCAATTCCATTTTAAGGTTGATTCCAAACCGGGGTTTGACCAAGGCAAACCCCTCATCTAAAAAACAAAACCATTTTTTTTGCAGGAACAAGTATGGAACAACTATTTACAGTACAGATATGGATACCCTTTTCGGTAAACTTTCAGGATCCACGAATAGAATTTTCGTTAAAGCAGCGTAGGTCAAGGTTGACATAAAGGGGTCCAGGTCAACCTTTACCTAGGTCAAGGTCAACCTTTCTTAGAAAAACAAAAGGTTTCAAGGTTTTCTCTAACTCTATGTTTCCAGGCTAGATCCAGTTGCAGAATTTCCCAAAACTGAGTACAAACACTAGGAAATAGTGATTTCTGAATCTACTACTTTTCAAGATAAGTGTTTATGTTTTATTAAGTTTTATATGTCCACAACATTTTCCATCACACACCCACACACACACATAAAATACTTTATAGATATAAAAATATATTTTTATATCTTATATTTTGGTGAACCCACCATAGACAACTCTTTCTTTTTGGTGTTGGATGTTTTACTTCCTTTTCTTAAGATTAGCTTAAATTTATTTTATGCTCTTGCATTTTAAATTCAAAACAAAACAAAAAAATCTATATACTCTACAAAATACAAAGATATTTCTTGCATTTCATTTACTATAAAGATCTTTAAGATGCTTTCGGGTAAGGCTATTTTCCTTATTATTCTCCTCTTAGCATCTCTTTATCGTACTTATGATGTTTATGAGAGAATCATCCATTTCATTATGTTTGTCACTCTTCATGTTTCACTTGTGGTGCTGGAGCACCTCACACAACCAAGCCAAAGATGCAGACTATGAAGACCACAAAGACATCCAAAGCAAATCAGATGAATGGAATGGATAATCAGAGTCTGAAGATCAACTAGCACCTATCATGACCTTCAAGTAATGTAATACATTGGCATATTTTGTAATGTCCTCAAAGGACTACTTTTATTGTGTAATGTCCTCTTATGGACTAAAGACTTGATTGTAATGGACTAAAGTGTCCAAGCTTCAATAATGTTTTCAAGAAGTATAGAAGGGGCATGGGATAGGTCTAGATATTAGACTAAGGGTTAAGTGTCAAAATAAAACCATTTTTGTTATTTAAAATTCAAATATTTGAAAACAAACGGCTACTTAGAAGTTAGAGGGAACTTAGAGTTTTAGTTTGTTTTGGGGGTTTAAACATTCAACTCAACCGATGAAAGTTGGTTAGATTAGTTTTGGGAAGTTATATGATTCTTTTATATTGAGATGAAGTCTCTGTTACGGCACAAAGAAGAGAGACTGGTGTATGCGGGCTTGCACAGTGAGCAATAAAAAAACTTTTAATATCTACAATTCCTTCATTTTTGGGAAGTTTTTATTGTTGATTTGAGTTTCATATGATTGGATAGAGTCTCTTTATCTATTTCAGTTACTAGTTGATGAATTTCACATTGTGTTAAAGCCACTGTTGCGCCAGTTGTAAAATAGAGATCTTCTTTTGTTTATTTTTGTGATTGCAGTAGAGTTTTAGGGAATGGAAGTCATTCCATGAATAATTTGAAGGCCTTATATTCATGGGATGATAGCTTTTAACCTGTACTATAAATTACTAACATTTCATATGCAGAATTGGGCGAGATCATGGTGATCACAGTCGGAATAGCAGGAAAATCCTTGAAGTCGGGCACCAAGGTGTAGCAGTGGATGATCCATCCACTTGAGGCATATATTTTATGCTTTAGAATGTTTGAGGATGGTGAATGAAAGGTGATTCAATCACCAATTTGAGGTGGAAGTGAGTTTTGACAAGAGATTGAGAAGGCCCTAATAAACAGGGTTTGGAGTCAAGAATTGGGGATCGGGAGTTGCAGAACTCTTGGGACTAATTCCTTTTGGAATTGACCATTTGATGGTATAAGAAAACACTGTCCAAGAGTAGAAAGTGCTAGGTGGAGTCTATCGTGTAGTTCCTTTGTTAATAGGTCAATTTTTATGCATAAAAACAAGGTACCAATCAAGGATAGATGTGTTAGTCCAAAACAAACATAAGGAAGTATTTGATATGTTGTAGTACACCAAACAGGGCATCAGTAAGCATCATTATATTGTCAAATACTTTGAGAAAAGGTGAATTTATTCTTGTTCTAAGCCTGCTATAGGGTTATAGACAGCCTATTAAACCTCTATGACCAGTTTGTGAGAATATTGGTGAAATGGAGTATGGGAATTGAGTGAGAGTCTCAAAATCCTTGAATCCAACTTAGTGAAAGCTTTGAAAACCAAATCTGTCCTGTATAGTATTGTGGGGAAGCCTTGTTAAGTCAAGTCCTTGAAATATTTATGATTGTTGATAGGCCCAAGTGCCTAAACCTCTGAAATTTCCAACTTTCATTGTGTTTTGAATACCACCACCCTTCCCTCTGCATCAACTTGCTTATGCTATTGTGAGATTGACTAATACTAGTCTTCCTACTTTCAAAACTTTCATTAAGGATTTGTGTGGCGTACTTATTACTCTTTTGGACTATGTAAAGAATTTGGTAGATGATACACCATCTCCTAATCTTCCTAATCCTTATCCTATCCTTCCTAATCTAGTTCCTAATCTTCCTAATCCTAATCCAGTCCCTAACATTCCTAATTCTCCATCTGCTATTCCTAGTTCTTCCCACACTTATGATGAGGTTCAAACTATGATTCATGACGTAGATGCGCAAGAATTATTGGATTTACCTTCCCCTTCTTATCTGATCCGTGATGATATTAAAGGGAAGACAAAAGAAACTTCTTCTAAACCTATTATTCCACCTTATACAACCTTTTCTCATGATCACAATAAACAATCACCTCCTGCATAAGCTTTACAATATATGTACACTACACGATACAATATGATGGCTAAACAAGGTTATAAGGGTTTAGGGCTTGGTGTTAATGAACATGGTATTAAGTATTTGGTTCATCTATCCCCTAAACAAGATATGCATGGACTTGGCTTTCTATTATCTCAATTTCAGGTGGTTGATTTTGATCGTCGCCCGCCTCTTGATGTTCTTCTTCCAACACCTACCTTAGATTACCCTAATACTCCTTAAGATGTGGCTAAGAATGTGTAAGTTCAGTTAATGAATTATAAGAAAGAAATATTTAAAACTATGCCGAAAGATGCTCTCTCCAAGTAAAAATGTCCTTTTCACTATAGTAATACATATTTACTTGTTGATTGTGTGCATTTCAAGTTGTATGTTAGAGAAAGAGATGCTTTAGGAATTATATCTCACTCTCGTATGGTTTTACAATTCCTTCATAATTTTGATACGGGGAATACCCCTCACTCTTCTATAATGTAGATCTTTTCTTCTCTTATCTTTTGATTGGGGGGCAAGAGGTATTTCTTCCAGTTCTCTAGGATCCATTATGTTCTTAGCACGTACTTTGTTTTGAGCTTAATTGGTTATCCTTTCTATAATTTATCCCTATGGTTTTGTATTATGTTCATAATCATCCATAGTTTTTATTATTCAAGATATACTTTCTAAAGACATTTGTTTTGAAAAGGTATCCATTGCTTTCATCTATGGGGGGAAAGGTCTTCCTTCTTTCTCTTCATCTAGGGATCTTCTTTCCCTAACTTAGTGGCATTTGCTGCAGCATTATTTCATTATACTGACTAATGTTTTGGCTATGGGTATCCTTTTATGTGAGAGGTTTTTGTCCTAGGTAATCTTCTCTTCTTTATTTTGAAAATTATGTTCTTTATAAATTCTTTCCCTTGTTGTAGGGTAAGAGTTTGATTCCTTTGTTCCAAGATTCCTCTTCCTCTTGATTGCAGGGGGCTTGATGATTGAATCTTTGGTCCCTCTTTGAAAGATGATATTTTATCTAAAGCACTCCTCTACGGTGGGGGTCTTGTTGATAAGATGTCTTTCTCTTTGAGGATCCTTTTTCCATAAGTGACATATCCTTTTTCATGATTATCTATGCTCTTTGATGAAAGGGTCAATACCCTTCACTAAGAATATAGTGTACATTGTTGTTAGTAGGATATCTCCTTACTTTGTGAGGTAGGTATCCTCCTTTCTCTTCCTTATCTTGTCTAGTAGGTAGCCACAATAAGGAGGGGGGCATATATAGGGTCTCCCTTATGCTATAGTTTTCATTTTGCAATATGCTAAATCCTTGGAAGGTAACACACATAAGTTGCTAAATCCTAAAGAGACGCACATTTTCAATTTCAAATATGCTAAATCCTTGGAAGGTAATGCACATAAGTTGCTAAATCCTAAAGAGAAATGCATTTTCAATTTCAAATATGCCAAATCCTCGGAAGGTAATGCACATAAGTTGCTAAATCCTGAAGAGACATGCATTTTCATTTTTAAATATGCTAAATCCTTGAAAGGTAATGCACATAAGTTGCTAAATCCAAGAGACATGCATTTTATATTCTGTAGTGATACAAGAATGTGGATCTATGGGTATTTCAAAAG